>BQMB01002103.1:270000-470887 GCA_027943415.1 Closterium sp. NIES-67
TAAGAAAAATCGATTAGAAAGAGGTCATGTCATGTCGTCATGTTGTCATGTTGTCACGTCGTCACGTCATCACGCCGTCATGTCGTCATGTCGTCACGTCGTCACGTCGTCATGTCGCCACGTCGTCACATCGCCACGTCGTCACGTCGTCACGTCGTCATGTCGCCACGTCGCCACGTCGTCACGTCGTCACGTCGCCACGTCGTCAGGTCGTCATGTCGTCATGTTGTCATGTTGTCATGTTGTCATGTTGTGATGTTGTGATGTTGTGATGTCGTCATGTTGTGATGTTGTCATGTTGTGATGTCATGTTGGATTATTGGGAGGAGAAGTGGATGGGCGAAGAGGTGGTTTTCAACTTTCCAGTCGACTTAGAAATCAATTACTCGGGGGAAGATTCAAGATAATACGAGGAGGAGGGGGAAGGAGCGGAATGGACAGAAGAGCGATGGACAGGAAGAGGAACTAGCGAATCGCACTTAACCACTTCAAACCGCGCCTCACACCTCCGAACCTCGCCGAACCTCGCCTCTCCTTCAATCCACATCTCACACCTACAGACCTCCAAACCTCGCCTTCCCTTGCTCACCTCCTGGAACCTCTTGCGCAGGTCAGCGTCCACTAGTCGCGTGCCGTCCAGCTGGTTGCCCAGAGATATCCAGCTGGCGGGAGGCGTGTCGGGGTTGAGAGAGGAGGGAGAGAGCAGAGCACATGAGAACAGGTCAGCATGCTTTTTCAGGGTGTTTTTGAGAATTCTCAAAAACACCCTGCAAAATCAAGGTTGAGAGAGGAGGGAGAGAGCGGAGCACATGAGAACAGGTCAGCATGCTCTAGTCGCGTGCCGTCCAGCTGGTTGCCCAGAGATCTCCAGCTGCCGTGGGGGTCAATGGAGGGTGAAGGGAGAGTGACTGTAACAAGAAGGGGAGAACAAGGCAAGCACGATAGGGGTGCAGCATCCATTAGTCAAGTGCCGTTGGCTGGTTGCCCAGGGATATCCACCTTGGGGAAAAATCGTGCATGGATGGGTTCAAAAAGGGGGGGGAAGGGGTGAGGAGGTGGGGTGGGGGAAGGACTGGGGTCAGGGGAGAGACGAGGGTGAGAAAGGAGGGGAGGAGAGTTGGATGAAAGTGAAAACAATATGCATTACTGGCATATGCATTACTCGCATGTGCATTACTGACACATGCAGTACTGACATATGCATGACTGACATATGCATTACTGACATATGCATTATTGACATATGCATTATTGACATATGCATTATTGACATATGCATAACTGACATATGCAGTACTGACATGCATTACTGACACAGAGAGAACGATTCCGAAAGAACTACTGGCGGACGATGAGTCATGCATCACGGTATATGCATCATGGTATATGCATCATGGTGTATGCATCATGGTATATGCATCGTGGTACGTGCATCATGGTATATGCATCATGGTATACGCATCATGCACGCGTTTGTTTGTGCGTGCGGAATCTTGACCCCGCATGCAATGCACACACTATGCTGTCATAACCATCTCACTCAAACTTTCACTCACCCTGCATGTGTGTTGTGCATGCGAGCAAATAGCTCCAGCTTCCGTGTCCGCGGGCTGATGCGCTCCAGCATGGAGTACATCTGACAGAAAGGGGGAGGGGAGAAGGGAGGGCGGGGGGGAAGGAGGGGGGGGGGGGGGGGCACAGGGGACAGCACACATGCAAGACATGTTGGAGAGACTGCTTTTGAGTCGACTCAAAAGTCAAGTGAGCTCCAGCTTCATTGTCTGCGGGCTGATGCGCTCCAGCATGGAGCACATCTGTACATCTGATGGGGCGGGGGGGATGGGGGGAGGGGAGAGGGCGGGGGGGGGGGGGGGTGGGGGTAGGAGAGGAGGGGGGTGGTTGAGGGATGGATGATACAGGTCATCCTTGTCCTTGGGTTAGTAATTTCGTTTAGAGACGTCTCAAAAACGGAATCGCTAAAACACGGGGTGGATGACCATGGCAGGATGACAAAGACCAGATGCCACAGGTCATCCTAGTCCTTGAAAGTGTAGGAGGGTCAGGGAAGGAGGGGGGAGGGGAGAGAAACGTCGACATTGAATATTGATTACATCTAACCCCGTGCGACAACCTGTACACACTCCCCTCTCACCTCATCTGGCTTTCTGCTGGTCCCCTGGATTTCTGCCATGATCACATCAGTCCTAATGTTACCTACCACAATTTCTCTATTCCTGCACCATTGCCTCTCACCTCATCCGGCTTTCTGCTGGTCTCCCGGACTTCAGCCACGATCACGTCCGTGTCGATGTTGCGGTTGACCAGCGGCGCGCCCTTGATGCCCACCAGGCAGTGCTCCTTGCTGTGGTTCAGCCAGTGCCCTGTGCGCCCCGTGCGAATGATCCGCTGCAGCTGGTTCGTCTTCACCCAGATGATCTCTTCGACTCGCCGATAGCCCCAAAGCTCAAGGCTGTAAACCAGGGGGAAACAGGGCATGGAAATCAGGGGTCCAGCCAATGGCCTGGCCAGTCCGCCTTGTCGTGCGAACGAGCCGCTGCAAATGGATTCACAGCCACAGAAAGACTCGTCATGTGGGTGTATGGTTTGTCTTTGGGGGTGAATCGGGGTTTTGAGTCGCCTCAAAAACACATCAGGGGTTGGATGGATAGAGAGTTTGAAACACCGGGGGTTAAAATGATGTGCGTCCCGTGCGTGCAAATGGCGTGTTGCAGCTGATTGATCTTCACCCAAACTATCTCCTCCTTGCACCGATGATCCCACAGTGATTAGACGTTAACATGGTGCTGGTTTTAGAAATGATAAGTGTGTGTGGTTTAACATGATGGAAACAAAAATCTCCATACCCAAGCTGTTACCGATCATAGATCAAACACGTAAATCTGGCTTTGGTATATAACTTTTAATTTGGTTTCGTGACCCAGATTGGTACTAATGCTCCAGTTGGTAAAAGCAATCCGGTGCTTCAGATCAGATGAAGCTTGGTACTGACTACAAGCTTGGTATCTGACCTTAGATGTGTTGATTCGAGGACAACTTTCGAGGCGCCTCAAAAGAGTCTATTTTTTAGGCGCCTCAAAAATTCGAAGACAACTTTCAAACCACTAGCTTGTACAAGCCATCTGTTCAACACGTGAATATATCTCAAAATGCCAGCTGCATTTTGACCACTGACTGCTCAACATATCTCTGGTATTCCCCCAAGTTGTCTCCCAGCACGTCGATAGCCCCATAGCTTTAAAAAAAAAAAAAAAAAAAAAAAGGAAGCAGTTGTGAAATTTTCATGAAGAAAATCTGTGCAACGTGCCACACAGCCAGTCCTCCCTTCAGGTGTTCTGGCCGCGGCTCCGCCAACTCCAACGACCTTCACTGCATATCCAGATGTTGAGCACACTTCAGGAAACGGAGAAGCAAGTGCGACGAACAATAGCTCTAGGGTTACTTGGAGCTACTTCATGAATATTGACAATTGTCATGCTCACTAACTTACTTACACTCACCACTTTCTACGGCACTTATTATCACGGCACTCACCACACAATTGCCACACTCACCACTCCCTCCCTAGCTCCATGGCACGTCCTGTCACCCAGAGGAAAATGAGGCCGTCCGTTTGCAGCCCCTGGCAGATGGAGATGAAAGATGTCGAACGCATGTAAAGAGAGGGAAGAGGGCAAGAGCGATTATAAAAGGGATGGCGGGAGGAGAGAGAAGCAAGGGAGTCACCCACTGGAAAATGAGGCCATCGTTTTGCAGCCCCTGAGTGGGAAGTGAGAGGGATAATGTCAGCAGAAATAAGAGGAGATGTTTGAAAGCCAAGGGATGCTGGAAGTAGAAAGAACGCAAGGAGCCACCCAAAGGAAGTCATTGAAACTCAATCACAGGCACATTCTGGGTGCGCATCTCATCGTCAGCCTTGGTGCCGTAGGGCAGCTCCATGTGGATGTCCCACGGGGGGGGGCATGGCATGGGAGCTCATTCAGGGTTGTAAAGAGTGTCATGAGGCCACTTCCAGGCAGAATAATAGCATTCACTGCATGCAATGCATGCAATGCATTCAATGGAGCCACTCACCAGCACGTTAAGAGTGCACATGTCATCATCAGCCATGGTGCCGTTCAAGAAGCTCCATGTGGATGCCCCCACAGGGAGCCGTGGGGGCATTTAGGAGCTTCAAAATGCCTCTGAGGCACTCACATGCATCGTGAGGGTTGACCCAAACACACTCACATGGACACTGTGGGGCTGTGTTGCATCACCACCGGCACATTCACGGTGCGCATCTCATCATCCACCATGGAGCCGTTGGGCAGCTCCATGTGGATGTCCCACGGGGGGCCGAAACGGGGCATGGGGGGGCCAAATCAGGGCATGAGGGGTCCAAATCGGGGCTCTAAAACATTTCAGAAGACCACTCGCATGTGAATTGAGAGGTGTAAAAGATTCCAAGCAGACACACTCACCGGCACATTCACGGTACGCATCTCATCGTCAGCCATGGTGCTGTATGTAGGGCTGCTCCATGTGGATGTCCCATGGAGGGTCACGGACACCCTCATAGTACCCCAGGGTGAACACCCCAAGGCAACACTCACCGGCACGTTCACAGTGCGCATCTCATCATCCGCCATGGTGCTGCAGGGCAGCTCCATGTGTATGTCCCATGCGGGTGGGGCATCAGGGGCGTAAGCAGGGTATTGAAGTGTGTGATAAAGTGACTTTTGAGTAGACTCAAAAGTCACCTCGTTACAATGTCACACAACACCTTCGCTTCAAGGGATTCGAAGTGTGTGATAAAGGCACTCACCGGCACGTTCAGGGTGCGCATCTCATCATCCGCCATGGTGCCATAGGGCAGCTCCATGTGTATGTCCCACGGGGGGTCACGGACACCCTCGTAGTACCCTAGGGTGAACATCCCAAGGCAACACTCACTGGCACGTTCAGGGTGCGCATCTCATCATCCGCCATGGTGCCGTAGGGCAGCTCCATGTGGATGTCCCATGGGGGGTCCGCCATGATCACCCCAAACTGGCCCAGAATGTCCGTGCGGAAGTTGCGGATGTCACAATTCACCCACTGGGCCTCGCCTAGCTCGACCTGCAAAATTAGAGACAGAGATAGAGAGAGACAAGTTGACATGGACATGATCGAGGATGTGGATGTCCCACGGCGCATGCACCCATGCCCATACTCACCCATGCACATATTCACCGATGCCTATATTCACCGATGCCCATATTCACCGATGCCCACATGCACCGATGCCCATATTCATGCCCGTGAACAGTGCACCACACCTGCTTACTATATTCATGCCCATGAACAGTGCACCACACCTGCTTACTTGGAGCAGTACTCCGGCCCAGGAGGCCGATCGAACGGCCAGGGGCCAAGGTGGAACGAGGTGGAAGGAACGTACGTACTGCACGGACGAGCTGGTCTGCACCATGGGGGGCATGCCAGGAGCATACCTTTGCCAACTTCCCCTTATCTAGCAGTATTCTGACCTGGGAGGCCGGTCGAACGGACAATTTAGTTTTGAGGCGCCTCAAAACTAAATTATCTGGGAGCAGTATTCTGACCTGGGAGGCCGGTCGAACGGACGCGGAATACCCGAAGGGATGTATTGACCGAACGAGTTGATCTGCGCCATGGGAGGCATGCCGGGCGGCCAATGCATATACCACACTCTCATTACCTACCTGGGAGCAATACTCCGGCCTGGGAGGGCGGTCAAATGGCCGTGGAATGGTGGAGGGGATGTACTGCCCGAACGAGTTGATCTGCACCACAGGGGGCATGCCAGGCGCATGTCCCAGAGGTCCATGCGGCCCCAGCGGGCCACCATGCGGACCATACATGCCCATGGCAGCAGCAGCAGCAGGGGGGAACGGCCCGCCTGCTGGTACCATGGCTCCATAGGGGGCTCCGTCTGGCACTGGGTCGAGCTCATAGTGTACGTACTTGCACGTCTGCCATGTGGTGGGATGCGGGATGGGGGGGAGTGGGGAGTGGGGAGTGGGGAGAGGAGTGTGGGAATGGGAGGGGGGGGGGGGGGGGGGGGGCTTATGAAGAGGGTTTAAGGTACAGTAGGGGGGTCTGTAGGTGATTTGTGAGTCCACTCAAACACCACCTTTTGAGTCCACTCAAAAATCACCAAGGGAAGGGAGAGGCGATTTATGAAGTGGGTTTGGGGTACAGTGGTGGAGCTCGCAGTTCATATACTTGCATGTCTGCATCGCAGTAATGACCAAAGGAGATAAGGCAAACTGCTTTTGAGGCGCCTCAAAAGCTGACCATAGGGGAGAAGGCAAACTGCTGTAGAGGCGCCTCAAAAGCTGACCATAGGGGATAAGGCAAACTGCTGTAGAGGCGCCTCAAAAGCTGACCATAGGGGAGAAGGCAAACTACTCTAGAGGCGCCTCAAAAGGGTGAAGCGCCGCTTGTGCAAGTAAAGAGGAGAACTACGTGATGGGAGCTGGAAGAGCCTGGATTGGAGGCGCCAGAGTGTGGATTGGAAGGTAAATGGGCAGGCAGGCTCTTTGTATTGTACCTTCATGTGTCTACATGTGTCGAGGAAAGAGCAATCACCCAGGTTCATATCAGTGTGCGGCGATATGATGCGCCTAAAGTGCACCTGCGGGGCATTGGGGGGAGTGGGTAGGCATTGGGAGAGGGGGAGGGAGGAGGGTGCGCAAGATTCATGTTGGTGCGGGGCGATATGATGCGGTGAAAGTGCACCTGGGGATTGTTGCAGGAACACAAGTAAGAGTGGGGAGAGGGTAGAAAGAGGGGAGAGGGGAGAAAGAGGGGAGCGGAACACAGATTCATGTCGGTGCGGGGCGATATGGTGCGGCGAAAGTGCAGCTGGGTTCGTTGAAAGAAGAGAAAGGGGAGAGGAGCGAGGGGCGAGGGGAGAGGGGAGAGGAAAGAGGGGGAGAGGGGAGGGAGAGGGTAGAAAGAAAGAGGGGAACACATCAAGGGAGAGAGTGTGTGAGCACATCAAGGGAGAGAGTGAAAACGGCGATGGAAAGAAGCACCCGGGTGCATGGGGCCAGGGAAGGGAAGGAGGGCGGACAGGGACGAAGGGAAGGAGGGCGGACATGGACGAATGGAAGGAGGGCGGACATGGGCGAATGGAAGGAGGGCGGACATGGGCGAATGGAAGGAGGGCGGACATGGGCGAATGGAAGGAGGGCGGACATGGGCGAATGGAGAGCAGAGGAAAGTGTATCAAACAGTTTTGAGGCGCCTCAAAACCGCCTCAAGTTTCGATAGAAGTCTAGTTTTGAGGCGCCTCAAATGGAGAGCAGAGGAAAGTGCATCAAACAGGAAGTTAGGGGAAAGAATTTTGTCTGCACACCATCCCATACAACCCAGTCCACCTTGTCACAAGCAGTGTACGAGTTGCGGTGTCGGCGACAGTCGTCTTTCGTGAGCCGGTTGCAATATTCCCGCACCATGGACCCGCCCTTGGTCTTGAACTGGGGAGGGAGGGGCGGGGGTTGGGGGGTCAGGAGAAGAAAGAGAGGAAATTCGTTTTTGAGATGTCTCAGGACGGAGGGGGTTAGGGAGGGGGTTAGGGAGGGGGTTTACCAAAAGGGCGAAGGGTCGGGGTATATCAAGAGAAAGAGGTCATGACATGGTGAGAGAAACGCGTTGGCATGACATGGTGAGAGAAACGCGTTGGTTGATGGAAACCCTAAACCCTAAACCCTATAGCCTCAGTCCAGGCTTACTCGCGCAGCAACGGCCGTCTCCTTGGTTGGCAGTGGGCCTCTGCAGTAGCTCTAGCAGCTCTCCCCCCTCTTCGACTGCTGCATTTCCTTGGCGATTCATATACTCGAAACCCTAAGCTTTGGTCAGCACTCACCTTTGCAGCAACGGCCGTCTCCTTGGCAGTGGGCTTCTGCAACAGCTCTAGCAGCTCCTCCCCCCTCTTGGACTGCTGTGATTCCTTGTACCCTAAAACCGAACCCTAAACTTCAGTCAACACTCACCCTTGCAGCAACGGCCGTCTCCTTGGCAGCGGGCTTCTGTAAAAGCTCTAGCAGCTCCTCCCCCTTCTTGGACTGCTGCATTTCCTTGAACGATTCATACAACCCAAGCCCTCTCAAACCTCAAGCCCAAACTGCGGTCGGTCAATACTCACCCGTGCAGCAACGGCCGTCTCCTTGGCAGTGGGCTTCTGTAAAAGCTCTAGCAGCTCCTCCCCCCTCTTCGACTGCTGCATCTCTTTGAACGACTTCTTTGATAAAATCTCCTCCAGCCTCATTTCTTCTTCCCCCTCCTCCTCCTCCTCCTCCCCATCTCCCCCCTTCTTCTCCCCCCCTCCCTCCCCTGCTTGCCCTCCAGATCCCATCCCTTCTCCCCCACGCCCCCCTCTCCCCTTCTCCCCTTCTCCTCCTATTTCTTCCCCCCCACCCCCTCTGCCCTCCCCCGCTTCTGCCGCCTTCCCCCTCCCCCATCTCCCCCCCGCTTCCTGTCCCCCTCGTCCGCCCCCCCCCCCCCCGCCTCTTCCCCCTCCGTCCATGCCCAATGTGTGGGGAGGGGGGAGACTTGGGTGGGGGCGGAAGGGAGGGGGGAGCCCTTGCATTCTTGGATCCACCCCCATACCCATACCCATACCCATACCCATACCCATACCCATGCCCCCCATGCCCATGCCCATGCCCATACCCATGCCTTCGTTATAAGGCATCATTCCCCCTCTCCCCCCTCCCCCTCCAGGTCCGAACCCTCCGCCCATTCCCCCTTGCCCATAGGAGGGCCTCCCCCCCATTCCCCCCATCCCCCCCATCCCCTGCCCTCCCCCCCCATGCATGCCCATCGGCCCCGGTCCAACCCCAGGGGGGAAATTCCCCCCCATACCCCCTCCTGGCCCACCCCCACCAGGGAAATACCCCCTGCCTCCTCCAGGGTAATTTACCCCACCCATCGTCCCTGTGGGCTCGAACCCATGCTGAGCCATGCTTGGCGGAAATTGCGTGGGTCCTTCCCTATCCCCAACGTCCCTACACTCTCTGCCCCCTTCCCCCATCCCCCCCCTTCCCGCCCCGAAGCCCCGGTTTTCCGCCCCAAACCTCCTGTTTTCCCGCCCAAAACCGCCCCTTCCCCTCCTGCCTAGCAGCAAACCCACCTCCTCCTCCTCCTCCCTCTCCTGCTGTTTCCGGGAAGCTTCGGCAGAGGGAATAGTCGCCCCAGGAAACATCCTGGAAAGCGCCAGCCTGTCAAACCCTAGAACCATCAGTCTAGCCAATCCCGCCACTGAGAACTCCTCTATTTCTACCAGCGGTGCTCCGCTCACGCTCCCCCCAACCCCCCCTTTCCAGCTCCGCTTCCCTCCCGCCTTCCCCCCTCCGCCTCCCCCTTCCGCGCCCCCCCCTACAGTCATCCCCGCAAGAACTCTAAGCGCCGTTTCCAGTGCGCCTATAGGCCCATCCTCCCCCCCAACCTCTAGAATCGCGGCTTGGTCCACACTTTCGGGGTTTAACTCCTTCCTCAATCGCCTATGGATCGCGCTAGAGTCCAAAGGCACGGCCGTGCCGGCCGCCAGCAGGACGGCAGCCACGAGCCGCTCCACGCGCTCGAGTGACGTCAGCGGCCGGCGTGACTCGTCCACTATGTCTTCCTCGCGGGGGAAAGCGTCCGTGATTGGCGGAGGCGTGGGGGTCTGCTGGCCCGCGTAAAGATTAGGACTCTCCGTTCGTGAGGGCGCTCCTCTGGATACTATACCACTAGGCTTCCCCCCCCCACCACCGCCGCCACCGCTAAGCCCGCCGCGCCCCGCTTTCTCGTCTTCTAGACCTTCTAGAATGTTCTGAAGGGACCCTTTTTTCCGCGGCCGTTTCGTTACCGGCCCGCTCCCGCCGCCGCCGCCGCCGCCGAAAACGCCAGCTGCCGCCGCCTCGGTTGTTCCCGCGGCGCCCGAGCTGACGTTCGAGTCGCCCCCGTCGTCGCGGCCCTCGCTGCCTGACACGTCTGATCTCCCCCCGCCTCCGCCGCCGCCATTCCCACTGTCAGTCAACCCCGTCGCCGCCGCCGCCGCTTGCGCGCCGGTGGTCGCGGGCGCTCCAGGCGGGATTTCGTCAACCGACGGCGAACGGCGCGCAGCGGAAGCTCCGCCGCTTGCGCCGGGCCTTATACCCGCGCCTGCGCCAGCAGCGGGAGCGGGCGTCAGCAGGTCGTTTACGAGCGACGCGGTGGCTTTCTTGCGATTCTGAAGGCGCTCCTTGAGGCGCGACCGCTGCTGACGCAGCTGCGCAATTTCCGCTGCCTCCTCGTCCTCCATGGCTGGGCTAGTAGACAATTCTTGCAAACACAAGGACGGAGTAATTTGAACAAGCGCAGTGGCGAGACTGTGATTAGGGTTCGCTGCCCCGACTCGCAGGAGCGAAAAAGCGTATCCGACACTCTCAGTTGACTCAACATTGAGGCTTGAGGGGTCAGGAATGGTGCAAGTGCGCACTGGACCACGTTGGAGACTATTGCGCACTTCACCACACTAAACCTTGCTCAAAACTTACTGAACCGTTCTAAGCCTCCCTGAGAGTGCGAAGCGGAGGCCATGCGAACTCGAGCCTGCATTACTTGTAGCACCCCAATGAAAGATACGCGATACAGAGTCCTTTCCGTATCGTGGTTGTAGGTACGTTGGCAACCAATGACAACATCAACGGAACCCTCCTAAACTTGCCAAACATAATAGAAAAAATCACCAACTTTAACATTGAAATTACGATGGTGAATCTTCTCTGGCTACAGGGAGCATGGACAGGAACATCGAAGGCAAACCAATATCGTCCTCAATTTGTTCCCCCGATTTTGTCGGGGGACTATCATTCAGCTCTCCACCAACACCCACCTCCTCCGGCCCCTCACCGCCATTCAAAGAGCCATGCACTCCATCCTCTCCACTAATTTTATTCCCATTTTTTGTGCCATCGTGAACGCCGCGCCTTGTGCTATCACCGTCATCAACACCCTCTTTGCCCCCAGCAACACCACCATCATCATCACCATCATTGCCATCCTCGTCGTCATCATCATTTTCATCGTCGCCATCATTACCCAAGATCTGCTGAAGGTGCTGAATGCGATTTCCCAAGCAGTCCAGCTTCTCGGCACTGAGCTCGGCTAGCAGGCGCTCCATATAGTCACTGTTCTCGTAGGACCGGTACTCACACATGATGCGGATCTCATTGCGCAGGGTCACCTGGACATCCTGCACAAACATAATCAATCATCGCACATAACAAAAGAGGGGGGAAAGAGGAGAGAAAGTAAGAGACTACCTGTGACCAACCATACGAAGCAGATCTGGGTCCTGAAATTTCCTTAAGGGGAAGATCGAGTAGTTGACGCACTCATCCTCATGTCATAGCCATCATGAACTCCTGGCATATCCGAGCCACTGCCTCCGGTTTTCTGCTCCCCTTTGGTGAATGCAATTGAAGAATGCAGCCAAATTTATTGCCCGATAACACTATGCAAAGTGATTCATTACCAGCCAGCACACTTACGCGCATCCACCATGAACTCCTGGCACATCCCAGCCACCACCCTGGCTTTCTGCTTGCCCTTAACCACGGCAATCAACCCTGTTCTCCAATGACATTGTACAGAGTGATTCGTTATCAGCCAGCGCACTCACCCGCGTCGCATCGCCACCATGAACTCCTGGCACATACCAGCCACCACCCTGGATTTGAGCTTGCCCTTAGCCACGGCAATCAACTCTGTTCTCCAATGACATTGTACAGAGTGATACACTAGCAGCCAGCACACTTACCCGCATGGCTGTCATAAACTCCTGGCACATCCCAGCCACCACCTCTGGCTTTCTGCTTGCCCCTCCCACCCCCCCCCTCCAGCGAGGCTTCCAGGAAGGTGCCCTGGTAGGTGGCCACGGCCAGGACCTCCACCTCCTACTGGTGCGGAGCGCCCTGATTGGCCGAGCAGCTGCATGACATTGCCTGCGCATTTGACAGCGTCGATTATTCTCTGGAACGGATCCGAGGAGGGGGAGCGAGAGAGTGGAAGGGAGATGCGGGGAGGGATACGAGTGAGTGAGAACAAGGATGACGTTGCATGCGCATTTGACAGTGTCGATTATTCTCTGGGGCGGATCAGGGGCCGCGGGGAAACAGAGAGTGGAAGTTAAATGCAGGAACGGAAAATAGTGTTTTTGAGAATTCTCAAGAACGGAAAAGAGTGAGAGCATGGATGCCGCTGCCTGCTCAATTAAAGGTGTGGCCAATCCTACGAAACAATAAGAGAGACATGGAGTGACATGGGAGGAGGGACATCGGAGCCGCCAGAGCATTGGAAATGGAGCAGGAGAACAAGGACTTCTAACATGGAAAGAAAAAGATGAGGAAAGAGAAACGGGAGCAGAGAGTGCACAGACGGCAAAGGATGGACAATGAGCCAGGCGATTTTTTAGTCGACTCAGAAATCAACGGGAGCAGAGAGAGAGCAGAGATGTCAAAGGCATGGACAATGAGCCAGGCGAATAGAGACTGGACGAGTGAAAACGTTGCCGGCACACCTGATAGCTTATGGTGTGGTACCTTAGCTCTCGAACGCAGTTCCACCACACTGTACCACGCGATTATCTAACTGCAATATATCAGAACCGTTATTAGAACCACTGTACCCCTCACCTCCGTTCGAACGCAGCACCGTTCTAGAGCTATGGCGCCACGCCCTTAGGGGGTTCTCAAAGCTCGTTACCTGTTCCACGCGCTGCAGATTCTCCATGGACGACAGGCTCGGCGCGCTTTCAGGCTCCGGGGGACGCTTCGAAGCCATGACGCCGCCAGGCTGCTGGACACGAGTCGTTGACGTATGGCGGAAGGAGAACGCCGACGCGAACTGGCAGAACGTCGTCAGGAATGGCACGAAAGTCGTCAAGGATGGAACGAAAAGCCGTCAAGAATGGCACGAAAAATCGTCAAGAGCCGCCGTCGGCACCGAACGATGCGATAGTAGGCCGAGGGAGACTATTCTTGGCGGGAGATCAGGAGCCGAGGATAAGGTGGGTTGTCAGATGCGCCCGGCAGCTGCTGCAGGTGACCTAAATGCTACAATGGTGAGACACGCAACGCAACGGAACCAGTGACTAGCGCTACGCGAGACACGCGAGAAGAACTTGCGCCACTTTAGGCTAGGGAAAAGTAGCCGAAGCAAGCCACTGCACGCCAAGCCCGACGAGAGTGTGCGAGTGATCGGGATATCGTCTGTGTTATGTGGTTGGGCTTATCACAACGTCTCCAAGATCGCCCGCACGCTTACACTTCTAGTTTTTGGGTTGCCTAGTAGCAACCTTCTACAATCAGTCGGTGGACCAATTTCGGACGACTCTATTTAATCGACCTAATAACCCGAGATACGTATTTTTCCGGGTCTAATGCGTCGTTCACTCTAATGACGTATATTTTTTCCATCTAGGTTATCTATAATCGAAATATTTACGTTCTCCAATAGAGAATCTCTACGTATTGTTTGTTTGTTGATTCCTTTTACCTAAAATAAGAAACTTAGCATCTCAAAAGAGCTTTCTGTCTAATCTATGTTTCCCAATTATTATGTGGTCGATAATGCCGACGACATAATAATAGAGCAACATCGAGTTTTTTAACGATTTTCTAAGCTTTCTAAGAATGATGAGAGAGGCTTGAATCATTCGCCGTCGATAATTACGGCGGACAATGATAAGAACCACAACATCACCACCATATTCAAAGCACGTAGACATAGCGCAACTTACCAGCACACATACCGTACATACAACTACTTGGCTCGACAACAATACAATACAACAAAATGATCGCGAATGCAGCAAGACAAATGCATCAATACGTTCGTGCCACAATAGAGATTGACGTGGACGCTATGAGCAAAAACTCCCAAACCGGCAACGACAATCGCAAATTGTATAATGCACTAGGCATAGTCAGCATCTCGTTCTCCTGCACGCACGCACAATACACAACAATGTACGACACATACTAACAAACAAATAACAGTACAATAGTGATTGCAAAGAAAGAAATGCATCAATGCTTTCGTGCTACAATAGAGATAGACATGCACGCAATGGGAAGCAATTTCCCAAACCGGCAACGACAAGCGCAAATTGTGTGATGCAATAGGCATAGTCAGCATCCTTCCCCGGCAAGCACAACACAACGCAACACTGTGTAACGCAAGCCAACAAACTGATACGCACTTAGTCAACCAATGGTACCATGACACACACAAGTAATACGACATGAAAAATCAGGACACAAAACAACAATGCAAATGCACGCAAGACAAACACGAAGATGGGTAGCACAAAAACATGACCAAAAGTCAACTTCAAATATCTATCAATCATTATTGCCAACACGATTGACCGGATTTGGAGTGAGAAGACTTGGAACGTAATGACTTGAACTTCGACGACTTGGAATGTTCTTAGAATGTGACAACCTTGAACGTGATGACATGACTGGAGATGATAGCATGGGGAGAAAATAAGAGGAAGGAGCTTGAGGCACTAGCAGCCAGAGAGAAACTAAAGCGATTAGGTGGGCAGAAAGAAAACTGATGAGAGGGGAAGAGTGGAACAACGGAGACGAACGCCAGAAAGGCAGACAAGGAGAAGGGGGCAGCAAGTGCAAGAGAGAAGCAACCACTTAAATGAGATGCAAATGCATGGTAGAAACAAGTGGAGGGAAAAGCAAATGCAGAAAGGAGAATAAAGAGCAAGGGAGAGCGGTAAAGGGAGGGAGAGGGTCACACAGAGGGAGGAATGAATAGGTTGGGTAAGAATGGAGAGGGGAGAACAAAGGGTGGAAGAACGTAGAGGAAGAAAGGTTAGGAAGAGCTGAGGGGGAAATGGAGGCGAGAAGAATGGAGGGGGAAAGTATGGAGGTGATGAACAGGGGCAAACAGACAGGGGAAGAATGGAGGGAGGAAGAACAAAAAAACAGTGAGAGCAAGAGTAATGTATACCTGAGAATGGCCTGCATTTGGGCTTGTAAGAATAAAGATTGTTAAGGGAAATAAAGCAGAAGGGGGATGAGGTAAGAAGAACGCAAGGGGTAAAGGATGTGAGGGGGGAGAGCGTTGGTGAGGAAGAATGGAACGGAAGAGGGGGGGAGAGCAGATGGGGGGGGGGGGGGGGGGGAATAGAGGATGTAAGGACGGAAGGGGGAATGAAGGGGGGAAGAAAGAGGTAGGAAAAACTGAGGGGGGAAAATGGGAATGAGGGAGAAAGTGACGAAGAACGGAGGTGGTAAGTCAAAGGGAGAAGGAACGGAGGGGGGACGACAAAGGGGGAGGAACAGAGGGGGAACGACAAAGGGGAAGGAACTGAAGGGGGACAGAAAGGGGGAGGAATGGAGGGGGGATGACAAAGCAGGAGGAACGGAGGGGGGACGAAAAGGGGGAGGAACGGAGGGGGGACAACAAAGGGGGAGGAACGGAGGGGGGACAACAAAGGGGGAGGAACGGAGGGGGGACAACAAAGGGGGAGGAACGGAGGGGGACGACAGAGGGGGAGGAACGGAGGGGGGACAACAAAGGGGGAGGAACAGAAGGGGGACGACAAAGCGGGAGGAACGGAAGGGGGACGACAAAGGGGGAGGAACGGAGGGGGGACGACCAAGGGGGAGGAACGGAGGGGGGACAGCAAAAGGGGAGGAACAGAGGGGGAACGACCAAGGGGGAGGAACGGAGGGGGGACAAGAAAGGGGGAGGAACGGAGGGGGGACGACAAGGGGGAAGGAACAAAGGGGGGACGACAAAGCGGGGGGGAATGGAAGGGGGTTGACCCTAAAAGAATGGCGTAAGCGCGCGAGGCGCCAGCGCGAAACGTGCCAATGCGTACAGCGCCAGCACACAATGCGCCAGCGGAAAACGCGCCTGCGCGTACGGCGCCAGCACAAAATGCGCCAGCGTGCACAACGCCAGCATGCACCGTGCCAGCGCGCACCGTGCCAGCGCGCACCCCGCCAGCGCGTACCGAGCCATTGCGAGACGCGCGCCAGCGCGCAATGCGCCAGCGCAAAACGAGCCAGCGCGCAAGGCGCCTGCGCGTATGGCGCCAGCACGAAATGCATCAGCGCGCAAAGCGCCAGCGTGCACGGCGCCAGCGCGCACCGCGCCAGCGCACACCTCGTCATCGCGAGATGCACGCCAGCGCGCACGGCGCCAGCGTGCAAGGCGCCTCCACAAAACGCGCCAGCGCGCAAGGCGCCTGCGCGTACGGCGCCAGCACGAAATGCGCCAGCGCGCATGGCGCCGGCACGAAACGTGCCTGCGCGCATGGCACCCGCGCTAATCTACATGGCCTAGGTGACACTTATCATGGCTTAAATGGCAGTTACAGTGGCGGAAACAATTGTCCGTATATTTTGCATTATTTTTGGGTTTTAGGCTTTAAAACCACTATACATTAAGCCTTAATGTTTAATGGTGGTACGCTTTGGGAGGAGTACATAGTGGATGTGTTAACAACACAAAAATCCAGAATAGTACATTGGGTCTAACTGATATCCAAGAAGACAAACAAATGGTACATCCAGACAAATATTTCCAAGCAGAGAGAGCAAACTTCATAACTGTGTTTTAGGTACATAGCCCACCGACCTTTGGCCTTGTTCACCACCTGCACCCTCCCAATGCATGTTACCTACGAAGTTAGTACAAACCTCGGCAAGGAAATTCTTGCACTCTTCCTGGACCCATCATTTTGCATAAGGGGGTCAGCACTAGGAAAATCGTGAAAAAAAAATGGGCGTAGGCAAGAGTATTGTGGACGATTTTGTATTGAATGGTATCTTTGAGACTAGCCATGCAGAGGTGTGGCCAAAGATTCAATTAGCCGGTCGGACCCATCTTATCACGGATGGTCTTCGTTGTACCATTGTAAGGTAAAATCACGAATAGAGTGGCCAAATCTAGCGTAGACACCGCAAAACTGAGGGTAACGTTGCACGGTTGACTGTGCACCCTTGCAGCATTAAAAACACACTAAGGTCCATGGGTCTAGTCACGGTGCAGCAGTCGTAGAAGCCATGACTCTTCTGGAAAAATATCAGGGGCCGGCTGCTATTCGTGAAGTCGCATGCTGAGTGGACAATTAGTGTTCGAAAGCATGTGATCTGGTCAAATGGGACCAACATCAATTGCTTCAGCTCTAATGGCCGCGCGTTTGCCTGGATTCAGGAAGGCACAACCCTGCAGTACCACCAAAACCAAACTGATGGCAAACCATGGGGACAAGGATCGGTGATGGTCTTGGGATGTATAACATATGCGGTGGTAGGGTTCATATGCAAGATTGACGGACGCATGGAGAGGCCCCTGTATGAGGGCATTTCGCATGACGAACTCAAATTGACCCTCCATTTCTATAGCATTTTCCCCTCTGAGGTCATCTCGGTGCAGACAATGACCCCAAGAATTTGTTATGCCTACTACAGGAATGACTTGGAGAACATGAGTATGTAGCCTTGGAGTGGCCTTCTTTTTCATCAAACCTTAACCTCTGGGCTTGCTTGAAAAGGGAGCTAGCCAAGCATAAAAGGCTTTCCTTTACAATGCTAGAGCTTTAAGACCTGGTCTAGGAAGAATAGGAGAAGATCCATGCCGAGGTTTGCTCTAGCCTCATCGACAGCTCGCCTAGGAGGTTGTGGGCGGTGATCAAGGCCAAAGGTCGGTAGGCTAGGAGCTAGAAACACACTTTTGAAGTTTGCTCTCTCTGCTTGGAACTATTTGTCCGGATGTATCCTTTGTATATCTTTTGGGATAAGAGTTAGATCCAATATACTATTCTGGATATTTGTGCTTCGAACTATTTGTCCCTTCCAAATCATACCACCATTAAACATTAAGGATCAATGTATAGTGGTCTTAAAACCTAAAACCCAAATTAATGCAAAACAAACGGACAATAGTTTCCGCCACTGTAGGCCGCTCACCTAAGTCTGTGAGCAAGAAAGTCACCCAACGGAGCTCCTGTGCCGCCATGGCACTGTTAGCAAGAGAGAATGAATGGACTAGTGTGAGAAACCTAGAACATGTACCTGTTGGGCTTGTACTCACTAGAAGCACACACCTAGGCTAGCCTATAACTTCTACATACAGCATATCTATAAGTTGACACATCCCCTAGGCTAGAGAAGGGGTGGTGCTAAGCAAGAAGCACACATCTCAGGGTGGCACTACTAGTCCAACCACTGAGGTAGGGGTCCTGCCCTCAAGCCGAGGCTCCTGACACAGGAGAATCATGGCCCCGTTGTCAGCATACAGGACCGGGGCAGAGCTAGGCCGCTCACCTAAGTCTGTGAGCAAGAAGGTCAGCCAGCGGAGATCCTGTGCCGCCATGGCACCGGCGTAGATCTCAACCTCACAGCTGGACTGAGCAACAGATGACGAGCGAGTGGATCTCCAAGAGATAGCACCCGAACCAAGGCTAAAACAGTAGCCCTGCGAAGACCTGAGTGTCTCAGAGTCGTCTACCCAAGAAGCGTCTGTGTGCCCAGTAAGGACCACCGGCCTGCGTCCTCCTAGCACTAACCCCATGCCTCATGTACTTGCTAGATATCGCAAAACCCTCTTAGCGGCCGACCAGTGCTGTGGTCGGTGTCTGCCAGTGGCCACAAAGCGAGCAAGGATGCTGAGAGGGTATGCGGGATTTGGGCGAGTGCAAGTCATCAGGTACATGAAGCAACCCACCAGCTCTGCGTAGGGGCTGCTGGGCTCTACTCGCTCCTCAGGAATGGGAGCAGAGAGCCCATGGTCTACAGGTAGAGGTGTGGGCTGTGAGGAGGAGAACTGAAGACCGAACCTCTGAAGGACCTGGTGCACCAAGTGTGACTGTGTCAGAGTGATGGTGCGTGCTGCTCTGTCCCTAGAGATCTGCAGGCCAAGATAGCGACGCAGATCTCCAAGGTCTGGAAGAAGTCAACCCCCTCGCGCTGGCTGAAGCCTCTGGCCACGTAGCGCGCCTTGAAGACAGGTGGCTCTATAGGGGGGCGCTTCACTTTGAAGAGCCACCGACCATCGACTACGTTCACCCTAGGCGGGGGAACTGCATCGACGTAAGTGCCGGTGGACCTCCAAGATGCCATCTCCTGCTCCATGGCAGCAATCCACTGAGAGGCCCAAGGTCCCAAGGTGGCCTCAGCGTAGGTGTGAGGGGTAGGGATGTCGAAGGCGTCTGGGTCACCCTCTGGGACTAGGAGCATGGAGCAGAGATGGGGAGCGGCCTCCGAAAGGAAAGCAAGCTCGTACTGCCGGTGCTCTAGAACGTCACTGCCAAGGGCAGGTGCACCCCCGACGGACGGAGGACGGGCAGGGTCAGAGACCAGAGCGGTAGCGTAGTCAAGGCGACGGGTAGAGGCGAAGTTAGCGACAACCGCGACAAGCGCGTCAAGGCGCGAGACAGGAACAGACGGGTCTATAACAAGAGAGGCAAGAACCCGAGGGACAAGGGGACGAGCGGCACGGAGGTAGTCAGAGAGCGGGGGAGGTGCAACAACAAGCGACGAGGGAGGTGGCGACGAGAGGAGGGGAGGACGAGACGAGTGGGAACGGAGCAACATAGGGTGGGAGCGCAGGACAGGAGAGACGGGACGAGCACGGGAGGGACGGCGAGACCAAACGTGGGACGGAGTTGTCGGGTCAGGAGACAGCGGAGGGGACACAAAAGGGGAACGAGGAGGAAGACGGGCCGGAGACGAGTCCGGCGGCGGGAACACAGGGCCGTAGACAGGAAGGTGAGAGGGTGGTGGGGGAGACACCGGCGAGCGGTCGGGGGCGGGAAGGCTGAGCCGGCGAAGAGCGGAGACCGGCGGCGTCGGCTGCGGCGGCTGCTGCGGCGGCTCGTGCTCGACCCGCGGACCGACATGGGCACGACGGCCGTTGGGAGAACACTCAACAGCAGCACCCCCAGAACCAACACCCCCAGAGCAAGAACCCCGTCCAGCACCGGCGGCACCCCCAGGCCCGCCGTGACAGACCACACCAGGGGCCGCAGGACGAACACCCTCCTCAACGCCAGCACCCCCAGAGGCCAAGAGCGGCAGCGGCGGCTGTGAAAGCGACGGCGGCTGTGACGGCGGCGGCGGCGGCTGCGACGGCGGCGGCGGCGGCGACGGCTGCGACAGCGGAGGCGGAGACACCGGGGAAGGGGAACGCGGCAAGGACGGGCCGAGGGGACCACCAGAGTCAGCAGACTCCTCAACGGGGACAACCGACGGGAGGGGAGTGACATGGGAGACACCAGACGGGGCAGGACGAGGCGGGAGGGGAGCAGGGGCTACCGGGAGAGAGGGAGCCAGGAACAAGGGGGGGGGAACCGGGAGACCTCGGTGAGGGAAGGGACGGTAGAAGAAGACAGACTCGTCAAAGGTGACGTCACGAGAGTGAAGGAAGCGGTGAGACTGCAGGTGGTAGAACAACCAGTCAGACGAGTCCAGGGGGAAACCGAGGAAGACACAGGGGACGGTGCGGGCAGTGAGCTTGTCTGTGCCAGAGGTACGAACGTGAGCAAGGCAACCCAAGACGTGAGCAAGGCCCCCTAACCGGCCCTCTGGCCGTTCGCGCCCGCTCCTAGCCGGCCCCCTGGCCGTTCGCGCCAGGGGGCCGGCTAGGGGGCCGGCTAGGGGCGGGCGCGACGACCAGGGGGGCCAGCTAAGGGCGGCCGCGACGGCCAGGGGGCCGGCTATGGGCGGACGCGACGGCCAGGGGGCCGGCTAGGGGCGGACGCGACAGCCAGGGGGCCAGCTGAGGGCGGGCGCGATGGCCAGGGGGCCGGTTATGGGCGGACGCGACGGCCAGGGGGCCAGCTAAGGGCGGGCGCAACGGCCAAGGGGGGCAGCTAAGGGCAGGCGCGACGGCCAGGGGGCCGGCTAGGAGCGGATGCGATGGCCAGAGGGCCGGCTAGGGGCGGACGCGACGGCCAAGGGGCCAGCTAGGGGCGGGCGCGACGGCCAGCAGGCCGGCTAGGGGCGGACGCGACGGCCAGGGGGCTGGCTAGGGGCGGACGCGACGGCCAGGGGGGCAGCAAAGGCGGACGCGACGACCAGGGGGCCGGCTAGGGGCGGAAGCGACGGCCAGGGGGGCAGCTAAGGGCGTGCGCGATGGCCAGGGGGCCGGCTAGGGGCGGACGCGACGGCCAGGGGTGCGGCTAGGGGCGGACGCGACGGCTAGGGGGCCGGCTAGGGGCGGATGCGACGGCCAGGGGGGAGGGGGCCAGCTAGGGACGGGTCACGAGGGCGGCTAGGGCCTAGGGCGGTAGCGTGGGCGGGCGAGAGGAACCGAACCTACTCATGATACCATGTTAGAAAGAGAGAATGAATGGACTAGTTTGAGAAACCTAGAACATGTACCTGTTGGGGTTGTACTCACTAGAAGCACACACCTAGGCTAGCCTATAACTTCTACATACAGCATATGTATAAGTTGACAGGCACCAGCGTAGATCTCAGCCTTACAGATAGACTGAGCAACAGACGACGAACGAGTGGACCGCCACGAGACAGCACCTGCACCAAGGCTAAAGCAGTAGCTCTGAGAGTACTGGAGAGTCTCTGTGTCGTCTGCCCAAGAAGCGTCTGTGTGCCCGGTAAGGACCACTGGTTTGCGTCCTCCTAGCATTAACCCCAAGCCTGATGTACTTGCTAGATGACGCAAAACCCTCTTAGCTGCCGACCAGTGCTATGGTCGGTGTCTGCCGGTGGCCACAAAGCAAGCCAGGATGATAAGAGGGTATGCGAGATCTGGACGAGTGCAAGTCATCAAGTACATGAGGCAACCCACCAGCTCTGCGTAGGGGCCACTAGGCTCTACACCCTCCTCCAAAACTGGAGCAGAGAGACTGTGGTCTACCGGCAGAAGGGTGGGCTGTGCGGAAGAGAACTGAAGGCCGAACCTCTGAAGGACCTGGCACACCAAGTGTGACTGTGAGAGAGTGATGGTGTGCGCTGCTCTGTCCCTGGAGATCTGCAAGCCAAGGTCTCCTCAGCAGCTTGGCCTAGGTCAGTGCAGGTGTGTCTCCTCAGCAGCTCGGCCTTCACGGAGGCCAGTGCGTCTCTGTCTGCAGTAGCAAAGACCAGGTTGTCTACGTAGATAGGGATGTAGAACAGAGTCTGGCCGGAACGGACGACGAGCGAGGGGTCTGCAGATGATGGAAGGAACTGCAAGTCAGCAAGTGTAGCACGCAGCGTGTCGTGCCACTCACGGGGCGCGTGTCGCAAGCCGTAGATGGGGCACCGGAGGAGCCACTTGATACCAGAGACGAAACAGGTCGCTTAGGCGAGTGAAGCAACGAGTGGGGGTATGGTCGATCTTACCGCACACTAGGTCACGGCGAGGACCAGTCTGGAGCTGGTACTGGCAGCGCCCGTCACTCTGACTACCACCCGACGTTACGCCGCGTGCACGACCACTGCGACCACCGCCACTGCCGGCGCCCGGCCACCTGGGTGGGGGACGGCCGACCCGCCGCTGCTGCTGCTGCGGCTGCTGGTCCTGCGGCGGGGCCTGCTGCTGCTGCTTCTGGGGCTGCTGCTCCGAGGCACCAGTCCCAGCCCCCTCGGTAGTACTACCAGCGAGCGAGGCACCTCTACCACCGCCATCAACCCTCCTCCGCTACCTCCGCCGCGCCCAGCCTTGGGGCAGCGACCCTTACTAGGACGAAACTGCGCTACGACGGCTGTCTCCGCAGCAGGAGATGTCTCGGCGATAGCAGCAGAACCGTCGGAGTAAGTGCACTAAGCTGGGGCACAGCCCTGAAAGATAGAGACCGGCACGATACCGCTAGATTGGGCGATAGAGCGCTGGCAAGTCTCTGTGGCAGACAATGTGTCGATAAGTCAGTGAGCATGAGGTCAACGGGGTGGAGACTAAGGAAGTGATCGCAAGCGGTGGCAAGACGGTCAGGGAGGCGGGTGGCAAGCAGGTAGAGGGAAGAGCAGATGGGGGGCTGAAACACACGAAGCTGGGCCTCAGTGCAGGCAGCGCGCCAAGTCGTGTCTAGCGTGCGCAGGTGGGCGGCCAGGTGAGCGATAGTAGGGAAAGACGCAAGATCAGGAAATAGCATGGGCAGGATCAGGCAACCGACGGAGGCAGAGGGCGGGGTGGAATAGCGCGCAACAACAGCCTCAAGAAACTCCTGCGCAGTCCTAACCGACCTAAAGCGGGGGCGCTCGCACAAGGGGAGGGCATGACTAATCGCGAGCTGTGTGACAGTGTCACGCGATAATGAGACAGCACGAGCAAGGGCAGCGTGGCAGCGGTCTCACGGTTAGCAGACGTGGGGTCAGTGGGTAGAGCAGCAGGGGGGTTAGGGCAGGGGAGCGTACCGTCGATGTGGACGGCTAGGGAGTGGCCGTTTTGCCGTAGGCCAGTCAGGTGGCGGCGGAGGTCGACGGGCCACGAGCCGAACTCAACCGGCTGCCCCTCCGCATCTAAGTGCAGGATGATCGTGATCGTTGCAGCAGCAGAAAGGCAGTACTGGGCTGTACTGATCGACAGAGTGCGGCTGGGAGCAGTGGAGCGTAGTGCAGTGCGATTCAATGCAGTAGACGGAGGTAGAGGGAGGTGCGGTACGGTAGGGTGCAGTGTAGTGCGGTGCAGAGCGGTGCAGTGCGGTACAGTGCGGTACAGTGCGGTGTCGGGCGGCGCAGTGCGGTACAGTGCGGTGCCGGGCGGTGCAGTGCGGTGCCGGGCGATGCAGTGAGGCAGCTACGAGCCGGGGCCGTGGGCGGCGAGGCGACGGGGCCACCTATGCGGGGAGGGGACGGGGCCGACTAGGCTGCGGGCCGGCTAGGCGACGGGGCAGGCTGGGCAACGGGGCCGGCTAGGCGACGGGGCCGGCTGGGCAACGGGGCCGGCTAGGCGACAGGGCCGGCTGGGCGACGGGGCCAACTAGGCGACGGGACCGGCTGGGCGACGGGGCCTGCTAGGCGACGGGGCCAGCTAGGCGACGGGGCCGGCTGGGCGACGGGGCCGACTAGGCGACGGGGCCGGCTGTGCGACGGGGCCGGTTGGGCGACGGGGCCGACTAGGCGACGGGGCCGGCTGGGCGACAGGGGCAGCTAGGCGACGGGGTCGGCTAGGAGGCGGGGCCGGCTGAGCGACGGAGCCCGGGGCGACGGGGTCGGCTAGGAGGCAGGGCCGGCTAGGCGACGGGGCTGGCGAGGCGGCGGGGCCGGCTGGGCGACGGGGCTGGCTAGGCGACGGGGCTGGCTGAGCAACGGGGCCCATGGCGACGGGGTCGGCTAGGAGGCGGGCCCGGCTAGGAGACGGGGCCGGCTAGGCGATGGGGCCGGCTAAGCGACGGGCCGGCTAGGCGGGGGGGGGGGGGGGGGGGCACTAGGGGACGGGCCAGTACGGGCGGGAGGGGAACGGAACGGCTAGGACCTAGGGCGGAAGCGTTAGCGGGCGGGGGGGACCTAGTCTACTGATGATACCATATCAAAGTTAACGAATGACTAGAAAGGTCGGATACAAGGGAATATAACCTAGTGGGTTGTACTCTATAAGGTACAACCCTATACAGTGTTACTAACATGCAAAGATATGTTTAGCACTATTTTCCAAATAAATTCAATTTTAGTATCTCTCAAATTTTACATTGGACATCTTCATTAAAAAAAGTGCTGGGGAAAGAAAGTCTTCAACATATGCAAAACAAATTTGGATACATACGCAACCCATCCGACAATTTACGTCAAGCCTTGTTTTCTACTTGAGTGTCACTAATTCCACAAGACTTTAAAATAATAATGAAATATGCATCCTAAGATTCGGTCTCCCTCATAACAAACAATGTTTCAAAGCAGAATATACGTAACCATTTATTTAACAAATGTGCACACATATTGGCGCCCTATGCGAATATGGGCATAACTACTACAGAATCAGCAGGAACCAGCTGTACAGAAAGAGGCTAGAAGCCCCCGCTTACGTACAGTGGACGAACTCCACTTATGCTTGCCCTAGCACTACTCTTGCCATAGGATCCCGCCATCGGTAGCCGCGTAGCCGTTAGATCCACTGCGCAGCTCAAGCGTCGGCCTTCCCTGGCATCAGACGTCGCGTCGTCTTGAATCTTCCACTTGAGAATGCGTCCCTGAACGCCGCTCTTGTTTACTCCAGTTACGCCCGTCGTAGCGGATTTACCGGCTTTACCAGCCTCCCGATAAGGGTTATGATCGAAATTGGTGTCTGGACGGAAGGAGGTTTCGGACTGTACCCTGGTCAGGTCCGCGGCACAGCTTGAGGTGGTACTTGTCGACCACGCGGCGAAATCCTGGTAACGCGGGCTCAGCAGATCGTTAGCCGTCTCGCGTGGCGAAAGTTGTCGAGGGGATGGCGTGATGGACGAACAGGGCGAGAGAGACGGAGTGGTGGATCGAACAGCGCGGGGTGACCTAGGAATCCCCGCGGATTGAGGGTTCCGCGGGATGTGAGCGACGGTTTGCAGCTCCTGCTTGACCTGCCTTGGCTGTTGCTGGTGGTGGTGGTGCGCGAATGCTGCTAAGACTTCTCGAGTGGATGTATCAATTGCTAGCGACGCTCGGCGAGGGATCATGGTCGACGATTTCACGAGGTTCAGCGACCCCGTGAAGCCACGGAAATTGTCGCTACCCGATTGCGATGGCGACGTTTGGCGAAGATCCGGCGAGGAATGTTCGGGGCTGAGCGGCTCGCCACGTATCGACGGCGCGCTTGCGGAAGACCTGGTGCGCGGGAACCCGCTGAACGCTCCGTCGTCGGAGTTCCCAGGGTCAGAGCCCCCCATCGAGTTGGTAACCCGATGGAGGAAGTAACTGCTGCCCGATCGCAGTAGTTTCTCGGCGGGGAGGTTTTCGCGAGCGGAGGTGAAAGAGCCGACGGCGAAGCCTGGATGCTCTTTCATAATGTCAGATACGCGGGTTCTTTCCGTAAACAGCTTGACCCCGCCGTCAGGGAGGAGGAGCAGCGCCGCTTGCGACATCTTGAAGGCGTTGAGAGCACTCTGAGAATCAGGACTAACCGCTGGACTTTCGAATCCAGCTTAAAGGAGGTGAGGTCGAGTCCTGACTAGAGCGATGTTTGTCACTGATTGCGATAAAAGTACTCAGCTCGTCTCCCACAGCTGGAGAACAGAGTGGACCTAAGACGATATCCTGAAGAGAGATCGTGTTTTGAATGTCGCAATGTTCCCCAAGCTGACGGAGTCACGCAGATTTATGGACAACTCTGATTGACAGCTGTGAAAGTCTTTGAAAACAGCTTGATTGTATACTGTTAGAGACTAGCTCAATTCACACGACCTGTGGGGGCAGCACCGTCCAGCGTCGCTTACCTTGGATCTACGAGTCTGAAATGCCAAATCGGAAACGGCGACACGCGTGTCGGCTGGTGACGCTACTGAGTGCAAGAAGGAGCCACGTCGTCCCGCTTCGTCACCGCCGATGCACTTTCTAGCTGTCCCACACGCAACCGCTGAAAGACCACTCAAAAAGGCCGAGGCGGTAATGTACAACGTCGTTTCGAGTGGAGGCGAAGAGCCCGCGTGTACTACAATTTTAGGAAGCGGCGACACGGTATTCCTGGGGGAGGTGGTTGCGCTTGCGCAATACATGCACCAGCGAATCGCCTTGTAAAGGGAAACAGGTGGCTGGAAGGCAGGACAACAGGGGCTGTGGCAATCACAGCGTGCATCTGGCGTTTGCGAATGTTCCAGTGACGGATGCGAAACTTTTCTGTGGTGGAAATGCAGCAACGTTACCAGCAAAACGAAGTGCAGCAGGCGGCTCGCGTCGCGTACGTGGGAGTCGAGCAGCCACACAGCAACCGCGTTTGGGTCAACACCGTCCGATCCGTTACAGGACCACGTCCTCCAAAGTCCCATTAGCCAGAAGGTGCACATCTAGGTGCTCAAGCAAATCGAACCTACTAATAGCCTTTACCAAAAAACAAATGGGCACTTCATCTATGGGTTGCATTCATGTTGTTTTCGTCCCCTTTCGCTTTACTCTCTCGCCAAATCACAGATGTCGCATGTATACCTTGGAAATGCATCGCTGCCAACCTTACATCTTCGACACTCCTGCTGCACTCATCGCCTGTCACTCTCTCCAAGCTCGTTCCCTTCACTCACCTGATTTAGCCCCCACCATGCCTGCATACACATCTTTCGATTTTTACTGTGTGACTGGATAGTTACCATGCTTCAAATTTGAACCAATCAACTCATAAAGGCTTTCCACGACCACGTAGTTGGGGGACTACAACACATTTAGCTGAGAAATAGCCTAGCTTCTGCTGCCGTCAATCTGCCTGCAACATGACTAGTTGACGAGCTCCACATGGGTAAGTGTCTCCTCATTTCGAACTTGAAGAACAGTCTGGTGAATAATCTGTCAACGGGGTAATGCAACCAATTACACAAAAAACAGAGAGAACATGGTATATGATTGTAGTTTGAGCCATGGAAACAAAATACAATCAGAACTACAGTAATGGCATCACTTTTTCACTCGTCATGCAACTTTAGGCATGATGATTTTCAAAACTACTGGTAACTCATTACACAGACAAGTACCATAGCACCCTCTATATACACTATACACACACCCGGCCATTTGGTGGTACTAGTAAGGCGATGTGCCTATACTATTATGGTGCTTTAAAAGGCTTCGAATGCACATAAGCACACACGTACAAATGCACCCTCCATATACGCACCTCCTGCACAATAGGAGGATCCCCATTCTAAGGGAGGATACCTCGGTGACTCCCGCACGATGTGGTGTGACTATAACGATATCGTGCTTCAAAAGAGGCTTCAAGTGCACACCTATATCCACATGCACACACACAGAGGCACACATGCCCCACCGATATACACACCTGTGCCATTCTACGGTGGGACACCTCGGGAGTGCCTGCAACACGCCCGCAACACGCCCGCAACATGCGGATTGACTATAACGTTACGACACTGCATAAGGGGATCCACATACACTCACACCCCCGTACACACGCACCCCCCATATACGCACCTGAGCCATTCTGCGGTAGGACACCTCAGTAACGCCCGCAATGTGCGGTGTGACTATAACGTTAGGGTGCTTCAGAAGGGGCTCCAATGGGTCAATGGGCTCTTGCCACGCCACGTCAATCCCAAGGCCCGCCAGCGAAACCGACTCGAGCGCTTGGTGGATGGAGGGGTAGTGGAGGAGACCCCCTCTTGCCACGTTGATCAAAATGGCCGACTGCAAGAGAAATGGAGAGGGGGCAAGGGGCAAAAAAGGGTGGATTCCAATGCTTATAATTTAGGTGCCTCCAAGATAGACATGGATTCCAGTCATGCATTTCAGCTCCTCCAAGATATACATGGATAGACATGGATAGACATGGATAGACATGGATAGACATGGATATACATGGATAGACATGGATATACATGGATATACATGGATATACATGGATATACATGGATATACATGGATATACATGGATATACATGGATATACATGGATAGACATGGATATACATGGATAGACATGGATATACATGGATAGACATGGATATACATGGATAGACATGGATATACATGGATAGACATGGATATACATGGATATACATGGATAGACATGGATATACATGGATAGACATGGATATACATGGATAGACATGGATATACATGGATATACATGGATATACATGGATAGACATGGATATACATGGACAGACATGGATTTAGGTGCCTCCAAGATAGACTCCTCAGTCATGGATTCCAGCTCTCGTGCCACGCCCTGTCAATCCCAAGGCCTGCCCGTGAAACCGACTCGAGGGCTTCAGGATGGAGTGGTAGTGGGGGAGACCCCCTCTTGCCACATTGATCAAAATGGCCGACGAGGGGAGATTTTTGGGGAGGGGGTGTAATGGAGTGTGCTTTTGAGTCGACTCAAAGACGTGATGGAGAGTGTACGAGTAATTGGTGGTGGTGGCAGTGGTGTGTGAGGGGGGGGGGGGAGGGGGGGAACGGGGCGCATAGAGACGCTTCAGCGAAAGCCTCTTCCTTCCAAGATTTGATTCTTTTTTGCTGTGAGGAAGCCGGTGTCGACCATCCCACTCCACAGAGAGCAAAGCCCCAGCCCTTGCACTGACTTTGAGTTTAGCTGGGAGACCCCGACCCATCTCTGGGACATCCCACTCTGCCTGGCCTCCAATACTTGCCTTTTTCATCACTGCGAGGAAGCCGGTGTCGAACCATCTCAATCTGCAGAGAGTAAAGCCCAGCCCTTGCCTAAGCTTTGACACCAGTTGGGTGGGACACCAACCTGTCTCTGGAACGGCTCAGAGCCAGAGTCTTCTTTCCAACACATTTGAGGCGCCTCAAAAGCACTTGAGGCGCCTCAAAAGCACTCTGGAACGACTCAGAGCCAGCCTCTTCGTTCCAAGACTTGCCTTTTTCATCGCTGTGAGGAAGCCAGCGTCGACCATCCCAATCTGCAGAGGTGTAAAACAGAGTCAAGCCGAGGCAAATAGGGTCAAAACAGAGTCAAGCAGAGTGAACCAGAGTGAAGCAGGGTCGAGCAAAGAAGCCCAGCCATGAGTAAAGAAGAACCTAAGAAAGCACAAGCACCGGCTGGGAATCTCCTCGCCCCACCGAATATTCTTTATAATTCTCAGTCTATGAGCAAGGCACGAGCAAGGAGATGACTTTTGAGTCGACTCAAAAGTCAAGGAGGCCTCAGGGGAGATAAGATTCAACGGGGGGATGTGACTCAGAACGACCCATGCTCAAAGGAGCGGAGAGGGGAGAGCATGGTGACTTTTGAGTCGAATCAAAGGTCATCTGGGCCGAACAGAAGTGCCACTGAGTCCACCGCCACCACTTGGGATGACTTTTGAGTCGACTCAAAAGTCACCTCAAATGTCCCAGGGGAGAAAAGATTCAATGCTCAAAGGGGCGGACGGAGACCATGGAGCTTTTGAGAATTCTCAAAAACACCATGGGCCAAAACACCATGGGCCAAAACACCATGGAGCTTGCACTGCAAATAACCGAAGGTGATTTTTGAGTCGACTAAAAAATCACCTACGGATATTGTCACACGAGACATTCGAAGACCCGCGTGCTATTATCGCGTGGAAACTTCCGAAGCGTACCGGAGATTTTTTAGTTTCAGCTAGAAAGTGTTAGGTGTAGCTACACTTCTTCCATTTTTTCTAGCCTAGAGATTCGGACTCCGAGAATTCCCTCGAGCCGCATCTTGGCCTTGGGAAATTCGCGAGCTCCTGCCTATTTAGCCTTGCTCATTTGCTCTTGTGTGTATGGTCTGATGAAGGCAGCCACCTGCCGAAACTAGTTACCATCACTTTTGCCCTACAAATTCACGAGAGTTTTTCTCAGCAAGAATTTTCTCTACAAAACAACAAGTGTTTTACAGCCCGCTGCCACGTATGGCTAAAACCACCACCAAGTGGTGTTCTCTCAAATAACCGAGTTCGCACTGCCAGCTCACACAGGTGAGTTCGCACTGCCAAGCTCACACAAGCGAGTTCGCACTGCCAGCTCACACAGGCGAGTTCGCACTGCCAAGCTCACACAGGCGAGTTCGCACTGCCAAGCTCACACACACGAGAGCTCATCACTCTTCAAGCTCACACACTCGAGCTCATCTCACTACAAGCTCACACACTCGAGCTCATCACACTACAAGCTCACACACTCGAGCTCATCACACTACAAGCTCACACACTCGAGCTCATCACACTACAAGCTCACACACTCGAGCTCATCACACTACAAGCTCACACACTCGAGCTCATCACACTACAAGCTCACACACTCGAGCTCATCACACTACAAGCTCACACACTCGAGCTCATCACACTACAAGCTCACACACTTGAGCTAATCACACTACAAGCTCACACACTCGAGCTAATCACACTACAAGCTCACACACTCGAGCTCATCACACTACAAGCTCACACACTCGAGCTCATCACACTACAAGCTCACACACTCGAGTTCATCACACTACAAGCTCACACACTCGAGCTCATCTCACTACAAGCTCACACACTTGAGCTAATCACACTACAAGCTCACACACTCGAGCTCATCTCACTACAAGCTCACACACTCGAGCTCATCACACTACAAGCTCACACACTCGAGCTCATCACACTACAAGCTCACACACTCGAGTTCATCACACTACAAGCTCACACACTCGAGCTCATCTCACTACAAGCTCACACACTTGAGCTAATCACACTACAAGCTCACACAATCGAGCTCATCTCACTACAAGCTCACACACTCGAGCTCATCACACTACAAGCTCACACACTCGAGCTCATCACACTACAAGCTCACACACTCGAGCTCATCACACTACAAGCTCACACACTCGAGCTCATCTCACTAAAAGCTCACACACTCGAGCTCATCACACTACAAGCTCACACACTCGAGCTAATCACACTACAAGCTCACACACTCGAGCTCATCTCACTACAAGCTCACACACTCGAGCTCATCACACTACAAGCTCACACACTCGAGCTCATCTCACTACAAGCTCACACACTCGAGCTCATCACACTACAAGCTCACACACTCGAGCTCATCACACTACAAGCTCACACACACGAGCACTAGGTGCAGTTGCAGACACACACGCATACAGATTTAGTTACAAGCTCTTCCCTTCCCTCGCACTCCCCTCCTTGCACCTGCACCTCCTACCATGATCGTGCCTCCCCTCCTTCCACATTACAGTCACATCCCCTCCAGTCAGTCACATCCCCTCCAGGCTATTCAGTTCAGTCACCCCCCCCGTTACTAGAGAGATAAAGCTTCATGCGCATCCTCGTCCCATCTTACAGTCTCGGTTGTCTGCTGGCAGCACAAAAAGACAAGGTCCGCCACTGGCAGCATCCCCTGGAGGCTCTCGGGACCCCCCCACTCGTCCAGCAGCCCATCTGCAGTGAACAGTGAACAGTGAAAAGTAGGGAATGAACAGTGAAAATGAAGGGTGAACAGTGAGAAGTGAGCAGCGGACCATGGACAGTGAACAGTGAGCCGTGAACCGTGAACTGCGCACCGTGAACTGTGAACTGTGACATCGATCTTGAGAGAGAGAAAATCATTCACTATTCACTCTTCAAATATCGATCTGAAAGCAATTGGGAGATAATCCCCTCCAGCACTCAAGGACAAAAAAAAAACACATCTGATCATCCCACACACTCCATCCCAAGATTAAGCCTCCCACACACTCCACTCACCCGCACTCTACTCACACACACAACACCCTCTTCTCTCTCTTCCCCTCTTCTTCTGTCCTGTGCGCTTGCCCACTCGCCCACTCTTCTTTCCCTTTACTTTTGAGTCGAATCAAAAGTCACCCCAAACTTCTGTCCTGTGTGATCGCCCACTCGCCCAGCTCTCCCTAGCACTTGCCCACTCGCTCCTCTTTCCCATACCACCCAACACACGCTGCACATGGCACACGCTGCACGTGGCACAGGCTGCACATGGCACACGCTGCACGCAACACACCCACCTGGCTGGTCCTTGCCTTCGCCTTTCCTCCCATGCACGCCCGCCCATCCCTTTCTCACTCCCCCCATCCACGCCACTCCAAGCATCCGTACATTCCCTTACCTAAGCCAGCTCACACATCACCCACCTGGCTCGTCCTTGCCTTCGCCTTTCCTCCCGTGAGCGCCCGCCCAACCCTTTCTCACTCCCCCCATCCACGTCACTCCGAACGCCCGCAGCCTTGCAGCAAGTGCCTTTCCAATCCCACCGTAGCCCACTATTAGCGCCTGGAAGGGGGGAGAGCAGTGAGAGGAGGGGAAGGCCCCCTTCCCGGTTCCGCAATGGGGGAGAAGGCCGTTGGTTCTTGCATGGGCCCCAATCCTGCAGCAAGTGCCTTCCTTATTCCGCCCCGTAGCTCACCATTAGCACCTGGAAGGGGAAGGGAGGCAAGGAGACAATTTGAAGCAGAGGTGATCCCTATGGCATTTGACGTTAGATTTGACATTAAAAATCACATGCTGCTCTTGCTCTCTGCGTTATATTCTAAGGTGTATTGAACCTCGAGAGTAAACAGAAGCAATCCTATATAGTCACGTGTGCATACTTTTGCCTCTCCAGTAAGAGTGACCATATAAGCGTGAAGATAGGTGGTTGGGTGCTATAAGCCTATTTTGGAGTCGAATCAAAAGTAAGAGTGAAGACAGGTGGGCTTTAAGTCAACAAACCCACCACCACCCTGCATAACCCCAACTCTTGGAATCAAACGTCACGCTGATTTTGCATGGTGCTTTTGAGAATTACAAAAAACAACTGGAATCAAACCTCACCATGTATGCATAATCAGCCTTTAGTCCACGGCCCATTATGAAAAGCATTTTGAGTCGACTGAAAAGTCAATTGGAATCAAACCTCACCCTGCATACATCACCAGCCTTTAGTCCACAGCCCATTATATAAAGGCCGAGCTCCCAAGCATCATTCGAAGATCCAGAGCAAAACCAGACCAAGATCCCAAACCCAAACCAAGACCCCGAACCCAAATCGAGGCCCCGAACCCAAACCAAGACCCCGAATCCAAACCAAGACCCCGAACCCAAACCAAGACCCCGAACCCAAACCACCCCGAACTCAAGCCAAGACCCCGAACCCAAACCAAGACCCCGAATCCAAACCAAGACCCTGAACCCAAAACAAGACCCCGAGCCCAAACCAAGACCCCGAACCCAAACCAAGACCCCGAACCCAAACCAAGACCCCGAACCCAAACCAAGACCCCGAACCCAAACCAAGACCCCGAACCCAAACCAAGACCCCGAACCCAAGCCAAGACCCCAAACCCAAACCAAGCCCCCGAACCCAAACCAAGACCCCGAACCCAAGCCAAGACCCCAAACCCAAACCAAGCCCCCGAACCAAAACCAAGACCCCGAACCCAAGCCAAGACCCCAAACCCAAACCAAGGCCCCGAACCAAAACCAAGACCCCGAATCCAAACCAAGAACCAGAACCCAAGTTCAAGTCCCAGGGCCCACACACAAACCCAGACCGGAACTCGGACCCAGAACCCACCGACTTGCCAAAGATGGTTTGCTTTTGCATCGAAAGTCACCCCAGACACAAACCCAGACCGAATCCCAGACCCAGAACCCACCGACTTGCCAAAGATGGTTTGCCCGATGGGCTGGCCCAGCCGCTGCTGCTGGACGGACTCCTGCATTCCCTTCTGCGATGAGGAGGATAGTCGACAGGGGGACGGGAGGAGGGAGGAATAAAGGGGAGGGCAAACGAATAAGGCCATTTAAGGAGGGGTTGTCCCAGGCGCTGCTGCTGAAGGACGGACTCGTGCATTCTCTTCTGTGATGGGGATGAGGGGCGATAGGCAGGGCGGGAATGGGGCATGCAGGCGAAAAGAGGGGGGGGGGGGGCAAAAGAACGAGGCCATTTAAAATGGGCCATTAGATGGGGCAAAATAACAAGGATATTAGAGATGGGTCCCCGATCCCCAAGCCGCCACTGCTGGACGGGCTCCTGCACTACTTTCTGTGATGGGGATGATGGGAGAGGTGATAGGGGTGGGAGGGGGGCCGGTGTGGGGGGGGGGGGGGGAGGATGATAGACCCATCACACCACGTACCTGCTTTCTCAAAGGCGCCAAGGCGAGGTAGATGGCATGCTCCGCACAAGAGATGGCATGCTCCGCACAAGAGATGGCATGCTCCGCACAAGAGCCTCAAAACTAGACTCGGTATCCGCCCCTCTCTAATCCCCCTCTCTCAATTGCCGCTGCTTGTGACTCACCTGCTTCCTTAGCAGCTTCAACGCGAGTTTTGAGGCGCCTCAAAAGCTGCTTTCTTAGCAGCGCCAACGCGAGTTTTGAGGCGCCTCAAAAGCTGCTTCCTTAGCAGCGCCAACGCGAGGTAGATGGCATGCTCTGCACAGGACACAGCATTGCCCGTGTCTGCACTGGGTATTCGCTCCACTCGAATCCCCCTCTCCGTTGCTGCTGCCACGTCAACCCCCTCGAACCACCCCACCCCAAACTGCACTCTCTCAGCACAACAAGTACGCCCATCACAACACAGAGGACGTACCTGCTTCCTTAGAAGTGCCAGGGCGAGGTATATGGCATGCTCGGCGCAGGACACAGCATTGCCCGTGTCAGCACTCGGTATTCTCCCCACTCTGATCCCCCTCTCCGTTGCTGCTGCCACGTCAACCCCCTCCAAACCCACCCCAAACTGCACTATCAGCTGCAGCTTGGAAGCTTCTGCGATGGTTCCCGCGTCCAGGCGGGTCATCCGCGGCACGACGACGTGGCAGTCTCTGATTCGCCGAGGGATCTCGCCACGCGGGTGCCAGGAAACTTCCATGTTGGGCTCTTGGTGTAGCAGCTCGGCTGAGTAGGTGTAGGCTTCGGGGAACTCATCGCCACAGAAGAGCACCTTATAAAGGGTACAAGGAAGGGGTGTGTGCGTACAGGGGTTTTAGAGAAGAGTAGCAACGAGACAGCAGATCTTGGTGTAGCAGCTCGGCTGAGTAGGCCCAAGTCTTGGGGAACTCGTCGCCACAGAGAAGCACCTTTTAACGGGTACAAGGAGACAGCAAAGATAAGAATGATAGGTGAGCAAGGATCTGGAAAGGAGCTATGCTAACAATTTTTACAATGCAAAGGTAGGGCACGCAGGGGAGGGGCGAAGGACAGAGAAACAGAAGCGACAGCACACCTTGCCTGTGTAAGTTTGAACATTGTGGCGAGCGAGGGCCCTTCCCCCGCAGTCCTTCCCCTCTTTCCCTCCCCCTCCCTCCTCTTCCCCTCCCCTCTTCCCCCCCCCTCCTCCCTTTCCCGCTTCCCCTCCTCGCTTCCCCCTCCCCTCACCTTGAACTTTTCCCCTTCCGCCAACGGCTGGGAAGCTACAGCTGTCGCAGGTTCCGCGCCTCCCGCCTCCCCCCCTGCGCCCAGACTGCTGCCCGGAGCCATCCCAGTGGCGGTCGCGATGCCACGCAACGCTGACGTGGCTGCTGCTGACGTGGCATTGGCCGGCCGGGCGAGTACGGAGCGCGCTGCTTGTCGCAGAAAGCTAGTCGCAGGCGACATCCGGGGAAGGTTAACGATGCGACCTCGCAAGGGTGATACTGAAGGGAAGTCTTGTAAGGCTCGTTGTTCCAACGAGTATTGCTGCGATATAAGGAGCGACGTTATCGAGGCGGGCGTACGGCCTATCCGAAGCTCACGCGGTTGGTGCTACCAAGTGACTATAACGAGGCATGACAAAATAAGGGGTACAGCAATGGGTTTCAGCAGTTTTTTCGGATGCGGGTAGTATCGAACAGGCAGTGGGGCTCGGGAGCAGGGGACCGTGGATGCGGCACGCGAATGCGGCGTAGATGACACGTGAATGTCACGAGAATGGCACGTGGATGGCACGTGGAGGGAGGCGCGAGAGACGGGTTTCTGGGATGGTCAAGGTGGGCCCCCAGTGCGGTGCGAAGCCTGAGCGGGAGCTCTTAGGTGCTCCCTCTACCCTAGGATACAGGCGACAGCGTGGGGGCGAGACGGAGACGAAGCGATGGGGACGAGCCACTAGCGACCCGAATCTCGATAGGGCGCTGCCGAGGCGCAGATGATCAGGAATCTGGGAATGATCTGCTTGCCCGACAAACAAAGCTCCCGTTTAGTGTGCTTCGTTATTTTCGAAATGTCGTCTTCACTACACTTTTCCTCCCTTCAGCTTCAGCCTATGCGTGCTTATCGAAATGGCTGGCTGGATGCCGTTTTGTTCTCTTTCGGACATGTATAACCATTGCGGACAGACCACGCCATTGGTAAGAATCGCAGGACTGAAGGTGTTCGTCATCAAAACGAATTTCATTATAGGATGCACCAACACCGAACAAAGCGAAACACGCTATTGGCTGCCAATTCGCCACTCTACCGATACCCCCGTTATACCAACTGCTCTTTATTCCCTTGCTTGCTGAGCATTCTAGACAGCTCCCCTTAGCAAAAGCAGCTTTCTAGCTTCCTTTCCTACTCCTTAGAGAACTGTCCGCGCACGGCGCCATCAGGGTACCTCTTCGTGTGGATATTCCCATAGTGCGCGCTGGGGTCCTTGGAGATGGCCTTGAGCGCCGACAGCAGCGAGTCGGAGCGATCCTTTTTGTCCTTCCCGAGCGCGCCCTCGCAGCGCCACTCCTCGGCGCCCTTCTTCTCGTAGGTGCATGGCAGGTCCAGCAGCACGGGGTTGTTCTCGCCCTTCCTCCCTGGGTGCACGTGCGTCTTGATCGGTGGCATCTCGCCCTTCAGCCGGCTCGCCTTCACCGTGTACTTGACCCACTTGGCCTTGCCGTCCTCCCTGGCCGGACCGAGCCAGGGGTTTTCGTGGAAAATAGAGACGGAGGGAGTGAAATTAGTGCTGCAGCGCACGAGGAAAGCCGTGGACTTTGAACGACACGGTCGGAAGGGAAAGGGGAAATACGAAAACACATATTTCGAGGTGTTGAGGGTTGCGGTGAGGTAACAGATGGCGTTACTACTCGTAGTACTGCTTACTTGAAGATCTTCAGTTTCATGTACCACCACACCGCCACTGCGCATGTACAAGTAAGGTCAAATATATTGTGGTGTAGGAATGGGTGATGCTACTCACTTGTAGATGCGCAGCTTCATGTACACCACGCCGCGTTGGTCGCCGACGGCGTTCCTAGCAGCTTGGGAGTCATTCTTGGGAACCTCGTTGGCTCCCAGCAGCTTGGCCGAGTAGGTGTCTGTTGAGTCGAGCGCGAGGGGGATGTATGAGGGGGATGTATGAGGGAGATGTATGAGGGAGATGTATGAGGGAGATGTATGAGGGAGATGTATGAGGGAGATGTATGAGGGAGATGTATGAGGGAGATGTATGAGGGAGATGTATGAGGGAGATGTATGAGGGAGATGTATGAGGGAGATGTATGAGGGAGATGTATGAGGGAGATGTATGAGGGAGATGTATGAGGGAGGAATAGAGGGTTGGAGTGAGGAGATGAGGTGGTGCGAAGAGAGAAGAAAGATGGAAGAGGAAGGCGGTACATGATCCGACCAAGGGAATGAAAAATGTGGGAACGAAGGGAGCAAGGGAACAACGGGAACTGACCGACTTCCTCGTGATCGGCGAAGGCGATTGCGAGCATCGCCGCCAGGAATGCCGCTGCACACAACACATGCGACGGATCGAGTCCATGTACGGATTTCTATGTCGTCACAATAACGTGATAGTTTGTCGCCATGAAGCACATGGGGGATTGGCCACCAAGCAGTTGGCTTGTGAGAATCGATTGGAAGACCTATGAGTCCAATACTGCCGTTATTGTTGACGCTTACCTAAGACTAAGACGCGAGCTGGAGTGAAGGCCATGATTTTGAAGGCGGAGACGGTTCGGAGATCTGATTGGAGAAGGAAGTAGTAGTAGGCTGAAGATAGAAAATCGAATCACCCGGAATTATTTGCTTATCGCTAGAGTGACCCTGCTTTATAGCTCATTCGAGAGCCTCGGATGGAACAACCAGATGGGCGCGCCGCGGCAAGTTCAAGGCTGGTGGAAGAGGCTCAGACGGAGTGACTCCGATCGGGGGGCTCCCGGGAGGCTTAGACGGAGTGACGGTGATGCGGCCCGAGCCGGCCCGACTCGTCCGAGCCTGCATCTCACTCGCCATTCCACCCAGATCCTGATCCGCCTCAAATAATTGCGAACGTCGTAAGAATAGTGAGTCGAACTGCTGGTGCACCGATAATTGCGACACTGGGCCGTGCGCACAGCGCGGGTTGCTTGAGATGGACTCGATTCCGAAATCTTAGTAACGTATACGCCAGTACAGCACTAAAATTGTGATGACTATTGGGAGGCAATATGCGGGCGGCAGGTGTTGCGGTGGCTCTGTAGAGGAGCAAAGCAGCAGGAGTGGTGTGGTGAACAGATTCCCTGTGGCTGCTGCTTGTGGTGCTGCTGCTACTGGAAACAACACTCTACAGCGATGCCCAACAATAATTGTGACAGCAGCACCAATGGTGAGGTTGTGGAAGTTCCAAACCAACCTCTGCCTAGCGTACTGAAACGTTCTGAAACCAAGCATACAACCTCTGACCCCGTAACGGAGCCTCATGTTCGAGACATCTAGTCCTCGCTATAGATGTACCGTTCTGTTCAAGACAAAAATCACTATCGTACATATACTTGATGATTACTGGCTCGTCTATTTCTAATTGATCGTCTTGGGCATATAATTACAATAAGGATAGTGAAAAATATAGATGTAAATCGGGATTTTTTTGCCTTAATAGGCTAAATACCGAAATGTTTTGTTTTATTAGGGTAAGTCGGTCTATGTACAACGACTGTGTGAGGGATAGAAATGAACTCTTAGTGGAAAGCGGACTCATCACAGCGAATCACTTGTTTTCGGAGTTTGAATGTTTCCCGCTTTCATTCACCTCCGCCCGCTGCCACCAGAAACTGAACCACCCTTCCTCCCCCCTCATTTCCTCATCATCGTCATTCTCACGCTCTTGATTCCATCCCTCAACCATCATTCGCTTTCCTTCATTATTACCCTTCGTTCTACCGCGACTGCTTTCCTTCTCGCATACTTTGTTGCCGTGCTGGTGTCCTCAGCTCCATCTGCTCCTCAGTCTTTTTAACGTCCTTAGCTCGTCTGGCTTGTGACCAGCCTTGGTTTCATCAGCACAACGTCAGACCGAGCGTTGGTAACCCGTTCGATTAGTGGTAACTCGGTTGAACGAGAACATCCAGTCCAAAATGGCCGACGCGATGCAGACGGACGGCGGAGATGCGAAGCTGCCTGAGCTCAAACTCGGTGTGTGCCAGGCCTTTTCGGTCTAAGCGACAGAGACTTGGCCGTTTCGGTCTAAACGACATAGTCTTGGCCTTATCGGTCTAGTAGATGCAACCCTTTTGCGCTTCAGGTCAACACCTGCTGATTCCGTCGCGGTCTTGTTTTTGAGGCGCCTCAAAAATAGACTCCTAACACCTGCTGATTCCGTCGCGGTCTTGTGTGCGTGGAAGGAGGCATGGAGATGCTCCTTTGCATCTTGTCGGAAAAAGAATCATCATTCTTATACCTCTCCCGCGTCCTCTCGTCCCCCCATTCCGAACCCCGTCCACAGACGCGCGGCAAGCCCAAGGGTTCCTCTCCTTCTTCCGCTCGCTCCCGCCGGTACGAGCCTGTGTATAGTCAGGGGAGTCTGTTTTTAGGCTCCTCAAAAATAGACTTCTTCCAGTCCCTTCCGCCGGTACGAGCGTCTGCTCCTTCTTCTCCTGCTTATCGTCAGGGGAGTCAGACGACATATGCGGGAACATTAGCGTGCGTAGATGTAGGCATATCCTTGACAGGCACAAGCAGACAAGGGCAGACACACTAACACAGAACACTAGTCCAGACACTAACACAGACGCACAGACGCAAGGGTCACAGACGTAGTCCACTCCCCTCCCAGGCGCCTCACGCCATCCGTTTCTCCGACCGCCGCGACTACTACACGGTGCACGGCCCCTCAACCCTCACCTCTCCCCATTCCCCTCTGCATTCCACCCTCACCCTCACGCCATTCCCCTCGGCCTAACCTCCCATTGCCACTCCCAGGCGCCTCACGCCATCCGTTTCTCCGACCGCCGCGACTGCTCCACCGCGCACGGCCCCTGAACCACCCTCGCACCCCCTCCTCTCCCCACCCCCCTCCTCTCCCCACCCCCCTCCTCTCCCCACCCCCCTCCTCTCCCACCCCCTCCTCTCCCCACCCCCCTCCTCTCCCCACCCCCCTCACCATTCCCAGGCGCCTCAAAATAATCCGCTTCTGCGACCGCGGCGCCCCCAACACCATGCACGGCCCCTCAACCCCCGTTCCTTTCCTTTCCCCCCCACCTTTCAACCATCTTCCCCGTTTCTCTCTTCCCAGCGTGAGGAGTCTATTTTTGAGGCGCCTCAAAAATAGACTCCCAACTCAACACCGTGCACGGCCCCTCAACCCCCTTACCTTTTCCGTTTCGCCCACCTTTCAACCATCTTCCCCTTTTCTCTCTGCCCAGGCGCCTCAAACCATCCGCTTCTTCGACCGCCGCGACTACTACACGGTGCACGGCCCCGCCGCACTCTTCGTCGCGCGCGTCTTCTACAAGACGCTCTCCGCCCTGCGCTACCTCTCCGCGGGCGGAGCCAGCGCGGGCTCTTCCGCCGCTTCCGCCAGCGATGCCGCTGCGCTACCCAGCGTGAGCGTCAACCGCAGTATGTTCGAGTCCATCCTCCGCCACCTGCTCCTGGAGGAAGGGGGAGCCGGCGCAATGGGCGCAACGGGCGGAAGCGGAGCGGGGGGCAATGGCGGGGAGGGTGGCGGAGATGGCGGCGGTTCCAGCACAGGTGGCGGCGGGGGTGGGTATTCGACGGTGGAGCTTTACGAGGGCAGCGGCGCCAACTGGCGGCTCGCGCGGGCCGCCACGCCGGGGCGGCTGACTGCCTTCGAGGACGTGCTGTTCGCGACGCGGGACATGGGCGACTCGCCGACGGTGTGCGCCGTGATCGTCGCCGCGGCCGCGAAGGACGGCGAGCGGCGCGTGGGGCTGGCGTTTGTGGATCTGACGAAGCGCGCCCTGGGAATGACGGATTTCCTGGACGACGAGCAGTACACGTGTCTGGAATCGGCCCTCGTGGCGCTGAGCTGTCGCGAGTGCGTGGTCCCGCAGGAGGGGGGCGGCGGAAGCGGAGGGGGAGGGGGAGGGGGGGCGGAGAAGAAGGGGGGTAAGTCGCCCGAGGCGCGGAGATTAAGAGACGTAATGACGCGATGCAACGTGCTGATAGTCGAAAAGAAGCGGGCGGAGTTTAAACCGCGCGACATAGAGCAGGACTTAGGCAGGCTCCTAAGAACGGCGGGTAAGGCGGGGGGGAGATGCGCGGGCGCGACTGCAGGGGAGGCGGGTGGCGGGAGAAGGGGGAATGGTGGCGGATCGATAGGGGGGGCAACAGCAAGAGGAGGCTTAGGGGGGGGAGGAAGCCAAAAGGTTTCTGTTGAGTCTGAGATAGCCGGTGCGGCTATGGCGGCTGTACTCGCTTACACTGACCTGTTAGCAGACGATAGTAACTACGGCCGCTACACCCTCCTCCCCTACAGCCTCCACACGCACATGCGCCTAGACGCCACCGCTCTCCGCGCGCTAAACGTGACCGAATCCAAAACGGACGGAAATAGAAACTTTTCGTTAATGGGGCTTATGAACCGGACGTGCACGGCAGGCATGGGGAAGCGGCTGTTAAACCGGTGGTTGAAGCAGCCGCTGGTGGACGAAGAGGAGATTAAGTTCAGGTTGGATGTGGTGCAGGCGTTTGTGGAGAGTGCGGGTATGAGGCAGGAGGTGCGGGGGCACCTGAGGCGCATGCCGGACATAGAGCGGCTCACGAGACGGCTGGAGATGAGACGGGCTGGGCTGCAGGACGTGGTTAAGCTGTACCAGGTGAGGGGATGTAGCGGCTGTAGCAGGCTGGTCAGCAGGACGTGGTTAAGCTGTACCAGGTGAGCCCTGGGCTTCACGTCTTTCTCAAAACCATATCCTTATGCTTCGCGATTCTCTAAAAACGATGCCTCTCTCCCAGCATAGGGCCTCGTTATCTCATCCTTTTGCCTTGCTCTCCTCTGTTCCCTCACGTCTACACCACTGCCTTCCTTTCCTGTTTTAGTTGCCTTGCCTCTTATAGCCCACAACCCGTTCCGCCCTCCTCCCGCCCCCCCACCCTCCCGTCCCCCCATCCTCCCCTCCCCCCTTACAGGCCAGCATCCGCCTTCCTTTCATCCGAGAGGTGCTTGAAACCCACGGAGGCTCGTTCCGCCCGATGCTGCACGAGAGGTTCGGCGCGAGCCTGCTCGATTGGTGCGGATCGGAGCACTTAGCTAAGTACGAAGGTCTAGTGGAAGCAGCAGTAGATTTGGAGGCCCTGCAAACGAACGGCGAGTACTTAATAGCACCTGGTTACGATCCGAGTCTCGGGGAGATTAAAGAGGAGAGGGAGGTTGTAGAAGCCGAAGTGCAGAAAGCGTTACAGCAAGCAGCAAACGATTTAGGCCTTATAGTGGATAAAACGATTAAATTAGATAAGACGGCGCAGGCGGGGTACTGCTACAGGATAACAAAGAAGGAGGAGACGAATGTGAGAAAGAAGCTTAATGCGTCGTATGTGACTCTAGAGACGAGGAAGGACGGAGTTAAGTTCACTAATGCGAAGCTGAGGAGGCTGAGCGAGCGCCACGTGGCACTCACCGATTCGTACATGGCAGCACAGAGGGAGCTGGTCAGCAAAGTGGTGGAAGTGGCTCAGACGTTCATTGAGGTGAGCGATGGGTCTAGGGTTTGGGGTCTAGGGAAATGGTCTTGTGGCGTTTCAAAACTTGGTCCAGGGTTTGGGGTCTAGGGAAATGGTTTTGTGGCGTTTCAAAACTTGGTCCAGGGTTTAGTTGGGGTCTAGGGAAATGGTTTCGAGGCGCCTCAAAACTGGGTCTAGGGTTTGGGGTCCAGGGAAATGTTTCGAAACCGGGGCAGCAAGTCTTGTTTGCAGAATGTGATGAGACAGTCTTGCTACAGGGACTTACTCAACAATGCACCCACACGTACACACACATGTGGACACACACACACACACATGTGGACACACACACACACACATGTGGACACACACACACACACATGTGGACACACACACACACACATGTGGACACACACACACACACATGAGGACACACACACACACATGTGGACACACACACACACACACACACACACACACACACACACACACACACACACACATGTGGACACACACACACACACACACACACATACACACACATGTAGACACACACACACACACACATGTGGACAAACACTCACACGTGTGGACACACATACGCACACATGTGGACACATACAGACACATGTGGACACACACACACACACACACACACACAAACACATGTGGACACATACACACACATGTGGACACACACACAGACACACATGTGGACACACACACAGACACACATGTGGACACACACACAGACACACATGTGGACACACACACAGACACACATGTGGACACACACACAGACACACATGTGGACACACACACAGACACACATGTGGACACACACACAGACACACATGTGGACACACACACAGACACACATGTGGACACTCACACACACACATGTGGACAAACACTCACACATGTGGACACACATACGCACACTTGTGGACACATTCACACACATGTGGACACACACACACACACACACACACACATACACACACATGTAGACACACACACACACACACATGTGGACAAACACTCACACGTGTGGACACACATACGCACACATGTGGACACATACAGACACATGTGGACACACACACACACACACACACACAAACACATGTGGACACATACACACACATGTGGACACACACACAGACACACATGTGGACACACACACAGACACACATGTGGACACACACACAGACACACATGTGGACACACACACAGACACACATGTGGACACACACACAGACACACATGTGGACACACACACAGACACACATGTGGACACACACACAGACACACATGTGGACACACACACAGACACACATGTGGACACACACACAGACACACATGTGGACACACACACAGACACACATGTGGACACACACACAGACACACATGTGGACACACACACAGACACACATGTGGACACTCACACACACACATGTGGACACACACACACACATGTTGACACACACACACACACATGTGGACACATACGCACACACATGTGGACACACACACACACACACACACACACACATACACACTCATGTGGACGCACACACACACGTGTGGACACACACACACACATGTGGACACACACACACACACACACACATGTGGACACACACACACGTGGACAAACACTCACACATGTGGACACACATACGCACACTTGTGGACACATTCACACACATGTGGACACACACACACACACACACACACACATACACACACATGTAGACACACACACACACACACATGTGGACAAACACTCACACGTGTGGACACACATACGCACACATGTGGACACATACAGACACATGTGGACACACACACACACACACACACACACAAACACATGTGGACACATACACACACATGTGGACACACACACAGACACACATGTGGACACACACACAGACACACATGTGGACACACACACAGACACACATGTGGACACACACACAGACACACATGTGGACACACACACAGACACACATGTGGACACACACACAGACACACATGTGGACACACACACAGACACACATGTGGACACACACACAGACACACATGTGGACACACACACAGACACACATGTGGACACACACACAGACACACATGTGGACACACACACAGACACACATGTGGACACACACACAGACACACATGTGGACACACACACAGACACACATGTGGACACACACACAGACACACATGTGGACACACACACAGACACACATGTGGACACACACACAGACACACATGTGGACACACACACAGACACACATGTGGACACACACACAGACACACATGTGGACACACACACAGACACACATGTGGACACACACACAGACACACATGTGGACACTCACACACACACATGTGGACACACACACACACATGTTGACACACACACACACACATGTGGACACATACGCACACACATGTGGACACACACACACACACACACACACACACATACACACTCATGTGGACGCACACACACACGTGTGGACACACACACACACATGTGGACACACACACACACACACACACATGTGGACACACACACACGTGGACAAACACTCACACATGTGGACACACATACGCACACTTGTGGACACATTCACACACATGTGGACACACACACACACACACACACACATACACACACATGTAGACACACACACACACACACATGTGGACAAACACTCACACGTGTGGACACACATACGCACACATGTGGACACATACAGACACATGTGGACACACACACACACACACACACACAAACACATGTGGACACATACACACACATGTGGACACACACACAGACACACATGTGGACACACACACAGACACACATGTGGACACACACACAGACACACATGTGGACACACACACAGACACACATGTGGACACACACACACAGGACACACACAAACCATGTGGACACACACACAGACACACATGTGGACACACACACAGACACACATGTGGACACACACACAGACACACATGTGGACTGGACACACACACAGACACACATGTGGACACACACACAGACACACATGTGGACACACACACAGACACACATGTGGACACACACACAGACACACATGTGGACACACACACAGACACACATGTGGACACACACACAGACACACATGTGGACACACACACAGACACACATGTGGACACACACACAGACACACATGTGGACACAAGCAGGTGTATTTTGCACCGTCTTGAGTTTGCATGATTGATGTCCCCTTGAGCAGGTGTTTGTTGCACTCACACATGAGAACACAAGCAGGCGTTCGAGGGTGTGGCGTCATTGATAGCAGAAATGGATGTGCAGCAGGGCGTTGCTGTATTCAGCTCAGCACCATCAGCTCAGCCCTCGGTGTTTGCACACACACGTTGCGAACACCTCGCCCTCGGTGTTTGCACACACACGTTGCGAACACCTCGCCCTCGGTGTTTGCACACACACGTTGCGAACACCTCGCCCTCGGTGTTTGCACACACACGTTGCGAACACCTCGCCCTCGGTGTTTGCACACACACGTTGCGAACACCTCGCCCTCGGTGTTTGCACACACACGTTGCGAACACCTCGCCCTCGGTGTTTGCACACACACGTTGCGAACACCTCGCCCTCGGTGTTTGCACACACACGTTGCGAACACCTCGCCCTCGGTGTTTGCACACACACGTTGCGAACACCTCGCCCTCGGTGTTTGCACACACACGTTGCGAACACCTCGCCCTCGGTGTTTGCACACACACGTTGCGAACACCTCGCCCTCGGTGTTTGCACACACACGTTGCGAACACCTCGCCCTCGGTGTTTGCACACACACGTTGCGAACACCTCGCCCTCGGTGTTTGCACACACACGTTGCGAACACCTCGCCCTCGGTGTTTGCACACACACGTTGCGAACACCTCGCCCTCGGTGTTTGCACACACACGTTGCGAACACCTCGCCCTCGGTGTTTGCACACACACGTTGCGAACACCTCGCCCTCGGTGTTTGCACACACACGTTGCGAACACCTCGCCCTCGGTGTTTGCACACACACGTTGCGAACACCTCGCCCTCGGTGTTTGCACACACACGTTGCGAACACCTCGCCCTCGGTGTTTGCACACACACGTTGCGAACACCTCGCCCTCGGTGTTTGCACACACACGTTGCGAACACCTCGCCCTCGGTGTTTGCACACACACGTTGCGAACACCTCGCCCTCGGTGTTTGCACACACACGTTGCGAACACCTCGCCCTCGGTGTTTGCACACACACGTTGCGAACACCTCGCCCTCGGTGTTTGCACACACACGTTGCGAACACCTCGCCCTCGGTGTTTGCACACACACGTTGCGAACACCTCGCCCTCGGTGTTTGCACACACACGTTGCGAACACCTCGCCCTCGGTGTTTGCACACACACGTTGCGAACACCTCGCCCTCGGTGTTTGCACACACACGTTGCGAACACCTCGCCCTCGGTGTTTGCACACACACGTTGCGAACACCTCGCCCTCGGTGTTTGCACACACACGTTGCGAACACCTCGCCCTCGGTGTTTGCACACACACGTTGCGAACACCTCGCCCTCGGTGTTTGCACACACACGTTGCGAACACCTCGCCCTCGGTGTTTGCACACACACGTTGCGAACACCTCGCCCTCGGTGTTTGCACACACACGTTGCGAACACCTCGCCCTCGGTGTTTGCACACACACGTTGCGAACACCTCGCCCTCGGTGTTTGCACACACACGTTGCGAACACCTCGCCCTCGGTGTTTGCACACACACGTTGCGAACACCTCGCCCTCGGTGTTTGCACACACACGTTGCGAACACCTCGCCCTCGGTGTTTGCACACACACGTTGCGAACACCTCGCCCTCGGTGTTTGCACACACACGTTGCGAACACCTCGCCCTCGGTGTTTGCACACACACGTTGCGAACACCTCGCCCTCGGTGTTTGCACACACACGTTGCGAACACCTCGCCCTCGGTGTTTGCACACACACGTTGCGAACACCTCGCCCTCGGTGTTTGCACACACACGTTGCGAACACCTCGCCCTCGGTGTTTGCACACACACGTTGCGAACACCTCGCCCTCGGTGTTTGCACACACACGTTGCGAACACCTCGCCCTCGGTGTTTGCACACACACGTTGCGAACACCTCGCCCTCGGTGTTTGCACACACACGTTGCGAACACCTCGCCCTCGGTGTTTGCACACACACGTTGCGAACACCTCGCCCTCGGTGTTTGCACACACACGTTGCGAACACCTCGCCCTCGGTGTTTGCACACACACGTTGCGAACACCTCGCCCTCGGTGTTTGCACACACACGTTGCGAACACCTCGCCCTCGGTGTTTGCACACACACGTTGCGAACACCTCGCCCTCGGTGTTTGCACACACACGTTGCGAACACCTCGCCCTCGGTGTTTGCACACACACGTTGCGAACACCTCGCCCTCGGTGTTTGCACACACACGTTGCGAACACCTCGCCCTCGGTGTTTGCACACACACGTTGCGAACACCTCGCCCTCGGTGTTTGCACACACACGTTGCGAACACCTCGCCCTCGGTGTTTGCACACACACGTTGCGAACACCTCGCCCTCGGTGTTTGCACACACACGTTGCGAACACCTCGCCCTCGGTGTTTGCACACACACGTTGCGAACACCTCGCCCTCGGTGTTTGCACACACACGTTGCGAACACCTCGCCCTCGGTGTTTGCACACACACGTTGCGAACACCTCGCCCTCGGTGTTTGCACACACACGTTGCGAACACCTCGCCCTCGGTGTTTGCACACACACGTTGCGAACACCTCGCCCTCGGTGTTTGCACACACACGTTGCGAACACCTCGCCCTCGGTGTTTGCACACACACGTTGCGAACACCTCGCCCTCGGTGTTTGCACACACACGTTGCGAACACCTCGCCCTCGGTGTTTGCACACACACGTTGCGAACACCTCGCCCTCGGTGTTTGCACACACACGTTGCGAACACCTCGCCCTCGGTGTTTGCACACACACGTTGCGAACACCTCGCCCTCGGTGTTTGCACACACACGTTGCGAACACCTCGCCCTCGGTGTTTGCACACACACGTTGCGAACACCTCGCCCTCGGTGTTTGCACACACACGTTGCGAACACAAGCAGGGGGTTGAGGGCGTGGCATCACGGACAACAGTAATGGATGTGCTTCAGGGCTTTTCTGTATTCAGCAGGGCTTTTCTGTATTCAGCAGGGCTTTTCTGTATTCAGCAGGGCTTTTCTGTATTCAGCACCATGCCCTCGCCTCGCCCCCGTCTTTGCATACACACATGCCAGCACAAGCAGGTGGTTGAGCATGTGACGTCACTGGTTTTGAGGCGCCTCAAACTTAACTGTTTGCCTCACATGGCTTGGCGTCACATGCTTAACCGCCCCTGCCGTCCAGGTGTTTGAGGGCGTGGCATCGCTGATCGCAGAAATGGATGTGCTTCAGGGCTTTGCAGAGCTTGCAGCTTCGGCACCAACGCCCTACGTCCGACCCTCCATCTCAGGCCCGGTACGAGCGTCAATCACCGGCTCGGTAGAAATACATGGATCCTCCTTGCACCAATGGAAAGAGTTTCTGCCTGGTTGTTTCCATGGCTCCATCCTTGTCCTTGCACAGGTTTAGTCCCCATCTTCATGCCGCTTTTTTTTAGGCGCCTCAAAAATCTTCATGCCGCTTTTTTTGAGGCGCCTCAAAAATCTTCATGCCGCTTTTTTTGAGGCGCCTCAAAAATCTTCATGCCGCTTTTTGACTGCTCACTTGTTCCCTCCCCGTTCTCGCTTTCCCGTGTTCGCATGTCACATGGCACATGCCATATATTGCATGTCACATGGCACATGGCACATGTCATGTATTGCATGGCTCGTGTTGCATGGCTCATGGCGTGGCATGGCATGGCATGACATGGTATGGCATGGTATGGCATCAGGATGAGGGCGACATAGTGTTGGAGGACAGCCGCCACCCATGTGTGGAGGTGCAGGATGACGTCAGCTTCATTCCCAATCACTGCCGCCTGGTATGCACCTGCCGCCTGGTATGCATCTGGTAATGAAACGACTAAAGTGGAGTAATTTTTTATATATATAAATCTCTAAAGAATGCGCCTGGAAATGAGATGACTTCCGTTGTGGTAGAGGCGAATTAAATTTGAAACGTCGCATCCGCTTCATCAGCCATGCAGCATCCATGATTCACCGAGACGTGATAGTGTGCGATGAAAATGATGCCTCCTCCTTTTTGAGGTGCCTCAAGTAAAAAAATCTCCTTTTTGAGGCGCCTCAAGAAACGTGATAATGTACGATGAAAATGATGCCTCCTACATTCGTTGCCCGACTTCTCTTTATTACCGTCCACTGTCCACACTTGCTCTTCCTTCTGGTAACTCCGTTTCTCACCCATCACCCCATCATCACCAGGCGAGAGAGGTCGCAGCTGGGTTCAGCTGTGGGTCGCAGCTGGGTTCAGATCACACAGGTGACTTTTGAGACGACTTTTGAGTTACTTTTGAGTCGACTCAAAAGTCACCTTCAGATCAAACATGGGTGGTGAACCATGCCTCCACGCCTCTCCCCTCCCCCCCTGTCGTTAGTCTCGCCTAGCACAATACATATACCCATGCCATCCATGCCCCACTCTTCTCCCCATCACACCAGGAGAGGGATCGCAGCTGGTTTCAGATCATCACGGGGCCCAACATGGGTGGCAAGTCAACGTATATACGGCAGGTATGTAAAAAAAATGTTGTATCATTATGCTGCTCAGTTACATTTCCCGTGCCCCTGTGTGCCAGGATGTCCTGCTTTTTTTCTCTCCTGTTTTATATGCATATTTGTTTATTCATTTGCTTGTTTGTTTTGCCCTTTTTTTGTCACAGGTGGGCGTGGTCGTCTTGATGGCGCAAGTGGGCTCCTTCGTCCCTTGCTCCCGTGCTCACGTCAGCATCAGAGATGCCATTTTTGCCCGTGTGGGCGCTGGGGATTGCCAGGTGAGGTGGGGGAGGAGAAGGGGGGCCATAAGCGTTAGGACGAGCAGCAGCGATGATTTTTTAGGCGCCTCAAAAATAGGACCAGCAGCAGCGATGATTTTTCAGGCGCCTCAAAAATAGGACGAGCAGCAGCGATGAATTCTTTTGTGCAAAAGAGTAACAGTAGATGCAGTGATACCCCGGTTTAAAGCGCGAGAATTTGAAGTTTCAAACTCAACTCCACTAGAAGATTAAAACGCAAACTAGTTTCGGCTGACCGGGACAGGCCCCAAATCAGACCACCATCAGTGCTGGTGGAATGCCAATGTGGCCACTGGGGATTGCCAGGTGAGGTGGGGGTGTAGGAGGGAGGGGGGGTGGGGGGAAATCAAAACTTTTGATTCCTGCTGGAAACAGTGGCCATCCTGCATTCCTCCCACATACTCACTTGCGTTTCTTTGTCCTACTCTACTCGTCTCCCTCCCCTGCCCGTGTCCCCACCTAGCTGCGAGGTGTGAGCACCTGCATGGCCGGGTATGTTTGAGAAACTTCATAATCGCTGCAAAATCGAGAATACCCTGCGAAATCGCGGTGGGAGCAACCGCATGGCGGAGATGCTCTACCACGCCTATTTTTCCATCCGAACCGTTCCCCACCCCTATCTTCACCCTTCTGGGGTTGCCCCGTGCTCCCCTTCGTGACTCGTCTCTTGCAGCTGAGGGGTGTGAGCACCTTCATGGCTGAGTGAGATGCTCGACACAACAGCCGCCATCCTGCATTCCGCCATGCTTACTCACTCCAATTACCTCCCCTCCCTTCATTCCCACCTTGGTTTGCTCCATCCCTTGCAACTGCGTGGAGTGAGCAATTGCATGGCTGAGATGCTCGAAACAGCTGCCATCCTGCATGCCGCCATGCTCACTCCCCTGTCTTTATCACACGCTGCTCCCTCCCTGCCCACCTTGCAGCTGAGGGGAGTGAGCACCTTTATGGCTGAAATGCTCGAAACCGCCGCCATCCTCCATGCCGCCACGCCGCAGTCGCTCGTTATAATCGACGAGCTGGGAAGGGGGACGTCAACTTACGACGGATTCGGTGAGCGCAGTGCGGTGCAGTGCGTTCCACTGAGTATCACCGGTCCATCACGCCGCCACGCCGCAGTCGCTCGTCATAATCGACGAGCTGGGAAGGGGGTCACAGGCGATGGCTTTAGAGAGTTCACTGAATCACTGCACTGCACGGCACCCACAATGGCTTCGGTGATTGTCTCGCTTTGGCTATCTTGTGAGTCGACTCAAAAGTCAGCTCGTTACAATGTCACACGGAACTTTCTCCTGTTGCTCCCACCAGCCCCCTCACATCAGGCCTCGCCTGGGCCATCTTCGAGCATCTAGTGGACGTCACTAGGGCGCCCACCCTCTTCGCCACGCACTTCCACGCGCTCACTGCCCTTGATACCGGGGATGCTTCCAGCGGTGTGGCCAACTTTCGCAAGCTCACTGCTCTGGAGTCTGTGGTCTTCCTCTTGGCTTGCTCCCCTCTCCCGCCTGTTGCTCCCACCAATCCCCCTCACATCAGGCCTCGCTTGGGCCATCTGCGAGCATCTAGTGGACGTCACTAGGGCGCCCACCCTCTTCGCCACGCACTTTCACGAGCTCACTGCCCTTGAGACCCGGGATGCCTCCAGCGGTGTGGCCAACTTCCACGTCAGCGCACACATCGACGAAGCTTCCAGGAAGCTGACCATGCTGTACAAGGTATGTGTTCTAGCACTGTGCTCAGGTTAACTCTTCTTGTTCCTGCTACTTCAGGTTCCTTCATGCTTCCTGCCAAGTACATTTTGCTCTTGGCGCCCCATAGTTGTTCACTTGCTTCTTGAGGTGCCGTAAAACAATTGCGCTACCACTGATCAAACCCCTCCTTATAACCTGATAGCTCTGTATCAGTGTTTTCTTATAACATGCTCTTTAATGTAGATGAATCTCCTTTCCCAGGTGCGATTTGGTCCATTTGACCAGAGCTTTGGCATTCATGTGGCGGAGTTTGCTCTCTACCCACTCTTTTTCAAGCATGTCCCTCCTTCTGTCGCTTGTTTCACCTCCCCCAGGTGCAACCCGGCCTTCGTGATCAGAGCTTTGGCATTCATGTGGTGGAGTGTGCTCACTTCTCGCCCCTAGTAAACCGTTCCCCCCTCCCTCGTATTGTACTGTCGCTCGTCTCACCCCTGCCAGGTGCAGCCCGGCCCTTGTGACCAGAGCTTTGGCATTCATGTAGCGGAGTTTGCTCACTTCCCCCCTGAGGTGGTGGCCATGGCCCGGGCCAAGGCGCAGGAACTGGAAGACTTTGCTCCGCCTGCTGCTAATGCTGGTGGTGCTGGTGGTGATGGAGCGGGTGCTGCTGATGCTGGTGAGGGTGCTGGTGGTGCAGCTGGTGGTGGTGGTGGTGGTGCTGCTGGTGGTGGTGGTGCTGCTGCAGGAGCGAAGCGTAAGCGGGACGGAGGGGAGGAGCAGAGGGAGGGGGTGGGGCGAGCACGGCAGTTTCTGCGGGAGTTTGCATCGCTGCCTCTTGACACGATGACAGCAGAAGACGCCCTGAGAGCTGTAGCAGCGCAGGTGAAGGCCCTGGAGGGAGATGCGGAGGGGAACGAGTGGCTCAGATCCCATCTTCTGTCATCTAAAGCTGCTTGAAGGTCATCTGGGGGTTTGCGTCGCTGCCTCTCTGCACAATGGCAGTAGAGGGCGCTCTGATGGCTGTGCCAGCACAGGTGATGGCCCCAGAGGGAGATGCGTTGGGAAGCGAGAGGTGATATGCGGAGGGGATGTTTTTTTTCCTCGCCAAGGTGGCAGCAGTGGCTTGGCAGCTGAAGGCTATGGAGAGGATGCTCAATGAAATGAGCGGGTTAGAGCACAACTGCTGTGTAGAATTAGAGGTGGTTTTGTCTTATGTCTTCTGTTGTTCTTTTATTCAGTTTAAATTTGTACGCTTTCAGTTTAATCGTCAAAACATAAGTTCAGCTTGCGACACCATGGAGCACTCTTTACGCGAACAAACTCGCAGCTCACACCAGGCCCTCGGCGCAATGTCGCAATTATTCATCCTCATTGATAGTTCCTAGCTGCCCTGCATGTGACTACTGCTTCTTGTTCGCGTCGCGACACGAATTTAGATAAGGACAAAAGAGTATAATTGTACGGTTGAATAGGACAAGAGTGCAATAGTAGAACTGTAGCGCATATATATGGGATTATAATATGCTTGTAAGAAATACGGGAAAGGTACTCAAGCGAGTAAAAAGAGACTTGTCTAGGGAGAGATGCTTTTGAAGGGTGAAAGACTTACTTATGTGTGACTTACAAAATTGAAAAGTTGTAGGATCTTGGTAGTGGTTCTTGATAGAGGAGGACTTGCACTTGGAAAGGATCTTGAGCTTGGGAGAAGACGACAAGCTTGGGAGGAGACCACAAGCTCGAGGAGAGATCACAATCTTGGATGTGGTTGAAGGAGAGGGTCTTGTACTTAGAAGAGTGAAGGTGCCACAAGGTTGAGTGTTGAAGAAGATGATCTTCCTACAAGCTTGTGACTTGGTGATGCATCTTATGTCAACTTATACATATTAGCTATATAGAAGTTATAGGCTAGACTGAGGTATGCTTCTAGTGAGTACAACCAACTAGTATTTGTTCTAGGTTTCAACTTCTAGTCAACCATTCAGTTCTTACTTTAACATGGTATCACGTGTAGGTTAGCATCCCCCACCTACCGCTTCCGCCCGTACCCTAGCTAGGCCCCGCCGCGCCCCCCCCCCCCCCCCCCCCCCCCCCCCCCCCGGGGCCCCGTCGCGCCTCCTAGCCCCGTCGCGCCCCTCCTGGGCCCCGTCGCGCCTCCTAGCCCCGTCGCGCCCCTCCTGGGCCCAGTAGCGCCTCCTAGCTCCGTGGCGCCCCTCCTGGGCCCCGTCGCGCTTCCTAGCCCCGTCGCGCCCCTCCTGGGCCCCGTCGCGCCTCCTAGCCCCGTCGCGCCCCTCCTGGGCCCACTCACGCCCCTCCTGTGCCCCGTCGCGCCTCCTAGCGCCCCTCCTGGGCCCCGTTGCGCCTCCTAGCCCTGTCGCGCCCCTCCTGGGCCCCGTCGCGCCCTGCCTGGCCCCGTTGCGCCCGCTAGGCCCCGTCGCGCCCGCCTGGCCCCGTCGCGCCTTGCCTGGCCACGTCGCGCCCTGCCTGGCCCCGTCGCGCCTGCCTGGCCCCTCCGCGCCTGCCTGGCCCTGCCGCACCTGCCTGGCTCCGCCGCGCCTGCCTGGCCCCGCCGCGCCTCCCTGGCCCCGCCGCGCCTGCCTGGCCCCGCCGCGCCTCCCTGGCCCCGCCGCGCCTGCCTGGCCCCGCCGCGCCTGCCTGGCCCCGTCGCGCCTGCCTGGCCCCTCCGCGCCGGCCTGGCCCTGCCGCGCCGGCCTGGCCCCGCCGCGCCTGCCTGGCCCCGCCGCGCCTGCCTTGCCCCGCCGCGCCTGCCTGGCCCTGCCGCGCCTGCCTGCCCCCGCTGCGCCTGCCTGGCCCCGCCGCGCCTGCCTGGCCCCGCTGCGCCTCCCTGGCCCCGCCGCACCAGCCTGGCCCCGCCGCGCCTGCCTGGCCCCTCCGCGCCTGCCTGGCCCCGCCGCGTCTGCCTAGCCACTCCCACTACCCGCCCGGCCCATCTTCGTGCCTCCTCGTTCTGCCGTGCCACCTCAGGCTGCGTCTACTCTGCTCGCTAGTGCTGGGGCGCCTCGCGGCCGCCGTGCTGGAGAGTGCTGCCGCCGTGTCCCTGCGTCGCTGTGTTCCTGTGGAGCTGTGCCGCTGACCCTGCACGATGGCTGGCTTCGTGCTCCAACTGGACGCCGAGGGCCATGCGGTTGACTTTGCCGCCTGGCTCCCCGATCTCCGCCGCCACCTTATAGGTCAGCGCCAGGATGGCCACTCTTTGGTTGTCCATGTCGATGGCTTGCTCCCCCGCCCCCCTGCCCTTGCTCCCCTCCCTGCCGATCCCACCTCTGATGACCGTGAGGCCTTTTCTACTGCTGCGGTTGCGTGTGCGGTCTGGGACTCCCGCGATGCAGTAGCTCAAGCTACTATTAGTCACGCCCTCCCTATGTCCGAGCGCTCGCATTTTGCTACTGTTGAGACGGCCAAAGCTTACTTAGATACCGTTATTGCTCGCTATTCCACACCTGCATCTGCCTCTGCGGGCCGCTTGCTCTTCCCGATGCTGTTCCCAGACCTTGCAGCATTCCCTACCGTCGCAGACTTTGCCACTCACCTGCGTGCCCTAGAGACCCGCTATCGCACTGCCAGCACTGCTGCCCAACTCACTGCGCTCCCCCCCCTTTCTGCATGACGCTCTATTTTATCGCCATGCGCCTGCCAGACCGCCTCGCTAGTGCTCGCGATCACTTCCTTAGCCAGCACCCGGGTGACCTCACCCTCACCGCCTTTGTCGACACTCTCACCGAGATCGAGACTCGTCAGCGCACTATCTCTCAGCCGAGCGGTGCGCCGGCAGTCTCTATCTTTCACGGCTGTGCCCCCTCCCAGTGCACGTTCACTGACGTTTCGGCTGCGGTCGCCTGGCTGGCCCGGCACCTCCGGAGGTAGTGGCCGTGGTGGCGGCCTGCGCAGCTTGGCGTCTACCGGCGGCTCCGGTTGCTGTCACCTGCCAGTACCAGCTTCAGACCGGGCCTCTTCGCTGCACTCTGTACCACCGCCCGCACCCGCCGCCCGCTGTTTCCGCCGCCTCGACGATCTCTTTCGTCGTCGCTTTGGCCCGGCCCCGGACCTCCCCGAGTGGCACAGCCTGCTCCGGCAGGGCGTGCCGATCTTTGAGTTAGACATGGATCAGATAGGTGCTGCTTTGCATGCTTTGTATTCTGACGCTTCTAGTGTTGCTGGATCTTATTACCCTGTGTACTCCAGTTTAGGTGTTGCACCCTTGTGTAGCTTAGCCTCCCTGCTGCGTCCGGCGTAGGACTGCCTAGCTTGCCTAGTCGAGTCGCTGCACCGGCTCCGTCCCCGGCCTCCGCCACCGCTCGCCGATGTCTCCCCCACCGCCTGCTGACCTTCCTATCTACGGTCCTGTGTTCCCGCCGCCAGACTCGTCTGCGGCCCGTCTTCCTCCTCGTTCCCCTCCTGTTCCCTCCGCTGTCCCCTGCCCTACCCTCCGTCCCACGTTTGGTCTCGCCGTCCCTCCCGTGCTCGTCCCGTCTCTCCTGTCCTGTGCTCCACCCTATGTTGCTCCGTTACCACTCGTCTCGTCCTCCCTCCTCCCGTCCCCTCCTCCCTCGTCCCTTGCTGTTGCACCTCCTCCGTTCTCAGGACTACCTCCGTGCCGCTCGTCCCTTGTCCCTCGGGTCCTTGCCTCTCTTGTTACCGACCCTGCTGTTCCTGTCTCGCGCCTTGACGCTCTTGTCGCTGCTGTCGCTGACTTCGCCTCTACCCGCCGCCTTGACTACGCTACGCTCTGGTCTCTGACCCTGCCCGTCCTCCGTCCGTCGGGGGTGCTCCTGCCTTGGCAATGACGTCCTAGAGGACAGACAGTATGAGCTTGCTTTCCTTTCCGAGGCTGCTCCCATCTCTGCTCCATGCTGTTAGTCCCTGAGGGTGACCCAGACGCCTTCGACATCCCGACCCCTCGCACCTACGCTGAGGCCACCTCGGGACCTTGGGCCTCTCAGTGGATAGCTGCCATGGAGCAGGAGATGGCATCTTGGAGGTCCACCGGCACTTACGTCGACGCAGTTCCCCCGCCTGGGGTGAACGTAGTCGATGGTCGGTGGCTTTCAAGGTGAACGCCCCCCTGGAGAGCCGCCTGTCTTCAAGGCGCGCTACGTGGCCAGAGGTTTCAGTCAGCGAGGGGTTGACTTCTTCCAGACCTTCGCCCCGACCCCGAAGATGACCACTCTTCGGGCGCTGCTACACGTAGCAGCACAGAGCGACTACGAGCTTCACTCCCTCGACTTCTCTACTGCCTTTCTTCAGGGCAGCCTACACGAGCAGGTCTACCTGCGCCGACCACAGGGCTTCACTGGTACCTTCCCTCCTGGGACCCAGTGGCTTCTCAGGCGCCCGGTCTACGGCCTGCGTCAGGCTCCTCGCGAGTGGCACGACACGCTGCGGCCACGTTAGCAGACCTGCAGTTCTTTCCGTCCTCTGCTGACCCTCGTTGTTTGTGCGTTCCGGCCAGACTCCGTTCTACATCCTTGTCTACGTAGACGACCTGGTCTTCGCTACTGCTGACAGGGACGCACTGGCCTCTGTGAAGGCCGAGCTCTGAAGAGACACACCTGCACTGACCTTGGAGAGCTGCGTCGCTATCTTGGCCTGCAGATCTCTAGGGACAGAGCAGCACGCACCATCACTCTGACACAGTCACACTTGGTGCGTCAGGTCCTTCAGAGGTTCGGTCTTCAGTTCTCCTCCGCACAGCCCACACCTCTACCTGTAGACCATGGGCTCCCGCTCCCGTTCCTGAGGAGCCAGTAGAGCCCAGTGGCCCCTACGCAGAGCTGGTGGGTTGCCTCATGTACCTGATGACTTGCACTCGCCCAGATCTCGCATACCCTCTCAGCATCCTGGCTCGCTTTGTGGCTACAGGCAGACACCGACCTCAGCACTGGTCTGCCGCTAAGAGGGTTTTGCGTTATCTTGCTAGTACATCGGGCATGGGGTTAGTGCTAGGAGGACGCAGGCCAGTGGTCCTTACTGGGCACACAGACGCTTCTTGGGCAGACGACTCTGAGACGCTCAGGTCGTCGCAGGGCTACTGTTTTAGCCTTGGTTCGGGTGCTATCTCTTGGAGATCCACTCGCTCGTCGTCTGTGGCTCAGTCTAGCTGTGAGGCTGAGATCTACGCTGGTGCCATGGCGGCACAGGAGCTCCGCTGGCTGACCTTCTTGCTCACAGACTTAGGTGAGCGGCCTAGCTCTGCCCCGGTCCTGTACGCTGACAAAGGGCCATGATACTCCTGTGTCAGGAGCCTCGGCTTGAGGGCAGAGCGAAGCATATCCAGCTGCGGTACTTCCTCCTGCGCGAGCTACAGCAGCGCCGCCAGGCCCGCGTAGTTCACTTGGCCTCAGGTGCCAACACAGCTGATATCTTTACTAAGGCGCTTGCGCCTAAAGATCATCAGCGGCACTGTGTACAGCTTGGTCTTGTTCCTGTAGCTACTCACTGTTAGGATCCTGATTGTGTACTCTCTATTATATATGCTGTCAGACTGGCCTTGTGGCCTTACCTCCAGTGGCTGGACTAGTAGTGCCGCCCTGGCTTGCTTTAGTTTTGTTTGTATTCTTGCTGACTGGTCTCCAGACCCCTGCCTCAGTGGTTGGACTAGTAGTGCCCCTGAGCTGTTTGCTTCTTTTAGCTTCACCCCTTGTCTAGCCTAGGGGGTGTGTCAACTTATACATATTAGCTATGTAGAAGTTATAGGCTAGACTGAGGTATGCTTCTAGTGAGTACAACCAACTAGTATTTGTTCTAGGTTTCAACTTCTAGTCAACCATTCAGTTCTTACTTTAACATCTTATACTCAAGTTGGGTATAAGATGGACTAATGCTTGATTACTTTGCTAATCTAGAAACTTTGTGAAAGAACTCTGAGAGCATAAACTTATATGAAGTAGGGTATAGTACAAGCCTTATAATCCATAGTGGATACAAGGACATGCATGAGGGAGAGACCACTCATAGTAGTTTAGGAAGAAAGGTAGCATGGTAATACCATCTCTGGAGACATAGAACATGAATGCTAACAAGGAGCCTTTGTAGTGGTGTGAACTTGAGGAGCTTGAAGAAGACTTGAAGGGAAGCTTGAAGGAGAGGAGCTTGGAGATGCCTGGTTGTACTTTGACAAACTTCTTGAGAAGTTGGAGAGGATATTTGGTGAAGATGAATAGTAGCGGAGCATGTGATGGTTGTTGAGCCTTTGGTGTCTTGGAGTTGTAAACCATGTGGTGTTGGAGAGAAACTAGGGTGAGTTGGAAAGGAAGGAAAGGAGGATGAATGAAAGCTTCGTTGAGTTGGAAGGTGAGGAATGTAAGGAATCATGAGAGTCTTGTGTGATGATATGGCAACTTGGATGACTTGGGATAGGAAGGAAGGAAGGAATAAATAAGGGGCATGTGGAGGTTGATGAGTAGGGAAGGGAGGAATGTGCTTGAGTCACATGTGAGGAGGATTATTGGTTGGATTAGACGACTTGGAGAATTCTTGATGCGTAGGAAGAGAGAGCACATGAAAAATGATGAAGAGTCATGTGCCTTGAGGTGGGAGTTGGAGATGAATAGGAGAATTGGTTGGAAGCTTGGTTGAGGTGGACTAGGAATGATTATGAGAGTTGGGGAAATTAAAGAGTAATTGGGAGGCCTTAGGTTGGAGGAGATGAGCTGGAAAAGTTGGTTTGAAATTTGGTAGGTAGAGTAGGTTTGGTTGGTGGGGAATAGGTTGGGGTAGGTGAAGAATTGTAACGAGCGGTTTTGGAGGGGGAGGGGTTGGAGTGACGAGAGAAATGTGGCACGCGCGCATCGCATGCCACTCATAACACCCTCCCTCACTCCAAGCCCATACCCTCCAACCGGTACTGCTGCAACTGCTTCAACTGCTTCATGCATTGGTGGATCAAATCTGCATCACGTCTGCGGCTGCAACGAGGCCTGCCTGAACGCGGTTGTTGATGAAGGTGTCACGAGCAACCACCTTGGTGAGGAAGTCTGCCGCTTGTTCACTTGTGCGGCAGAAAAGAGGCTCAACGAGTTTCTGCTCCACTAGCTCCCGAACATAGTGATACTGCGTGCCGATGTGCTTGGTTCTCCCATGAAAAACTGATTCTTGGTGAGGGCGATTGCAGATGTATTGTCGATGAAGAGGGGAGTAGGATTTTCCTGTGGGAGGTCAAGCTTCTTCAAGAGACCTCTTATCCACACTGCTTCTCGGGCTCCTTGTGTCACAGCCATGTACTATGCCTCTGTAGATGATAGTGCCACACAGCCTTGCTTCTTCGACTGCCAGGAGATGGCTGCTCCTCCAAGCATGAAGATGTATCCACCAGTGGACCTGCGGGTGGTGACATCTCCAGCCCAATTTTCATCAGTGAAGCCATACAACATGCATGCATCCTCTGACTCTTGAAAGAGGGGACCAAAAGAAGAGGTTGCTTTGAGATAGCGCAGGGCACGATGCGTCCCACGCTGATGCATGCGTGTGGGAGATGCCATGCATTTGGAGAGCATGGCAAGAGTATGGGCAAGATCAGGACAGGTGCAGATGGAGGGGTACATAAGGCTGCCCACTTGGCTCTGGTAGAGGGAGAGCTCAAGGGCGTGGCCTGACTTGTGGACTGTGACGCATAGGTGTCATGACCGATATGCTCAAGGAGCTCGAAATCCTCAAGCTCACCCTCATGCTTTGTGACCTGACTTTCAAGCTCAGATGGATCAATGCTTTGCTCGGATGAGCTCAGCAGGAAGTCGGATGGAAGGGGTGTCTCGACAGGGTTGCAGTCGAGGAGACCAAACCTTGAGAGAACCTTCTCAGTGTACCTTTGCTGTGAGATGAAGAGAGACTTGGATGGGCAATCTCTGATGATGTTCATACCAAGGTAGTGGGAGGGCTTACCCATGTCCTTCCTGATGAAGTCTTGGGTGAGCATACCTTTGATGCGTGTGAGGAGACTCAGTGATGCTGACACAAGGAGGATGTCATCCATATAGACTAGGAGCCACAAGGACTCCCCCTCACTTGTGTGTAGCAGGTACAGTGCCGGGTCGAACTGTGACTTGGTGAAACCTTGGGACAGGAGTGCAACCTCAAGTGTGTGAAACCAGACTCGTGGTGCTTGCTTAAGCCCATAGAGGAACTTTAGCAATTTACAGACCTTGTTGGTACCATCGGAGTAACCCTCAGGCTGCTCCATGTAAATCTCCTCATCGAGCTTACCATACAAGAAGGCATTCTTCACCTCCATTTGATGGATATGGAGATCCTTCACCGTGGCCATCACCAAAAGACACCTGACTGTAGTATACTTGGCTACAGCTGAGAATGTCTCAGTGTAGTCCGAACCTATAATCTGTGAGAAACCTTTGCTACCAGGCGTGCCTTGTACCTATCAAGAGTACCACCTCCCTTCCCTTTCACTCTATATGTCTACTTGACCTTCAGTGCTTTCTTACCAGGAGGGAGTAGTACCTTCACCCATGTGCCTTGTGCAAGGAGACTGACGATCTCCTCTCTCTCTGCCTTTACCCACTCCTTTCTTTGAGCACCAGCTATTGCTTGCTTTATGGTTGGATGGCTCAGGTGGGAGACAGCTGATGGCATGACATATTTGTAGAAATGTTTACCAGCAGTCATTGACTAACCGTGGAACCCTACTGACTAGCCGTGTGACGAACTCACTAATTCTGATGGTTTTATAGCGTTCCACTGAACGTACGTAATAGCGGGGATCCTAATACTGAGCGCGGATGTACTTTCCCTATAGATTTCATAGTACAGAGGCCAAAGCTTGAAGAGAGGTGGTGTGCTTTGGTTCTAAGGAAAGTTTTAGAGAGAAATAACATAAATCCTTTTGCTTCCACATGCCTTTCCAGTCAAGAGCGGGACCAATGAAGCAAGCTTGGGGTTCAGGTCCAATCCCCCCCAAACGGTCACATTGTCAATGCGTAATACGGTATTGTAAGGTACAGAGGATTTGATGTGATCTACAACAGTCTGGGTGGAGGGTTGTCCATTTGCGCGCGACCCCAAAACCAACCATGCCCCGAAGCTGCCAGACATCAGAGCTTATCAGCCGAGACTCGACGGCGACACTGGATTGCAGAGCGGAGCTTCGCTTCTAGATCTCTGGCCTTACCGATAATTCCGGTTGGCTTACGGTCTGAGCCTTCTCTGCACGCATCAAAGCTCGCATTTCTAATTGCGAGCCTTGGAAAGCAGACAATTCAGATCAGACAGAATCGATTGTTCCATCGCATTCGGATTCAGTGTCTAAGCATCCTAATGCATCCACGCTAATTTTATCATCGTACACCCGCGAAGGGTGGCCGGCCTGCACGTCGGTTGGTCCGGGACCCACGCTGTACGGCTGCTGCGAGCGTCAGGGTCATGAGAAGCCAACGAAAACGAGGTTTGCGAGCGTGAAATCTGGTGATAGCAGCGAAATGGGCCGCGAGTATGGCCGACCGTCGATGCCGTGGCGTCTGTCTGGCCCGTGGCTCAGGTGTGACATTATGGAATGCATGATTCAGGCGTGAGTACATCGAAATTGTCGAGAGGTTTCGATAGCAGTTAAGGGTCGCGAAAATGGCCGACCGTCGATGCGTGGCCGTTTGTCTGGCCCGTGGCTAAGGTTTGATACGCAGGTTTGATTCAGACGCGATTCTATCGTTGCTATTCGGTCCTGCTATTTAAAAATGGTAGCTTATTCCTGTATTGCATCGTTTTGTGATTCGGTTAGCTCCCGACTCCACATCGCAGTGGTTACAGAGATACAGGTATTCGGTCAGCTCCCGGGCTCCAGTGCTTTATTCCATTGCTCAATTCCGGTGCACTCGCATTGTCAAGTTTGCAGCTGCTCTGGCGTTCGTGAGAGGAAGCTTCAGTGACTTAAGAGTCCACTCAGAAGTCCCCGTGGTCCTGAGTGGTAGTTTTTAGAGCTTTCCGTTGCTAGGCCATGGAGTGACATCGGTGTTGTAGCCAATGCGAAATCCAATCACGGACCACTTTTGAGGCGCCTCAAAAGGCTTTCCATCACGAGGCCATGGAGTGACATCAGTGACATCAGTAATCACGTAGCCATTAGTGACATCAGTGACATCAGTAATCACGTAGCCATTAGTGACATCAGTGACATCTGTAATCACGTAGCCATTGCGGATCCAATCACGGACCAGGTAGCCGTTTTGTACCCATCAAATTCTCAGCAGGCGCAGGGCTGGCAGTCGTATCCGACATACTTTTGGGGATTCTCAAACATCTATCGCAGGGCTGGCAGTTGTATCATACAGACTGGCATCAATGGCCTTGGCCTTTCTGACGCGCCTCACCTGCCTTCTTCTTCCCTTCCCATCCCAGCGGCCTGGCAGCGGTTTCTTCTGGCCCAGCGCCAATGGCCATGGTGTTTCTCAACAAGGGCGTGCTCACAGTTCTTCTCCTCCCCTTCTCTTTGCTCACTAATATTCCCCACCCTTCTACTTCTCACTTCCCCATCCCAGCGGCCTGGCAGCGGTTTCTTTTGGCCTAGTGTCGATGGCCATGGTGTTTCTCAATAAGGGCGTGCTCACAGATCGCCCCTCCCCCCCCTCGTTCCTCTCCTCACTCACCTTTCCCTCCCTTCTCCCCTTCCCCGACCCAGCGGCCTGGCAGCAGTTTCCTACGGCCTGGCGTCCATAAGCCATGGTGTTTCTCAACAAGGGCGTGCTGTGCTGCTGACAGTTCTTTCCTTCCTTCACTTTCCTCACTCATCGTCCCCTTCCTCTCCTCTTCCCTTTGTCTCACAGCGGCCTGGCAGCGGTGTCCTAAGGGCTGGGGTGTTTTCTCACAAGGGCATGCTCACAGTGTCTTCCCCTCCCCTCTCGTTCCTCTCCTCACTCACCCACCTCACTTCTCCCCTTCCCCATTTCAGCGGCCTGGCAGCAGTATCCTATGGGCTGGCGTCGATGGCAATGGTGTTTCTCAACAAGGGCGTGCTCACGTACTACAAGTTCAGCATCACGCTGCTAGCACTGCAGGTGAGAGCATCACGCTGCTAGCACTGCAGGTGAGGGGATGATGCTGCTCTTTCAGAAACGCACATCCCTCTCCTCCTCTACTGCTTTCACCCCCCCCGCATCCAGATGATAGCCACAACGGCGCTAATTTATCTGGGGGGCAAGCTCGAATGGTTGGTGATGCGGCCCTTCTCTACTGCCACGGCTCGTCGCCTGCTGCCGCTCTCCTTCTTCTACAATGCCAATGTCGCCTTCGCTCTAGCCAGCCTGCAAGGGGTCAACATCCCCATGTACATTGCGCTCAAGAGACTCACGCCCATGGCTGTGCTTGTAACGGGGTTCTTCACTGGCAAGTCCAAGCCGCCACTGCAGGTGAGTGAGAGTCCTCTGCTATCCCACTCGCTCCTCTTCACTTAGCACATCCCGGCCCTGGCCAGCCATATGGTTGTCTTGCGCCTTGTTTGCCGTTTTTGGCTTCTTGCCTCGTTGCCTGGTAGCCCGTTGCTATGAATTTGTTTTGTGGTGGCGTTCTCTTCCCCTCCATCTCCCTCCGCACTCCCAATCCCAGGTCACCCTCTCAACGTCCCTCATCACCTTCGGCTGCCTCATAGCAGCGCTGGGCGACTTCTCTTTTGACTTCTACGCGTACGCGCTCGCCCTCACGTCGGTGCTTTGCCAGACCTTCTACCTGCTGCTGGTGGAGAAGTCGGCGCAGAGCAGGGCATGTCATCCTTTGAGCTCATGTTCTACAATGCCCTGCTCTCGCTGCCCTTCCTTGGTGCCATCCTACTGTGCACGAACGAATTGCCGCACTCCATCCCCCTGCTCTTTACAAAGGTACGCCCCTCTCCCTGTTCCCCGCCCTACTGGTGGAGAGGTCGTGCGCAGAGTAGGGCATGTCGTCCTTCGAGCTCATGCTCTATAACGCTTGGCGTTGGCCTTCAACTTCCCTGTATTCTTCTGCACCGTAACCAACTCGTCTCCACCGCTTGCGACATACTTAACCACGCCATGCTCCTCTGCACCATAGCCAACTCTTTCCGCTCGGTTTCCCCCTTCCCTCCCACCACTGCCCTTCCCCACTAACAGTCTGCCTAATCTTGGACGTTCACTGTGTCAGTGACATGAAGTGGTTTTTGAGAATTCTCAAAAACCATTTCCGTTCACTGTGCCGTGCCAATGGCAGCATCCCTAGTGATGCGCTACTACTCCTCAAGTGTACCATGTTCCGCTGCACCATCATCAACTCTTACTCTCCACTTTTCTTCCCTTCCATCTCCCCCCCCTTCCCTTGCCCTGCCCTGCCCTGCCCTGCCGCTCAGCGTGTTGAGTGTTGGACGTTTTCTATGCCGGCTACTGCATCTCTGGTGATAGCTAGTCCTCCACTGCACCGTGCTCCTCTGCACCAGAGCCAGCTCTTCCTGTTCCATTTCACCACCTTCCCAAGTGGCAGTGTTCTGGATCTTGGACGTTCACGGTTGCAGCAAAAGCATCGATCGCTAGTAAGGGCACTAGTCCTCAACTACACCATGTTCCCTCTGCACCGTAGTCGACTCCTTACCATCTCTTTTCTTCCTCTCCCCCTCCCTTCCGCTAACAGGGTGCCGAATCTTGGACGTTCACTATGGCAGTAACAGCATCCCTAGTGATGGCACTAGTCCCACCATGCTCCTCGGCACCATGGTCAACTCTCCCCACTCCGTTTCCCCCTTCCTCCCCTCCCCTACCACCCCCTGCCCTGCCCATCAGTGTGCTGCGTCTTGGTCGTTTACAGTGGCGGTTATCACATCCTAGTGATGGCGATAGTCCTCAACTACACCATGTTCCTCTGCACCATGGTCAACTCCGCTCTCACCACCACCATAGTTGGTGTGCTCAAGGGCGTATTCACCACGGTACGTCCACTGCTCTACGGTCTTTTTAGTGCTAACGTATTGCAGCTCTACTGTTGGCACTTGTGCTCAACAATACCCTGTTTCTTTGCACCATTGTCAATTCCGCTCTTACCACCACCGTTGTTGGTGTGCTCAAGGGCGTATTAACAACAGGACATTCTGTACAGCCAGCCTTAGTGCTGTTACGTCATGTCGTTGTGCTGTTACAAATTACTGCGTGTTCTTATGCCGATCTATCTTGCCCCAACGCTTCTTCAACTGATCGTACACTCAGCACTTGCAATAGCAATGTGAGTCTTGTCAATAGCGCATCCGTTTAAAGGCATTGATGGTGTTCAAGCCTCCTTTCCACACAATCCCTTCTTCCTCGCTCCCATGACGTTCAAGTATCTTTTATCTCGTATTTTTATCTCTGCTGTTCCCTTCCATCTCTGTCCCCTTCCTTCCAGATCTTTGGATTCTTCTTCCTTGGAGGAGTGAAATTCCAGTTACTGAATGTAACGGGTCTGGCTATCAACTCGGCCGGCGGTGTCTGGTACTCCATTGCCAAGTACCGGCAAAAGCAGGCAAAGGTCCCCTCGTCGCCCGTTTCTCCCGACCACTCATCTAGACCGAAGCTCTGACTCACAAGAAACGGACCTTCTCATAGAACCTTCTGGGAAGGAGATAGGTGATCGTGATGAGCCCCCTGTTTCATTTGTTGAGCCTCCAAAGCCACTGTAGAGGTGCATGACAGTCATGTCATCCTTGCACAGGTGCTCTTTGCTGTAACAGTTTCTGGTACTCTAAATTTTTGTGGGAAGCAAAACAATGAACATACATACAGCTCTTCAACTTGTTTGATTCACTTGTTGCTAAACCACAGAAATCAAAATGTAGGGATCACTCCTGTTTTGTGTAGGACACCTGTAACCACAATGCGGTGAATTATTTCGCACTGACCTATGTCTGACGGATAGCGACCTTGACGAAAGCGTGTGCGACTGCTGTCCCTCGCCAGTCGCACACAATTATTGAGGGTCACTGGGCACGAGCAGTCGAACGACGTCATCAAACTTACGCCCATCGACGGCCCAGAACAGCCAAGTCACCGATCCGATGAACAAGAGTGCTTCAAACTTCCGACGTTTGCATGTCATTCATGCTGGCCAGTGCGGCAGGCAGCAAGGTTGCGGACAGGTGGCAGCGGAGCCCCAGGGAATTCCAAGTTTCAACCAGCGGAGCCCCAGCCCCAGCCCCGGCGCGGTTGAGGATTATTGGTGCAAACGCCAATGCATTGCATGCAAGCGCATTTGGCTTCCTATTCTCGTCAACTGCTGGTTTCGTCAAGCGCACCCAGTGCTGTGCGCCAATCTCGAGAAACTTGTTCATCTCCCACTCCCGAGCACAGGAAGAGGTGTGGTGCAGCTGGCGAGACGAGACGATAAGCTCGAGGCCGTTTGGAGAAGAGTTTCTGAGGAAGAATTGGTGCATGCAGAGCATTCCACTCCCGCTTGTGGTGTTCGCGTTCTGGGACCAATCCCCGCCCTTGGTTTCCATCCTCGGCCACCACGCTCCCTCTTCGTTCGCATTCTGCGTTGGTCCTCTCGACTGATCCCAAACTACCCTTTCTCTTTCTCGTTCACGTTGGAGCTGGGAGGTCCGAGTTTTCGCCACTGATATTTAGCAAGTCCCTTCCGATTTCTTCTCTCTGTGTATGATCCAGTATTCCACGAAGTCTTCAGCTCCATTCCGCCTTAGCTCTCTTCGAAACCGTGTCGACTCTGCACAAGCTACCAGCTTCATCCTACTCAACGTTCTTTGCATACCCATTTAATCGGCGCATCCCTCGGTCCACACTCATGGCTCGCTACTCTGCTCTATCAGTGTTGGTTATTGCCGTCGTACTCGTTGTGTCCGTCACGGAAGCCGTCCGCGTACCCGACGCCTTCTCCATTCTCCGCTCGCCAGCGGACGATGTGGAATCTTCGGAGGGAGAGAATGCCATGATTCTTGACGGCGGCGAGAGCGAGATTCTGGAATTAAGCCTGGAAAGCGTCTTCAAGGTGCCGCATGCCGTTTCTGAAGAATCCTCAGAAGTGATTCTAGACGGCGGGTTGGAGGAAGAAGTGGCGGCGTCGGCCCGCGCTGCCATGATTCGTTCACGGAGCGGCTGGGAGGATCTGGTCCGTGCTATCGAGGAGAACGACAACCAGCGTGACTCCGCCGACGTACAAATTGCGATCAGCCAGTGGCTAGCGAAACACCCGAAATTTGAAGTAACTTCGCTCTTCGACGATGACAGCGGCGAAGTGTTCGTCGAGGTGGACGACGAGGAAGGGGTGTGAGTAAAGCTCTTGACGAGTTTCAGGGGGGCTCGACGTTTCGTCTGGAAATGGGCGAATCGTGATGGATAGAGAAACGACGCTGAAGTATTTGGAAGTTGTGCTCTCTTCTCTCACTCTCGCCGTGACAGTGAGTTCATAAAATGGACGTAGCTCAAGACGGCCAAGACTTTGGCCCTACTAGTAGCAGGTCACCTTGTTTGCCTGCAAGTTATATGTGCCTCATCTTGAGGCTTTTGCATGCCAATTGTAAATGTTGTGAGATTAGATGCTGCCAGCATCTTTTCCAGACCACTTCAATTTCGCCCTAGACCACTCTTCAATTAGATGGAGGCCTGAGTACAAAAGCAATTTGGGGTTCAGTTTGAGATCTACTCATTACGCCACCTTCAGAGAATGTATTCTCCCCTTATCAAACCAATGTAGAGATTTAGCTATTTACAACACTATTGATCATCCGCCCCAAGACGTTCTCTTCTTCATTGTATCTAATTTTGCATAGTCACTTCTACTACACTCATGCGATTCAATGGACGGAGCATCTTCATCAGACGACCTCCTCTTGGGATTGTCCCAGCAGTGGGCCTGATGGGGGAGCGAGTACGAGTAAAGTACAACAGGCCCCACCACCACTGATGGATCTAATTCATGGATCTTCCACCACCAGTTCACGCCGTTCCTCGCTCGGTCGCGCTGCCGTGGCCGTCCCTCGCCTGATCTCGTGAATCGTGATCCGCTCAAGCACTTTACGAGGTAACTTGGCATCGCTTTCACTTGCAAATCCGATAAACGATCGGCTGCTGGATCCTGCTGACGTGTTATCTCGAAGCGGAATTCGAGTAGTAAAGTAGGGTGTTGACTTTTCGACCATCGCTTTAGCGGCATAGCTTCTCTAGCCTCTCTTCAAGCTTCTCTATCTTCGAGATCCGAGCTCACATATTAGTCGAGATCGCTGTCCGTTAGCCTCCCGCATTCGTCCCACAGAATCCCACACTTCGCATTACATCCCCCTCCAGATGTCATCCGGTGCGCCTGGAGGTCCCCCCTATCCGCGGGGTCCTCCGGCCTTCGCTGGCCCTCCGCCAGCCGGCGCGCGCCCCCCATTCGGCGGTCCTCCGCCTTTCGCGGGGCCGCCAGCCTTCGCCGCTCCTCCCGCAGGCCCTCACGGCTCCGCACCTCCCGGATTCAGGGGCCCCACTCCCCCTTCCGCCACCAGTCACCCTCCGCCTGCCTTCGCGCAACCCCCAACGGGCCCTCCGCCCGGCGCGCAACCACCAGCCGCGCCCGCGGGATTCGTTCCGCCGAATAGACCAGGCGCGCGGCCGCCAGGTCCCCCGTTTGCAGGTGCGCCGCCGGTGGGTCCTCCGCCTGGGGTCGCTAACGGGCCCTTGGCGGGCGCCCCTCCCCCTGGTCCTCCCCCTATGGTCATCCCTCCCCGCGGCGGCTGCGCCGTCCGCCTTCCAGCAGCGCCCTGGTCCGCCTCCTTTCGGAAGACCAGCTGGCGCTCCCCCTGGTCCTCCGCCAGTGGCTGGTTCCGCGCAACCGCCTCCGCCGTTTGCCGCGCGGCCGCCTGGTTCCGCGCCGTTTCTACCCCCCGGTCCGCCTCCCATGGGCGCAGGCGCGCAGATACCCGCATTTCCGCCACCGCAAGGGGCTCCGCCAACGGGGCCTCCCCCTGCTTACGGATCCGCGCCCTCTGTTCCCCCTCCGCCGTTTTCTTCCGCCCCTGCCCCTCCCCCTTATGGATCCCAACCCCCGCCTCCCGGATATCCCCCGACCGCGCAACATTCCCCCCAATTCGGTGCGCCCGCGTCACATCCCCCGCCTGCGCCGTCCTTCGGCGCTCCTCCCCCATTTGGCGCGCCTCCCCCGCAGCCCCCTTCTCCGCTTGGTCCCCCGCCCACAGGCGCAGCGGCAACCCCCCCAGCCATGGCGCAAGCAGCAGCCGCGCAAGCGTTGGCGGAAGACCTTCAGTCTCTCGCGATCGGCGCAGGGCCAGGCGCAGGGGGAGCGGACGCGGTAGATTACAGCGCGCTCCCGCGGCCAGCGGGGGTAGTGGTCGGCGGAGAGGACTTCGCGGGGGGAGCAGACGGCGGGGAGGAGGCGCTTGAGGGGTGGGGGGAGGGCTTGGTGGCGGGAGGATTGGCGGAGATCGAGGGGAATGCGCATCCGCGGTACTTTAGAATGACCTGTGGGGCAATTCCGGATTCCCAGTCGCTCAGGAGCAGGTGGCATCTGCCCCTGGGGGCCGTGCTGCAGCCTCTTGCGCCCACTCCTCCTGGGGTACGTGATTACTGGGTTAGGTGACAACTGGGGTAGGTATTCACTGGAGGTGGCATCTGCCTCTTGGGCTGGTCCTGCAGCCTCTCGCTCCCACTCCTCCTGGGGCAGGTACCAGTGGGGGAAGGTGACTACTGGGGCGGTGGTGGCAACCGGTGTAGGTGATGACTGAGCTGGATGATTGCTTTAAATTGCAAGTGGGGCAGAAAGCGTTGGCTGTTTGAAGTAGGCGGAATACCTATGAGATTTTTTTCTGGCTGTACTACCCTTCACCGTTGGCGAATTTAACAGCTGAACTGTAATTTACTGTATGATTTATTCCATAATCTTTGAGGCGCCTCAAAACTAGACTCTTCTTTAACAGCTGAACTGTAATGTACTGTGTGATTTTTTCCATAATCTTTGCTGCACTAATCTGTGTTATCTGCAAGCAGGAGGAGGAGGTACCGGTGGTGAATTTCGGGTCGTCAGGCATCATTAGGTGCCGGCGCTGCCGCACGTACGTCAACCCCTTCGTCACCTTCACTGACGGGGGCAGGCGCTGGCGCTGCAACAGCTGCAACCTGCTCAACGAAGGTGCGTTGGTATAAGGAGGGCGTGAGAATGGGAGGGCGTGAGAGTGGGAGGCGGAGAGTGGGGCATCATTAGGTGCCGCTGCTGTCGCACGTACGTCAACCGCTTCGTTATTTTCAGAGACGGGGGCAGGCGCTGGCGCTGCAACAGCTGCAACCTGCTCAACGAAGGTGTGTGACTTTAGGGAGTGTGACTAAAGGGATGGTGTAGAGAGGGTGAGGGGCACGCGAGTGGGGAGGGAGAGTGAGGGAGCCTGGCAGCAGTAGCAGCAGGGCGGACTGGCATCAATCAATGTCCCACTCCCCACCCTCACGATTGCAATGAGCGCTCGATTACTATTGCAATCTTGGCAGCACTCGTAGCAGCAGGCCAGGCAGACAGTCTGCTTGTCGTGCTCATTCACTCTCTATCTCCCTTCTTTCCCACTCCCAGTATCGCACGAGTACTTCTGCAACCTCGACAGCTCTGGAAGTCGCACGGACTGGCATCAGCGGCCGGAGCTGAGACGAGGCAGTGTGGAGTTCGAACCACTCCCTTCCCCCCTTTTTCTCCCTTTCTCCCCCCGTCTCCTTCCCTCCTCTCCCAGTATCCCATGAGTATTTCTGCAACCTCGACAGCACTGGCAGGCGCACGGACTGGCATCAGCGGCCGGAGCTGAGCCGCGGCAGTGTGGAGTTTGTGGCGCCTGTGGAGTACATGGTGCGGCCGCCCATGCCGCCCACCTTCTTCTTCCTCATCGACGCCTCCGTCAACAACGCCCGCTCAGGGGTGCTGCAGGTGAGCCCCTTGAGCACCATGCCTCTGAGGTGAGGCTTCAAGAGAACGAAGTGGTCTTGAGGGCTATCTCTCTCCCCCTTCCCCTCACCTCTGAGTTTGTAGCGTCTGTGGAGTACATGGTGCGGCCGCCCATGCCGCCCCCCATCTTCTTCCTCATGGAAGCGTCCGTCAACAACGCGCGCTCAGGGGTCCTGTAGGTGAGTACCTGTAGCACAACCCGTGCAAGTGAGCTCTTTGGTCTGGTTCCCCTCCTCTCCCCCTCTCCTCCTCTCCCCCTCTCCTCCTCTCCCCCTCTCCCCCTCTCCCCCTCTCCTCCTCTCTCCCTCTCCTCCTCTCCCCCTCTCCTCCTCTCCCCCTCTCCTCCTCTCCCCCTCTCCTCCTCTCCCCCTCTCCTCCTCTCCCCCTCTCCCCCTCTCCTCCTCTCCCCCTCTCCTCCTCTCCCCCTCTCCCCCTCTCCCACTCTCCTCCTCTCCCCCTCTCCTCCTCTCCCCCTCTCCTCCTCTCCCCCTCTCCTCCTCTCCCCTCTCCCCCTCTCCCCCTCTCCCCCTCTCCCCCTCTCCCCCTCTCCTCCTCTCCCCCTCTCCTCCTCTCCCCCTCTCCTCCTCTCCCCCTCTCCTCCTCTCCCCCTCTCCTCCTCTCCCCCTCTCCTCCTCTCCCCCTCTCCTCCTCTCCCCTCTCCTCCTCTCCCCCTCTCCCCCTCTCCCCCTCGCCTCCCTCTCCCCCTCTCCTCCTCTCCCCCTCTCCTGCTCTCCCCCTCTCCCCCCTCTCCTGCTCTCCCCCTCTCCCCCTCTCCTCCTCTCCCCCTCTCCCCCTCTCCTCCTCTCCCCCTCTCCCCCTCTCCTCCTCTCCCCCTCTCCTCCTCTCCCCCTCTCCCCCTCTCCCCCTCGCCTCCTCTCCCCTCTCCTCCTCTCCCCCTCTCCTCCTCTCCCCTCTCCCCCCCCTCCCCCCTCTCCTCCCTCTCCCCCTCCCTCCTCTCCCCTCTCCTCCTCTCCCCCTCTCCTCCTCTCCCCCTCCCCCCCCCTCTCCCCCTCTCCTCCTCTCCCCCTCTCCCCCTCTCCCCCTCTCCCCTCTCCCCCTCTCCTCCTCTCCCCCTCTCCCCCTCTCCTCCTCTCCCCTCTCCCCCTCCCCTCTCCTCCTCTCCCCCTATCCTCCTCTCCCCCTATCCTCCTCTCCCCCTCTCCCCCTCTCCTCCTCTCCCCCTCTCCCCCTCGCCTCCTCTCCCCCTCTCCTCCTCTCCCCCTCTCCTCCTCTCCCCTCTCCCCCTCTCCTCCTCTCCCCTCTCCCCCTCTCCTCCTCTCCCCCTCTCCTCCTCTCCCCTCTCCTCCTCTCCCCCTCTCCCCCTCTCCTCCTCTCCCCTCTCCTCCTCTCCCCCTCTCCTCTCCCCCTCTCCCCTGAGTTTGTAGCGCCTGTGGAGTACATGGTGCGGCGGCCGCCCGTGCCGCCTCCCTTCTTCCTCATCGACGCGTTGATCAACAACGCACGCTCAGGTGTCTTGCAGGTGAGCGCACATCCTAGTCAACGCTGACATTGACGACCCCTTCCTGCCGCTGCCCCTTGTGCCAGGCAAGGCCGCCCTCCCCCACCCTCACGTCCTCGTACTCCCTCCCTCCCTCCCTCCCGCCCTCCCCTCCTCTGCCCCCACTTTTCTCCCTGAGCTCACGCCCCTCACCTCTCAGGTCAAATCCGACGCCATTCGTGCGTGCTTGGATTTCGTGCCTGGAGATTCCTGGACGCTTATTTGGTGTCCCCCTCGTGGCACTCAGAACCTCTCTCCCCCGACCCTCACATCCCCATACCCCCTCCCTCCCTCTTTTTGAGGCGCCTCAAGAATAGTCCCTCGTGGCACTCAAACCCTCCCTCCCCTCCCCCACCCTCGTATCCTCATACCCCCTCCATCCCCTCCGTTTCTCCCTGCTCTTACCATCCGAGGTTATCTCCGACGCTATCCGGGCATGTTTGGACTCCCTCCCTGGTGACTCCCGCACGCGCATCGGCTTCCTCCTCTTCGGCTCCTCGCTGCACTTCGCTCCTCAAGGCCGCTTCGACCCAACCTCATATCCTCGTACCTACCCCCCCTCCCTTTCTCTCCGCCCCCACTTCCCTCACCCCAGGTGATATCTGACGCTATCCGTGCATGCCTCGACTCTCTCCCCGGGGACTCCCGCACGCGCATCGGCTTCCTGCTCTTTGACTCCTCGCTGCACTTCGTCTCCCTTAAAGCCTCTCTGACTCAGCCGCACGTCCTAGTCAGCGCTGACATCGACGACCCCTTCCTGCCGCTGCCAGAGGACGAGCTCCTGGTGAACGCGCACGAGAGCCGCCACGTGGTGGAGGCCTTTTTGGACGCCCTGCCGAACCTCTTTGCCACGAGTACCAACGTGGAGTCTGCCATGGGGCCGGCTTTGAAGGCTATGTCGCTGCTCGTGGTAAGTCACATGGTGTGCCTGAGAGCACGAGCTCCTGGTGAACACTCACGAGAGCCGCCACGTGGTGGAGGCCTTTTTGGACGCCCTGCCCAACCTGTTTGTTAACAGCGCCAACGTGGAGTCGGCTATGGGACCGGCCTTGAAGGCTATGTTGCTGCTCGTAGCGAGTCACATGGTGTGCCCGAGAGCATCTTTGTGGAGTCTGCTATGGGGCCAGCGCTCAAGGCCAGGTCACTGCTGATGCTGAGTCACTTGAGGCGCCTGAAAGCATGGAAAGCTGGAAGGCTGGAAGGCTGGAAGGCTGGAAGGCTGGAAGGCTGGAAGGCTGGAAGGCTGGAAGGCTGGAAGGCTGGAAAGCTGGAAGGCTGGAAGGCTGGAAGGCTGGAAAGCTGGAAGGCTGGAAGGCTGGAAGGCTGGAAGGCTAAAATTAAGTGGGGAGCTCACGTTGCGCTGCCCTGAACGCTTCTTCTAGTGCTTACCTCCCACCCCCCACACACTCCCTTTCACACCCCTCTACTCGTTGCCCCCCTCCGTCCGCCCCCTTTGACACGAGCAGAGCCAGCTGGGTGGCATTCTCTTCCAGCCGACAATGCCCTCCAGCCGCAGGAGCTCGAAGGCTGAGGCTGAGGGGGACGACATGCCGCTGTACGGCACAGACAAGGAGCATACGGTGCGCTGCTCTGACGACAACTTTTAACAACCTTTTCCGCCCCTCCCCTTCACATTCCCTCTGCCCGTTTCCCTCGGTCTGTTCGAATCCCTGCTCTAACCCTATTAGAGCCAGCTGGGCGGGAAGGTTCTTCTGTTCCAATCCACCATGCCCTCACTAGGCGCGGGACGGCTGAGGCTGAGGGGGGACGACCCGCGGCTGTACGGCACGGACAGGGAGCACACGGTGCGCTGCTCTGAGGACGCCTTCTACAAGAGCACCGCCGCTGAGTTCTCCCGCGCTCAGATCTGCGTGGACACGTTTGTGTTCAGCAGCAAATACTGCGACCTGGCTTCACTCGGTGAGTGCTGCAGCCTGTTGCGCTTTTGGAAGGGGAACATCGGGGATGATTAGGGACTGCTGACGGCGAGTGCTTGAACAGAAAAGGAAGTACTCCCCTGCAGCTGTAGGGCTGTTGGGCAAAGGCGGTGCAGGGAGCACACGGAGGGGCAGGGAGCACACGGAGGGGCAGGGAACACACACACAGTGCGCTGCTCTGAGGAGGCCTTCTGCACCGTCACACACACGGGCTGTCTGAGGTGTGGGACACGTGTGAGGTGTTGTGGTTACTGGAGACAGTGCCCCCATGCACGTTCCTGCTCTCCATCCCTTCCCCCCCCTCCCCGGCCCCTCCCCCTTTACTTCGCTGCACTACGCAGGAGGGCAGGTGTACCACCACTATGCGGGGTTCCACCTGGCTAACGACAGGGGCAAGCTGAGGAGCCAGTGGGTGGCCCAGGCTTCAGGGGCTCATGCGCCCTTCTTCTCGTTCCCCCCCACCCTTCTCCTACACTCTTTCCTCTTGGCACCTTGGCGAACTACACAGGTGGGCAGGTGTGCCACTATTCTGGGTTCCACCTGGCCGAAGACGGGGGCAGGCTGAGGAGCCAGTGGGTGGCACAGGCTTCTGCCTCTGCCCCTCATGCACGACCCTCTTCCCCCCACCCTCCCCCTGCGCCCCCCCGCCCTCCCCCTGCGCCCCCCCCCCCCCCCCCCTGTCCCCTTCGTCCCTTTTCTGCAGGCACCCTGGCACGCTACACGGGAGGGCAGGTGTACCACTACTCGGGTTTCCATCTGGCCAACGACGGGGACAAGCTGCGGAGCCAGATTGTGAGGAACCTGACGAGGGAGACAGCATGGGAATCGGTGATGCGCATTCGGTGCAGCAAAGGTGAGTGATTCGGGCATAGTATTAGTGGTACGAGTGAGGATGGGGGTTGGGAACAGCTTGGGTTGAGGGAGAGCTGACGAGCCGGATCGTGAGGAACCTCACGAGGGAGATGGCATGGGAATCTGTGATGCGCATCCGATGCAGCAAAGGTGGAATGGGATGGGGGATCGAAAAATGGGGGAGGAAGGAGAGAGTGAGGTGCCTTAGAGGAATGGGCGATGGGAGAGAAAGGTGAGGGTTTAGAGGCAGGCTGAGAGGAACCCGATCACAAGAAGGTACAAAGAAAGTTGGTTCTTTGAGAATTCTCAAAATCAACTTACCTGAGAGAGGAGGCAGATCACGAAAAGCTAGAAAGAATCTTCAGCGTGGCTGTGATGGAGGAACCAGGAGCCAGCAAAGCAGGGCGCACTGCGCATGTAATGAGTCGACTCAAAAACCAGGAACCAGTAAAGCAGACCAACCCCCCCGTCCAACCCTTTCGTCCAACCCCCCCGTCCAAACCCCCGTCCAACCCCCCCGTCCAACCCCCCCGTCCACACCCCCCCGTCCACCCCCCCGCAGTGCGCTCTGCTTTGCTGTCCAGCCCCCCCTCGTCCAACCCCCCCTGAACCCCCAACCCCCACCCTCCTCCCTTCCCTTACCGGTCCGCCCATTAAAACCCTTCTTGCCGCTCCTCCAGCCCTCATGGTCGCAATCTTTCACAGCCAGTCCTTCATACCTCAGTAGCAGCTAACTTCTTGCAAAACCCGCGGCGGATGCAGACAAGGGCTATGCCGTGCAGATCTCCGCCACCCCTCTGTCCCATCCGCCCCCCCCTCCCTCCCCCCCCTTTCCCCTCCTCCTCTGCCACCTTCCTTCCCACGCGTTTCCCCCCGTTACCAAGCCAGGTCTTAGGATTGCCACATTCCACGGCCATTTCTTTGTTATTTTTAAGTCGCCTAAAACATAGACTCCTCACGCAGCGTTTCCTCCCATTCCCAATCCAGGTCTTAAGATTGCCTCATTCCTGGTAATCTTCAGGTCTTACTTCACAAGGCTGTGGAACGGACATCCATTTCTTCATCCGTAGCAGCTATCTGCTGGCCATGCCAGCAGCGGATGCAGACAAGGGCTATGCCGTGCAGATTGCCCACATCCTTTGCTCCCCATCCCCCCAACTCTCGGGGCCACTCCCACACTGTCAGGCCTCAAGATTGCCACCTTCCACGGCCATTTCTTCATCCGCAGCAGCGACCTGCTGGCTATCCCAGCAGCTGACGCGGACAAGGGCTATGCCGTGCAGATCTCCCACGAGGAGGCGGTGCTAGCCAATCAGACCATGGCGTACCTGCAGTGCGCGCTGCTGTACACGTCAAGCTGCGGCGAGAGAAGGATCCGCGTGCATACTCTTGCCGTGCCGATAGTGAGAGACATGGCTGAGCTGTACCGGCGCTGTGACATGGGGGCGACCGCAACTGTCCTGGCCAAGATCGGTGAGTCGTCATCTCCTGATGGTGCCACTGTCCTGGCAAAGATGGGGATGGGTAGGATCCGCGTGCATACGCTTGCTGTGCCGATCGTGTGAGACATGGCTGAGCTTTACAGGAGATGCGATGTGGGGGCGACTGCCACTGTCCTGGCAAAGATTGGTGAATCTTGTCTTGGGACCTTTTGAGCCACCTTGTCGTCGCCCTTGAGTCCCTGCAGCTGCTGTGCGCCCAGCCTGCTGCACTCTCCGTTGTGGGGGGAGAGGAGAGACGCGTTTTCTCCCCCCTCCGCCTGCCCCCTCCCCTTGCTCTCTCTCCTCTCTCTCCACCCTCCGGTCAAGAAGGGTCAAAAATCTCTTTCGAGAACTCTCAAAAATCTATTTTAAGAATTCTTAAAAATCTCTTCTGAGAATTCTAAAAGACGCGTTTTCTCCCCCCTCCATCTGCCCCCTCCTCTTGCTCTCTCTCCGCTCTCTCCACCCTCCGGTCAAGAAGGGGGCAGGGGACTCTGCCTGCACCCATCTGTCAATTCTTGAGGCGCCTCAAAGATGGACTCTGCATCCCTCTGTGAAGCATCTCTGGACGAGAATCTCCTGACACAGGGGGCAAGAATCGTTCGCATCCCATCCCCACCACAAACCCCTGCTCCCTTCCCTTCTTTCCACTCACCCTTCCCCCCTCCCTCCTCACTCCCTCGGCCATCTCTCCCCCCTAGCTCTTGACGATTCCCTCACGTCTCGCCTGGAGGAGTGTTGCCAGCTCATCTCCCATCTCTCTTCCTCTCCTCTCTTGTATCCCCCTCTCCCCCCCCCAACCCCCCCCCCCAGCTCTCGACAAGTCCCTCACATCGCGCCTGGAGGAGTGTCGCCAGCTCATCCAGAACAAGACAACGCTTGCCCTCCGGGAGTACCGCATCCTGACGGCCGGCTCCGCCGCCCTCTCCCGCACGTCCGGCTACGGCATGCCGCCCCCATCTCCGTCCAACCCCTATGGCCCGCCTCAGTCGCACCTGCACCAGCCGAACCTCCCCCAACAGAGGCTCGTTTTCCCCGAGTCACTGCGGCTGTTGCCACTCTACACGCTGGCGCTCTGCAAGAGCCCGGCGCTTAGGGGTGGTTTCCAGGAAATGGGGGCGGATGCGCGGGCGGCAGCAGCGTTTGAATTGATGGTGGTGTCGGTGGGGCGGACGCTCAGGATGCTGTACCCGCGGCTTATTCGCGTGGATGCCATGCCGGCACAGGTGAGCGTCGCATGTATCTGTGCTTGAGGCGTGTCAAACACGTGGTAGGTGGTGTCGGTGGGGCGGACGCTCAGGATGCTGTACCCGCGGCTTATTCGCGTGGATGCCATGCCGGCACAGGTGAGCGTCGCATGTATCTGTGCTTGAGGCGTGTCAAACACGTGGTAGGTGGTGGCGGCAGGACACACGCTCAGGATGCTGTACCCGCGGCTAGTGCGCGTGGATGCATGCCAGCGCAGGTGAGAGTCGCATGTATCTGTGCTTGAGGCGTGCCGAAGCCTTTGGAAAATATGGCGGTGTGTCGGTGGGGCGGACGATCAGGATGCTGTACCCGCGAGTGATGCGCGTGGATGCTGTACCCGCGAGTGATGCGTGTGGACTTCATGTCATGCCAGCGCAGGTGAGCTTTGTTTTCTCCTGCGTTTTCTCCTGCGTTTTCTCCTGCGTTTTCTCATGCGTTTTCTCCTGCGTTTTCTCCTGCGTTTCTCCTTTCTCTGCAGAGCTGGAAGGTCCGCTCAGCATGCTTCAACCAACCTCCTCCCACTTCCAACCAACCCTAACCAACACCGCCAGCCCCCACTCTCTTCCACCCCTTCTCTCCCACCCTTCTTTCCTCTTCTCCCTCCCCACCCCCTTTCTGCCCGCCTTCTTTCCTGCAGTGCGGGGTGTCACGATCCCCTGCGCCATGCCTCTGCATTGATCTCCCTTGCACTCTGGGTTGCCACGTTCGCCATGGCTCTGCTTCACCCTCACCGTCTTACCCCCTCACCGCCTTATCCCCTCCCGCAGTGCGGGGTGGCAGACGAATCCGGCATTGTCACCATCCCCCGCGCCATGCCGCTCGCCACGTCATCGCTGGACCCGCAGGGCGCGTTCCTATTGGACGACAGCACCGGCCTCACCCTCTGGCTGGGCGGCGCACTGCCAGCTGGCACCGCCGCCCAGATCGTCGGGCAGGACGCTCTGAACGCCCCGGACATAAACCAGGTATGGGAGGGGGGTTGTTGAAGGGCTCAATGGTGGTTCTGAGGGTCTGAGTGAGGTTGTCAGGGTTTGAGGTGGGTTTTTAAGCCCGGTTTAGAGAACAGACACTAGGTGCGCAATAGTCTAGCCAGTTGTGCCGGCTGCCACTGCTGCGGAGGAGGATGCTGTGAACGCAAAAGGTGATACAATGCTCCTGGTGCCCTCTTGCTGCTTGGATCTGTGATCGCTTTCTCCTTGCTACTCCTCTGCTTAGTGGCGCTGAGTCGGCTGAGCTGGCTGAGCCGGCTGAGTTGGCTGAGCCGGCTGAGTCGGCTGAGTTGGCTGAGTCGGCTGAGTTGGCTGAGCTGGCTGAGCCGCCTGAGTTGCCTGAGTTGCCTGAGTTGCCTGAGTTGCCTGAGTTGGCTGCCTATCCTGTGGTGGGCTGGGCGTCATGCCATTGACTCCATTTCTCTCCACTCTCTCCTTCCCGTCCTACCGTTTCCTCCACCTTACGTCTCGCTCCTCTCCCTTCCCCTCTCACCTCGTTTCCGGTCAGGTTCCGTTCATTCCGCCGCCCGACAGCCCTCTTGCCGCCCGCATCTCAGCCATAGTAGATGCGCTGCGCAGCGGAGATTTCCCGGGCGGCAACGGCAGCAGAGGGGGAGGTGAGGTTTGTCACCAAGCGGTGCAGCTGCTGCGGCAGGGCGGCAGTGGTGAGCTGGCGTTCTACCATTCGTTCGTGGAGGATAGGAGCGCCACGGGGATGGGGTATGGGGAGTTTGTGGTGCACCTGGCGAGGCAGGTGCAGGTGAAGTGAGGTTGGGGAGAGGGAAGGGGGTAGAGACGAGGTGAGAAGAGATGGTAGAAGTGGTGTAGTGAGGGGAGAGGGATTGAAGGGTTGCCATGAGATGGGGTATGGGGAGTTTGTGGTGCATCTGGCGAGGCAGGTGCAGGTGAAGTGAAGGAGAGAGGTGGATTGAAGGGGGTAGAGACGAGGTCGGAAGAGGGGGTAGACGTGGTGTAGTGAGGGGAGGGGAATTGAAGGGGTGTCACAGGGATAGGGTATGGGGAGGTTGTTGTGCACCTGTCGAGGCAGGTGCAGGTGGAGTGAGGAATGGGGAGAGAGAAGGTAAGGAAATAGGAGGGGTGTAGCGAGGGGAGAGGAGGGTAAGACATGCCATAGGGATGGGGTATGGGGAGTTGTGGTGCACTTGGTCAGGCAAGTACAGGTGAAGTGAGAAGGGAGTTGTTTTTACTGCTATAATACTTACCTACTACTACATCACAGTATTCCTAGTAATACCCGGAGGTAGAAAATTGTATGGTACATGGCCGCAAGTTCATGCTCCTAGCGGAGGGATCACTGGTCACAGTTTAGGTTGTGAAGCGTACAGGGAACAGCAGCAAGGTTTTCGGATGAACTATGAGTTTGAGAGTTTGACGTATCCAAGATGGAGTTGGGTTGACGTATGTGCAAGCAAGCTGGACAGGTGGTTGGTTGAGAGATAGCAAGCCTTGATGCTAAAATTGGATGAGTTGCATTAGCCTTTGAGCTGTAAGAATGACGGACGTGTTTAAGTTTTTTCTATAATATTCGTCCTTGGCGCGAACAGCCACGTTCTAACGAGGACGCTGAACTATCAGGCGTTTTTTTCTTTCTAGTGTCAGAATGCTTGCTCCCAGATTCGAGGAATCGACAGATCTACACCCAAATCAAAATACAACCGACAGGAATGCACCCGAATATTTCGCGCCAATGAGAGGCGAGATTCTTGCGCATGCGCAGTCAACTGTTTCGGACTGACGTGTAGATTTGTGCATTCGCGACAAAACTTTCCAGCAAAATTCGTTGCGCTGCAATTGGGCAGAATGCCAAAATGGACAATGACATTTTGGGCAGCGTTTTGGGCAAATAAATAAAACTCATAGGGGCCCGACATGCCATTCGAGATGGCATCAACCCTAGACTCGCGGCCCTTTTTCGAGTTTAGGTTTGATGCCACCCCGAGTCCGAAGCTGGGTCCCTATGAGTTTATTGTTTTGTCGGCTGCGCAGAACTACTCGTACGTATACATCGCCCAGCATGTGGCTGACTGTGTCAGGGCTGGGCGATTTTGTAGCAAATCGTTGATTCGAAGATTCGGGTGCGTTTCTGTCGGGTACATTTCGATTCGGGTGTAGATCTGTCGTTTCCTCCCCAGATTCCAAGTGGCCACTCTGGTTGTCTGAGTGAGCTATACCAAAGCATATTTTCATTAACGGCGTCGGGTCAAAAAGTAGTGACGAAGTCATCTCAGTTCAGTTCAGTCGGATGGACCTTGAAATCGGTTTTCTGTGATCTCTGCAACCCAATTACACTCCGTCTCACACAACTTGGCTAGAGTAACATGGTTTGGGATCCTCATACGATTGTCAAACGATTTCAGAACGTTCTTAAAGTGAAAACAGCTGCATTTTAGTTTTGCAACGCGCCCCTAGTGCTAATGTTTTGTCACTCCCTCCAATCTGCACGAGACCTGTCTGCGAAACAAGCATGGAGTGAAACTCGGCATTGCAGGCATGCTGCTCTGTTAGACTAGACCCCGCGAGAGCCCTGAGTTCTTAGTTGTCAGCCGTCGCTCATAAGCCGGCATCTATCCTTCGCCCTCAGCTTCCTACTAGACTCGTCAGTGTAGTACCCTGATAACCCGACCTTTCTTCGTCCAATTCTCGTCCGATATTCCTGACGGATACCGTTGGTCGTCTTCCACGTCTACTCTTAAGGAATCCGCGTCACTTCTCCGAAACAGTCGCCTTTGAGTACCCGCTGAGAATAACTCGCTTTTCCGGGTATCGCAGTGAGAGGTCGCATTCAGTCGCATTCAGTCGCATTCAGTCGCAGAGCTGTGCTGATTTTCCCTATGAGACATGATTGATCAGGGAGCCTGAACGTCTGACATGCGTGAATAGCCTGGTCGCAGGAGCCAGTTTAAACGGCCAAATTTAGGAATCAAATATAACAGAAGGTTCTGCGACGGCCGGCGGATAGGAAGAAGCGTATTACGCTCTGCAGAACCTGCTTACGATCCTCACAAGCGACGGCTGTGCGAGATGGTGTCCAGCCGGCGAGCGGTGCTCCCTGAGGGGTCGCGGGTGGCGTGCCTCGCTTCCTGGGACAACCTCTACCGTGAGTCGTTTCCTCTCGTTCATGTTTATTTTTCTCTCTTGTTCTTTTGGCTACGACTGGTCACGTGACCGTGAGCACTGAGCCCACCCACCCACACATTATTAATGGCTTTTGAGTCGACTCTAAAATCACTATCTTATTTTCCCTCTCTATTGTTTTTCTGGCTACGACTGGTCATGTGACCGTGAGCCCAGATTAATCACCCAGTCCACCAACCCACACAATCCGCAAATGCCACCTCAATGCAACAGAGTCACCTACCCTTGCTTGACGAATCATCCTCCCTCGCTGCAGACGCTGGCGAGGTGGTAACCACCGGATGTGACCTTAGGTTTGTCTCAAAAGTCACCTTGAAGTTACCGAACCCTTGATAAGCTGAGCACCCCTCTCTCTATCCCGCATTCTCCCTGCAGACGCTGGAGAGGTGGTTACCACCAGACGTGCTGCTGGTAGGGATGGGAAGGGGGCTGGCTTGGCAGCAGGTTCAGTAGCAGCAGGCCCGGAAGCAGTAGGTTCGGCGGCTGCAGGCGCGGCGCTGGCGAGGAAAGGAGCTGACTTTGTGGATGCTTCGTCAGTGGAGTACTATATACACTATGTGGAATGTGAGTGCTGAGGCTCTAAAATGATGTTCTCAGGTGCCTCAATAACTGACTTTGTGGATGGTCCAGGTCCGCTGCTCAACGCATGCAGACAACAAGCGGCTGGACGAATTGTTGGGGGAGAGCCGAGTGGAGGTTTCCCCCCACCTTTTCCACTCTCTCCCGCCTTCCTTCTCTTCCCCCATGTCCGCCTCTTGCTGCATGCAGACAACAAGCGACTGGACGAGTGGGTGGGGGAGAGCCGAGTGGAGCCATGGACCACCATGGATGCCCCCATGCATGAGCATGAGCATGCGTATGGGCATGAGCATAGCCATGATTATGACTTCAAGCATGATCACATGCATGACCATACCCATAAGCATGACCGTACCCATAAGTATGACCATACCCATAAGCATGACCACCATCATGAGAATGAGCAAAAGCCATTACAAAGTCACATGCAAGAGCATCATGCTGACGTGGACGCCAAGAGGCGTGCTGACCTGGCTGCTGATGTGGACACAAAGGCCCACTCTCCTGCTGCTGTTGGTGAGTGACAATGCATGTTGTGGCATTGTCTCGGCATGCCGCGGCATGTGTGCTCCCATACTTGTTTGTTGTGCTCTCATTGTCCCGCTGCCTCCTGAATGGAGGAGGCGATTAGATGCACCTGGCGCTGCTGCTGCTGCTGCTGCTGCTGCTGCTCCAGGGCTGCAAGAGGGGATTTTTGAGGCGCCTAAAGCACTTGCTGAATTCCATTTCCCCTCTGCCTGCCTGCTTGCCTGAAGTCTTAACAGGCCCCAAGAGGAGACGACTAGACGCACCTGGCGCTGCTGCTGCTGCTCCAGGGTGGCAAGAGGGGATACTTGAGGCGCCTACAAAGCTTGACTCCAGGGCCGCTGCAGGGGTGAAGGAGGAACCAGATTCTGGTGGTGGTGGTGGTGGTGTAGGGAGTGGGTGTGGAAGTGGGAGGCGGGACAGGGATGGAGCAGAAGACAAGGGAAGGGAAGGGAGGTTGAAGGAGGGGGGAGGTGGGAACGCAGCTGAAGATGCGGCTGCTTTGGAGCGGCAGATGAGAGTGAAGAACGTTGAGACGGTGGAGATTGGGGAACACGAGATCGACACATGGTGAGTGGTGGGTGGGATTGCTGGTGAACTAGGGGCGAGAGGCTGGCATGGCAGTGGCTGGGGGAGGTGGTGAGAATTGGGGGTGCTTTGGAGCGGCAGATGAGTGTGAAGAATGTTGAGATGGTTGAGATTGGCGAACACGAGATCGACAAACGGTGAGCAGAGTTTTCTGGTTCGAGGCCTAAGAATATACTGTTTGGAATCTGTCGATTGTTACATCTATGATCTGTGTTTGGATCTGTCCCTTGTGTATTTGACGTTTCACGAGTATGCGCATGTGTGTGCATGTGTGTGCATGTGCGTGCATGTGTACGCAAGTGTGTGTGCATGTGTTCGTGCATGTGTGTGTGCATGTGTGGGTGCATGTATGTGATCAGGTAGCATGTTCATCAGAAGCATGCATTCACGCATGCATGCCATTGTAACGTGCTTACTTCTCCCCACATCCACCCCACCTCACCAGAAACGGCCATCTATATATTTGTGGCAATTGTCTCAAGTACGCTGTGCGGGTCGTTGAACCTGTCAGCACCCATCGACACCAATCAACCCCCATCAACAGCCCCTTCATTGATAGGCAACTGTCACAGACTCTGTGCCCACTATCCATGCATACTCTGTGCGCAGGTCCTTCTCCCCGTATGGTGTTTTTGAGAATTCTCAAAGGCACCCTTCATTCACACACACTATTCATGCATCCTCTGTGAGCAGGTACTTTTCCCCGTACCCGCCCCACCTTACCAAAAGCGGCCGCCTGTTCATCTGTGACGCGTGTCTCAAGTACTCCAACAGTCCAACGGCATACGAGCGGCACCTGGTGAGTTGGTGCCTTTGGTTAGGGTGCTGTCAAATTCGGAGCAGCTAGCCTTGTCTGTTCACCTGTGACGGGTGTCTCAAATGCTCCAACAGTCTGACAGCCTACGAGAGACATGTGGTGAGCCAGTGCCCTTGGATGGAGTAATTTCTGAGAGTTTTAGAAAAAACGTATCTCAGATTCTTATCAAGCTTGTGAGCCTTCAGCCTTACAGCCTGAAGCGTGTTGCCTTTTGAGTCGACTCAAAAGTCATCGCGTGTTGCTGGTGAAGCTGAGCCACTTGGTCTGCCACAAGGGTCTCAAGTACGCATTTTGAGTCGGCTCGGCTCAAAGAACTCCAGCTACCACACACACAACCCAGCCTATGGGAGATACCTGTTCGTGAGTCAGTGCCACGCACCTGAATGCCCCTTCATTTGCAACACCTGTCGGATGTATGCCAACCAACACACGGTCTAGGAGAGAGAGAGAGAGCCACCGGGCGAGTTGTGCCTTTGAGGTGCTGTCAAGGCCGTGAGCCTCCACCCTCGCCGCCTGTTTGTCTCTTCATCTGCCACACGTGCCTCAACTCAATCACTCCAACAGTCCGACCGACGGCGACGCCCTACGGAAGTGCTCAGCTCATATGGTGAGTTGGTGCTTCTGGAGTGGTCGTGTTGTGAGCCTCCACCCACCCTCCACCCACCCTCACCAACTGAGCGATTGTTGGCTCCCCATGGGCCACATATATGTCTCAATCACTCCAGCATCCCGGCAATTCCTAGTCTGAATAGGCCACATTCTGGGCGCCTCTGATGTCTTCATGCCCTTCCCTGATGCTCCACCCACCCCCATCCAGGTGAAGTGCCGGCAGATTCACCCGCCAGGGAAGGAGGTTTGCCTCTGCAGGCCGCGTTGTGTGGCGCCTCTAATTGCATTCCTTCTCCCGATGCTCCCCGCCCACCCCCCACTCCAGCCTCCCAACCAGGCGAAGTGCGGGCAGATTCTCCCGCCAGGGAAGGAGGTTTGCCTCTGCAGGCTGCGTTGTGAGGCGCCTTTAATTGCATTCCTTCTCCTGATGCTCCCCCACCCCCAACCCCCCTACCAGGCGAAGTGCCGGCAGATTCACCCAGCAGGGAAGGAGGTTTACCGCCGCGGCAGACGGTGTTGTGAGGCGCCTCTGATTGCACTCCTTCCCGCTGCTGCTTCCCCGCCCCCAACCCCCCCACCAGGCAAAGTGCCGGCAGATTCACCCGCCAGGGGAAGAGGTCTACCGCTGCAGGCTCCTTCCCCCCAATCCTGCTGCCCCCTCCACCACACCTCCCCATAAACCTGTCGCTGGTAACCTCATTTTCCCTCTGCCCAACGCCCCTGATGCTGAGCCTGCTGCGGCAGCAGCAAGCACTTTTGGGGGCGGAGGCATCAGGCCGGTTACTGACGGGGCTGCGGGGGGCGGTAAAAATGGGTGTGCAAGTGGGTTAGGGGCAGCGGGTGGGCCTGTTGTTGCCAGCACTCGGGTGAATGGCAACCTGGCTGCGTCTGCTGCTGCTGCCGCTGTGGCAGCAGCCGCAGCGGTATGTAATGCAGCAGATGCTGGTGTAGGGGGGGAATTAGGAATGGGAGGAGGAGGAGGAGGAGGAGGAGGAGGAGGAGGAGGAGGAGGAGGAGGAGGAGGAGGAGGAGGAGGGAGGAGAGAGGGCAGTGAGACTGGGACGGCAGCTACAGGCACAGAGACTGCTGCTGCAGCAGAGGCGTTTGCAGCTCTGCAGTTCAGAGTCTCGGGGGGAGGGGGGGATGGCACCTCTGGTTCGGATGCTGCTGCTGCCCCTGCTGCTGCTGCTTCTGATGCCGCTGCTGCTTCCGACGTTGCTGCTGCGTCTGATGCTGCTGCTGTAACGGATGCCTCAGGTGGTGTTTCTGGTGGGGTTGTTGCTGGTGCTGTTGTTGCTGGTGGTGGCAGTAAGGGTGCTACAGGCCTCGCTGAGTCCACTGTTGCTGCGGTGAGTGGCAGGGGTACATATTGCGGCGAATTTGATGCACACGAGGAAAAGAACGAGGCGAAGGCGGCAGGTGCTGCTGCTGCTGGTGGTGGTGGCACTATGGGTGCTGATGGTGGTGGTGGTGGTGCTGCTGCTGCTGCTGGTGGCACTATGGGTGCTGATGGTGGTGCTGGTGGCACTACGGGTACTGGCTTAGAAAAGCAAGCTGCTGATGTGGCAGGGACGGAGGACGGACGAGAAATTCTAAGGCATGAGAAGCCGGGGGCTGGACTGGGGGGGTTGTTGCAGCAGAGGGGAGTGGGTGGGAAGGGAGAGCGGCAGGGGAACGAGCAGGATGCATCAGCCAAAGGGTGCATGGATGCAGGGGGACAGGGTGATGAGGAGCAGAGATCTGGCAGGGGTGTAGAACGGCAGGGTGGTGGAGGAGAGGGCGGAGGTGCAGGCAGTGGTGGTGGTGGCATGCTGCATGTGTTTAGGGTTGATCCAATGGAGGCCAAGCTTTTCTGCCAGGTGAGTGGGGGGACGGGGGAGTGGGATGATGGGGAGTGGGGGGATGGGGAGTGGGGGGATGGGGAGTGGGAGGATGGGGAGTGGGGGGGTGGGAGGGGGGGATGGGAAGGATGACGGAGATGGGGGTGGCTAGGAAAGTAATGCCTGTGGCCGGCTGCATTCGTTTGAGTTTCTCAATCTCCTCTGTTTCTTCTGCGACTTTACTATCTTCCACTTCCCTTCCAGTGCCTGTGTCCGCTGGGCAAGCTGTTTCTCGAGCCCAAGCCTGAGTCTATTCCCTTACCCCCATTCAAATTTCCACTGTGCTTCCTGCACCCCAAACCCCCTTCCCCTTTCAGTGCCTGTGTTTGCTGGGCAAGCTGTTTCTCGAGCACAAGCCTCGGGTGTACACCCTAGAAGGCCACACCTTCTATGTCCTCACAAGATCATCTGACACGTGGCACACCTTCATTGGCTACTTTGCCATCGTAAGTTGTCACCTTAATCTTTTTTAACATACCACTCCTCCTTCTCAAGCGGTCCTAGGGATTAGGACCGCTTAAACCTGTTTCGAACACTCTTAGACCTTCCTCCTCCACTCTCGTGCCAACCTCGGGAAGTGGAACGTTTAAGAAGCGGTGCTTTGGGGGTGCATGATCATAATAAAACTCAAGTCTCCCGTTCTAATCTCAAGTGTTCCATTCAAATGTCAAATCTCCCATTCATGGTTCTATCCATTTAGTTCTCCCCTCGATAGCATGCCAAAGTCAGGCCCATCCCCCCCCACCCACCCGCCCCCACTGCTTCCCCCCACCTTCCCCCTTCCCCCAACTTGAGTGAATCTAGACACGCCAAAGCCAGGGGCACCATAGCTCCCAAAGCAACCCCTTTCCCCATCTTCTCTTCTCCTCCTTCCCCCCCTCTGCTCCTTTCCCCTTCGCCTCTGTCTGCATGAGTCCTCCCCTGTTGATTCCAAACCAACCTCGCTCGGCACCCAGAAGGCTGACGCTGCAAGGCAACTCGCACAATCCAGAGGCGGGCACAGCAGGCTCCCCGGGCATCTTGGGTGCACATCTTCCCCAGAGGTGGGGAGACGCAGACTCCTGCACCTCTCGTGCATCTCTCCAGCCTCGCTGTGCATCTCCCTCTTCTCCCTTCCTGTCTCCAGGATTCTTCCCCCCTTGATTCCAAGCCGCCCACTCTTGGCACCCAGAGGGCGGAAGGCGAGACGAGCGACTCGCACAAGCCAGAGGCTGGCACAGCAGGCTCTGGAGGAGGAGGCTCCCCTCCCGTGCGTCTCTCCAGCCTCGTTGTGCTCCCTCCCTTCCAGCGACGCGGCTTCGGTCGATGGCTCATTTCAGTGGGTAATTGTTCTCCCACAAGTGATATCCATCCATGTGAGATTTCTCATGAGAATTTCTCACAATTTTTTAGAATTCTAAGAAAATCTCTCATGATGGCTCGTTTCAGTTGGTAATTGTTCGCCCGCACGAGATCTACCGGTAGTTTTGGCAAATTTTTTTGCTCAATTCATTGAAAGCCTTCCTTTCACCCTTCCCAGTCCAAAACTATCTGGTTCCTGCCATAACATGCACTATTATCTGGTTCCTGCCCTTCTGCAGCATACGAGTTGGCAGCAACGCGCCATCAGCTTCTCATGCCCAAGGCCCCCCTCTCGGATCTTGGCACGGTCAGTCCGCAGCTTGCTGGCTTGGTGGTTGGTGAGTGGAGAGTTGGTGAATTCTCCCCTTCGGGGTGTTGGCATGTTGGTCTGCAGCCTGTGGGTTGGCCTCAACTCAAGGCAGCATCAGCTTCTTGCACCCAAGGCTCCCCTCTCTGATCTTGGTAGGTGAATTGGGTGCTGGGTTCGATGGTTGGAGAGTTGGTTGGTTGGTGGCTTGAAGAGGAAGGGGGGCCTTATGCCTTTTCTCGTCCCCCCCCTTCCTCACCCCTTCCACCCCACCCCTTGCATTCCTTTCCGATGGCCTCAGAAGCTACTGTTGCTGGTGGCTGCAAAATTCAGGTGGTCTTTTTGGAGTTGCCCTCCTCCTCTGGGTATCCTTGCACACCCGCCTGGCCACCCCTTTGTATCCTGCTGTATCCCTTCAGGTTGCTCTCAGAAGCTTCTGGAGCTGGCAGGTTCTGTCTCGCGAGGGACCTCAGAGCACAGTCCTTTCCCTTCTCTCTCCCCCATTCCTCCTCTCCCCCCCCCCTCTCCCCCTCCCCCCCCCTCGCCCCCCCTCCAATCTACCCCCCTGCAGGTGGCTTTCAGAAGTTACTGGCGCTGGCAGATTCTACGCTCACTGAGGAACCTTCAAGGAAGCTGCAGCATTGATGTAGGGCCATGTCATCGTACCCATCGTGCTTCCCCCTTACACCTCTTCCCTCGTCCATCGGGCTTCCTCACTCTGCATCCTCTTACACCCTTGCAATGATACTCACTCACCTCGTGATAGTAGTCTAGTTTTGAGGCGCCTCAAAACTAGACTCCAATCTCACCTCTTCCCATCCCCACTTCGGCCCCGCTCCTCCCTCCCTCCTCCCTCCTCCCTCCTCCTTCCACCCTCCTCCCTCCTCCCTCCTCCCTCCTCCTTCCACCCTCCTCCCTCCTCTCTCCTCCTCCCTTGCACCCCCATCCCCCACTTCCCTCCCACTTCCCCCATCTAGGCACATCACATCCCTGTTTGCCGGCTCATAAGCATCTGACCGCTCCATCATTTGCCCGCTCCGATCGTCTGATCGCTCCCATCACTTATCCTCTCCCACCACCTTCCAGCATCCGAATGTATCCAGGTCGTCGGTTAAGTGGTTGAGTTTTTATACGTCTCTTTACTAAACTACTTAACCACCACCTTCCAACATCAGAATATATCCAGGTCCTCAGTCGTGCAACCAGAGGGCATCAGAAGACCCTCTACCCATCACTTGCACGCCCTTATGAGTCGACTCAAAAGCCATCACTTGCACGCCCTAAAAAATAGACTCCCGCCCGCCTCTTCCCACCCGCCTCTTCCCGCCCACCTCTTCCCGCCCACCTCTTCCCGCCCGCCTCTTCCCCTGCCATCTCGGTCACCAGCTGTCCAGGTGATCGGCAGTTCAACCAGAGGACATGAGAACGGCTCTCTAGCAGCTCAAGCTGGTTCCCCTCCCTCCTCCCCCTTCCTTCCTCCCTCTTCCCCCCCCCCCCGGCCCATCCCCATTGCCGGTCACCAGCATCTATCCAAGAGCTCGGCCATCCAACCAGAGGACATGAGAACGGCTCTCAAGCAGCTGAAGCTTGCAAAGTGGGTTGCCCAATGTGTTTGAGTTCCTCACCCATTCCCCCCCCCCCTCCTTTTGGTCACCAGCTGCTGTTTAAGTGCTCGGCTGTCCAACCAGAAGACGTGAGAACGGCTTTCAACCAGCTCAAGCTTGTTCCCCTCCCTCCTCCCCCTTCCTCCTCCCCCCCCTCCCTCCCCGTCACCAGCATCTATCCAAGAGCTCGGCCATCCAACCAGAGGACATGAGAACGGCTCTCAAGCAGCTCAAGCTTGCAAAGTAAATTGACACACACCCACACCCCTTGTCACGCATTCACACCCCTTGTCGCACACCCACACACACCCCTTGTCACACGTTCACACAAAATTCCTGCCGCTCATGCATTGCACTTGAATGCGTCAAATTCAATCCTCCACGCTCCGTGCTCTTTGATCAGAGCAATGCTCTTTGATTTTTGAGTCGACTCAAAAGGTGGTTTTTGAGTCGACTCAAAAGGTGATTTTTTGGTCGGCTCAAAGATCATCTTTGATCAGTGCAATGCTCTTTCAGCTCACCTCTCATGTCATTTACGAATGCATGCATCCATGCGTCCACCAGTCATCCATTCATGCATGTGCACATGCATCCATGCATTCACCCATTCACCCATCCATGCATGCATGCATCCATACGTTCACCCATTCACCCATTCACCCATCCATGCATGCACACATGCATCCATGCATTCACCCATTCTCCCATTCACCCATTCACCCATTCACCCATTCACCCATTCACCCATTCATGCATTCATGCATGCATGCATGCATGCATCCACCCACTCATCCATGCATGGTTTCTGCTTCCAGGTACTGCAATGACAGCGGCAACATCAGTGTGCCACCCAGTGTTCTGAGCAAGAAGACAAAAGTGAGTGTGCCGCCCAGGTCCTAAAAAAAAAATGCGATGGTGGGATTCTGTGAAAATCATGCAGAGCCAGAATGCACTCGTTCCAATGGGGTACCCGCGATTATCTGGGGTATACTTGCGAATGAGGAGGTGGCGAGAATGATCAGCTAATTGAGAACAAGAAAGTTACGAAGGGTCGGACAGGTGTAAAATACAGGGCAGGCTCATGCTCGGGTCGGGAAGGTTAAAGATGTGAGGCATGCATAGAGCATGAAAACTTTCACGTGGGAGTGAGTTTGTTTGCTCGTTTATTTCCATGTTGGCATGCCATGCTTCCTTCTGCTATTGGCCTCCCTTTTGCCTACTTGCCGTGACTTAAAGGTACTTCCATGCATCCTCTTGCTGCCATTGGCCTTTCGTCCCATGTGTGTTTCACCCAGCAGATGAACTTGGATGCCCTCCTTGTTGACGGATCACCAGCAAATGTTGTTATGATTGGGTTGGACGCATCATAGAAGCTGCAACTCAAGCCTTATATGCTAGGTACGCACTCAAGGCCAATATTTTTAGGAGGAAAATGTCATAGTATTTCGTTCAACAAAATGGCATTTGTTTTGCTTTAAGAACTGGTACCTGTAATCGACCCAAACGAGTCAACGGAAGCTGCAAGCATAGAACACTGGCACCTCTAGGGATACAGTCCGGAATCATTTTAGCATCAGGTTTTCGCGTCATATCCGTCGATGCCACGTGAGACATTCCGATTGATCATTCACAACCTCGGTCGAAGGATTCGTGGGCACGTTGAGGCGGCGGTGCCCATTGTGCAGAAACCCGAAGATGCGATTTGGGCCTGTGGTGGGGCGTGCGATATTTGCCTGCTTGTTGGGTTTGCTGCCGCAATGACCACAAGTCCCTTCGCGGCACGAGTGAGAAACATGTCGCTGTCACCAGCGGCAACAGCAATTTCCCTTTTCACTGCAGGTTCGTCGCGACTCGCTAGACTAAATGGTCGACTTGTCGTGACTTGATTGACAGATGGCTGGCTGTCTGACGTGGTTCCGCATTCATTCGACCTCTTGCCTTATCATCCCGCGTGACACACTGTGGCGATGCGGGTGTGTGCCAAACTGCTTGAACAAGTTCTAGTTCTACAAAATGTAGTAGCCCTCAATCTGAAAGTTCACTGTTGAAATGCCCGAACCACACGGGTGTCCCGCTAAGACTGCTTACACAGCTGCGGCCTTCAACTGGCTTACTCCCCCATACTTCCCAATCCCCCCCCACCCCTTCTTCTCTTGGTTGGACTTCCCCTAGATCCATGAAACAGGCCCCCACCTCATGATGGTTCCATCTGCATGTCCTACCAAGCGGAGCTCGCACTATACCTGAGAAAATCATATGTAAACTGGGCCGCATTTGGAGGGTCTAAACCACATAGAGCCCAGATATTAAATTAGCTCACACAAGTCAATGAGCAGAATTGGGGCTGGGCGGGATACTGTTCGGATACTGTTTGAATTTTCGGGGATACTGTTTGAATTTTCGGTTCTCTGCGGAGTCCTGTCCTCAGGGACCCTAGGTGAAATGATACTGGAGAAAGCAAATGTTTTTGGTCGAGTCCCGAAGCAGTGCCGAAAGGAATTAGGTGATGGATGGGTGAGTTATAATAAAAATGAAAATGGCTGGTTCAGTTCTTCCGTTTCACTAGCAGCATGTGTAAGTCGCAAGGGCTGCTGATCAGTCATCGCAACGTTACTTCCCTCCCCACCTCCCCACGTTGCCACCCACCTGACCACAGCTGAGTTCAATGCTGAGAAGCACCCAGCCAGAATCCAAACCAGACCTCTAGGTGTGGGAGAGAGGGGAAGGGGTGCAAATGGCAACGCCGGCGGTGGGCTGGCGGAGGGGAGGAGCACGCCAGCAGTAGCAGTGGCGCGGGGAGGCAGTGAGAACAGTACAGTGCTGTTCCCTCGACTGTGGGCGGGGCGGCTGCGCGGACTATTCAAAGCATCTCCCTCCCTCCCTCCCTCGCCTGGTTTACTAACAATTCAGTTCATACGGTTCACTGTGGTTCTCAGTGGCTACACGTGGCGAAGCACGAAAACCGCCCCCGACCACTATGTATCCTATTGAATCGTGTTCCGTGAACAGCGAGTGCCTTGTTCTGTCGGCCAACATTCGAGTCGAGGAATGTAAGGGGTGTCCTAAGAGTCCGTCCTAATGCGGTTGAGTGAGCTGGATTACGTTTCAGAAGGATCACACTATTATATAAAACGGTTCAGTAGGGTTTTGTCCAAAAAGCGAACACTTAGACATGCCTAAGAGGAGGCTGCTGGTGCCGCTGATGCTGCCCCGTGGTGATTCCCAGTCACCATCAGGGCTAATTTTTTTTCGTTTTTCAAGACCCAGCGGTCTCAGGATTCGCGTCACTAAAGACCCTGGAAATTCAGCATTCCATGGAATATCTCTCTTTAATTCAGGATTACTTTTACCTTTCAATCTGAAATTCAGGGTGTTTTTGGGGACTCCCTACATATCAGCGGAACCTGTGGACACTTCGAGTACCAGCAGGAAGGACATCCATGGAAGAACGATGGAGAATACAGAAGACACACTTGCTGCTGCTGCTGTCCCTCACGAACACACCAAGTCGACAATTTCCTTGTCAATCATGACAGAAATGCGTACAACCTAGAGGGACAGTGTGCAACCTGGCTCAGGTGATAATAAGGGGTTGTGATAGTCTGACAGCACTGCCCTTCCGTAGTTATGAAAGTTCCACGGGTTGCACTTTCAGATTGCGTGGAAAATTGGTCAGGGTTGACGAAGAAATTGGGGGGGGAGAGGGGGGGGGGGGGGGAAGGGTAGGGTTGCAATTCCAGCACGGGTAAGTTTCCATGCCAGTCGGATGGCCAGGATTAAATTTCGCGCAATCCGGATTGCTAAAGAAGTTCCTGGGAAACGCCCGGAATCAGTCAGAAATTTTGTACGCAAGAAACCCTTAAAATCAGAATTTCAGCGGGAAAAACCCGGAATGTACCTGACATTCCGGATGTTTACCCTTGAACCGAGAGCCCTGGTCACCATGTGAGGAACAGCGACGCACAAACCAGACTGACAACGCAATGCCACACCAACCACCGCATCAGGCATCTCGCCGCCGCTGGCAATGTTGCCTCCCTAAGATTTACACGAACACTGTAGCCAGCTTTGCGGGTGAGGTTCGTTTGCAGCAGCAGCAGTGCAGAAGGAGCTGAGCGGCACCCGAAATGCAAGAATTGAAGGACCCCCCACCCTAGGAACCTAAGGGTGCAGCCAGGCAAAGGCAGAGAAAGGCCAGCCCACTCACCTTCCGCAGCCTCTTCACGTCCGCTTCTTCTAGCTTAGCATATTCTCCGTCGCCTCCTTCCCATCGCTAGTTTTAGGGAATTGGCCTCTTGCATACCGAGCGATTTATTCGTGACGCTGATAGATCACGATACTGAGCGAGTTCTCCTACACTATACGAAGCCAGGGTTAGGATCTTAGAGTTCCGAGATTCCATTGTACATGAGATTCCACCAGCAATGGCGCTTCCCACGTCAGAGCTCTTCAATCGGTACTACTTCAGCGAGGTTCTTGGAGAGGGCCAGTCTGGCCGCATTTGGCGCTGCCGCGATAGAATCACGGGGGAGACGCTCGCGTGCAAGCAGGTCCGCAAACGCGGGATGTCACACGTGGAGCTCGCTGATTTGCGGAGAGAGGTTCAGGCGATGCTGATTCTTCGGGGGCACCCGAACGTGCTGTGCTTGCGAGGACTCTACGAAGACGACAAAGCGGTGTACATGATAACGGAGCTGTGCGCGGGCGGCGATCTGTTCGCGCTTATAGCGGAGCACGAGGGGCTGGAGGAGTCTGCCGCGGCGCGCCTCTTCCTTCAACTAGCGAGGGCTGTGCGGTGGTGCCATATCAACCGCGTCGTGCATCGCGATATAAAGCCAGAGAACATTCTTGTCGTTCCCCCCGAGCTTTCCCCCGACTCCGCGCCCTTTCCCCCAAAGCACAACCGGAGAAAGTCCCGCCTCTCCGACAACGAGTCGTCTTCCCCTCCTTCCTCCCCCGAGTCCCCCGCTTTCTCCGCCTCCCCCGATGGCGTCGAGACTCAGGCTGCTGGCAGAAATGCCCCGCGCCCCGAAGATATGGGAATCCGGCTGGCCGACTTCGGCTTGGCGTTTCCGCTACAACCGGGTTCAGCTATTATCGGAGCGGCCGGAAGCGCGCCGTACGAAGCGCCGGAGGTTCTGGCGCACGAGCCGTACAACTACTGCGCGGACATCTGGTCGCTTGGCGTGTTGCTCTACGCGATGCTCTCCGCTAACTGGCCGGCTTTTCCCGACGACAATCGCAAGCTGCTGCCGTCAGATCTGCAGCCGAAGCCATGGCCGTCGATCTCGTTCGAGGCGAAGGATCTGATCCGTCGGATGCTAACGGTGGATCCTATGGACAGGATTGATATTATCGGCGTGCTCGAGCATCCATGGTTGGCGAAACAGCTCGCTCCGCCTCGGCTGGAGGCTCCGTCGCCGGCTCCGTCGCTGGCTCCGTCGCCAGCCCCAGCACAGTCACAGCGACCAAAGACGAAGTTACGGTCTGCGACACCCCAAAGCGAAACCGTGAAGCGCTGGGAGCCTTCGTCCAACGCTGTCGCCGTGCCTCGAGCATTGAGCGTCGTAGTCGCAACAGCTGCTGCGACGGAGTCGCCGAAGAGTGAACCTGTTTCGCCAACGACCAGTGTGAGCCCTGGCGGGCCCGCTACTGTCTGCCGTGAGAACGGCCAAACCCTAAAGCTAGAATCCCCTCACGATCGACCGCAATCAGTGGCCGTGAAGCTGGCGGAAGTTCCGCGATCACACAGCAATGTGTTGCCCAAGTCAGCACGTGATGTGCAAGCGACTGTCGCGACGACTCCCGGGCGATCCAGGCAAACCAGAAGATCCCGTCTCCAGCGACATTCCTCGCAAATCGCGCAATCCCATTTATCGTCGACTCTCGGTGGTGACCACGTTTCGGAGGCTGGAAGATTTGAGGGTTGTGGTGTTTCCAACTCCGCCGCAAGGCATTTTACCCAGTCGGCTCTTGTCGGGGATATAGCCAGGGAATCTGACGGTAACTGTAACGGAGCCGACGGAGACGACGGAGTAGACGGGGAAAGCAAAACGTCAAACGATCAGGGTGAAAGTGAGGGCGATTTCCCCTCCCCTTCATCTCCGCCCTCCAGAACTTCTGATGAAGTCCCAAACGCAGCAGAGCCGCCCACATCTTCTGGCAGAGGGTGGTGTGAGGCGTTTGAGCATCAAGAAAAGGAGAGGGAGGGAGTGGATAGCAGTATTTTATCATGCCGTATCATGCCTGGAAGACGATCCAGGTTCAAGAACCACCTAGAAGACCCTCCCCTGCCTGCAGCCCTATCTTTATCATCATGCTCTTCAGTGTCATCGGGCTCAGACCTTTAGACTATATAGCTACCGTATCAGGCCCAAGATATCAAGTTTTTTTCCCTGATTTTGCCTTTTTCTGGGTGTTCGTGTATATCTACCTTGATGATGTTGGAAATACTTCAAGGACTTGAAACCACAGGCTAAAATAGCAAAGGGGGGGTTTCAAGTGCGCCGCTCTTGAAAGTGGGGGCACTTGATAAACTCTGGGGTGCTAGTGCGAAACTGCCATAAGAAGTTTGGGGCAGACGGGCAGGTTTGAATCACAATATTACGCACCTACCGGAGGTTGGGTGATATTGAAACGCGTGCGACGAGGCGGTAAAGCCATGTACGACAAACCAAAATTTCCGCCAAAATGGTGAGAGGAATCCCATTGTAGCCGGGGCGTGTTTAGGTTCGATCTGGTCCAACGCCAAGTTATGCGAATAAGCAGAACTTGGATGAAACTGTTAAGAACTTAGGATGCTAGGTCCCTAAAGTTAGGACACTAGCTTAGCTAGGATAGGAGCAAGGCCGCCATGGAACGGCGCTAGGAAAAACGGATCTAGGAGTAGGAGGAAAGTCGAGAAGAAAGAGAGTTGGATTAGGAAGAGAAGGGAGTACAAGGAGGGGTTTGTACCCCCTACAGAAAGGTTCAGTAGCAACCTACCAAGCCTATATAAAATTATAACTTATATAATTTTAACACACCCCCTAGGCTTGGTAGTGTCAAGCCCACTCACACCCCCACACCCGCACCCAACCCACCCCCTAACCCCGCACACCCTCAGGCTCGTGCTTAGCCGGGTATCTGACCCTCAGGCAAAGCGTTGACACACCCCCGTACACGAGGCAGCCGACGGCGTCTAGGCGGGTCAGCGACAAGCAGCCGCGGAGCTCTGGCTCAAGGCGGCTGGGTCGCGGACAACAGGCGGCGACCGCCGCGACTGAGGGCTCTCGGTGATGTGGCAACGTCCGGGCAGAAGACAGCAGCTGCGACAGGAGGAGGGGAAGACGCAGGGGGAAGGGAGAATGGGGGGGGGGGGGGGGGGGGGGCGGGGCGAGTCTTCAGCGACGCGCCATAAATGGCGCGGCGCTTACTGGCGGGAGGACGTCGTCCTGAGGGACGCCCGTGGCTGGCGAGCGGGCGGCAGGCCCGCCGACGCCACAGACGTCGCTCGGCCGGCCGCAGCCCGACGATGCCGTCGGCTGCCGTAGACGCCGCCGCAGCGCACCGTCAATGTCGCAGCGGTGAGGCGGACGGGCGACGGCTGCACCAAGGGGCCGTCGCGACACCTTGGCGCCGCGACGGCAGGCAACGAGGGGCCGTCGCGACACCTTGGTGCCGCGACGGCGGGCAACCAGGGGCCGTCGCGACACCTTGGTGCCGCGACGGCAGGTAACAAGGGGCCGACGCGACATCCTGGCGTCGCGACGGCAGGCAGGCAGAAAACCGCGAAGGCTGCGAATGCAGCAGGAGTACGCAACGGGAACGTAGGGAGAGGGTCCGGTGGACACGACCGGCTCTGATACCATGTTAAGAACTTAGGATGCTAGGTCCCTAAAGTTAGGACACTAGCTTAGCTAGGATAGGAGCAAGGCCGCCATGGAACGGCGCTAGGAAAAACGGATCTAGGAGTAGGAGGAAAGTCGAGAAGAAAGAGAGTTGGATTAGGAAGAGAAGGGAGTACAAGGAGGGGTTTGTACCCCCTACAGAAAGGTTCAGTAGCAACCTACCAAGCCTATATAAAATTATAACTTATATAATTTTAACAGAAACATGCATAGAGAGGGGACTACCTACGTCAATATGCGTGACGCGAGAACGGGGTTCCGAACAGGTTGACTTCACAAGGCTTGTGGAACCTCGAGAGTCTTTAGCAAATAAAATTGGTATGTAACTCGTACACAATGTAATAGCATGTACCTGGAATGTTATGAATAGCATACAACAGTATCAAAATCACAATGTAATATGCAAAATGCATTTTGCGCCTCTGTGGTTTAGAGAAACAATGCGAGGTTTTATTGCAAAATTAGGCCACGAAAATATGTGATTGCAGCGAGCAATACCCCTGCATGCATCATTCGCATATGTTGAAATGGCAGCATGGGCAGAATTCCCCATACCAGTGGCAGCAGAGATACCGTAACTGCAGCATTGGCGGCAGTGCTGGCATAGAGGGACATAAGTGAGAGGGGTAGCGGATGGAGGAAAAGCTTGACAGGGTGGGAGAAAAAGGAAGGGATGATGGCAGAAAGGATGGGAGATGGGAGCGAGGTCAGGAAAAAAATCATTGCCTCGACCACAAGGGGATGCGGCACAGGAGAGAGCCGGGGCACATCAGAGAGGGGGGGGACAGCAGAGAGAGGGGGGACAGCAGAGAGGGGGGGGGGCAGCAGAGAGCAGGGGGATAGCAGAGACCGGGCAGGCAGCAGAGAGGCGGGGGACAGCAGAGAGCAGGGGGACAGCAGAGAGCGGGCTGGCAGCAGAGAGCAGGGGGACAGCAGAGAGTGGGGGGATAGCAGAGAGCAGGCAGACAACAGAGAGGGGGGGGATAGCAGAGAGCAGGCAGACAGTAGGGAGCGGGGGGGTGGCAGAGAGCAGGTAGACAGCAGGGAGCGGGGGGGTGGCAGAGAGCAGGCAGACATCAGAGAGCTGGGGGATGGCAGAGAGCAGGCAGACAGCAGAGAGCGGGGGGATAGCAGAGAGCAGGCAGACAGCAGAGAGCGGGGGATAGCAGAGAGCAGGGGGACAGCAGAGAGTGGGGGGATAGCAGAGAGCAGGCAGACAGCAGGGAGCGGGGGGATGGCAGAGAGCAGGCAGACAGCAGAGAGCGGGGGGATAGCAGAGAGCAGGCTGACAGCAGTGAGCGGGGGGATAGCATAGAGCAGGCAGACAGCAAGGAGCGGGGGGATAGCAGAGAGCAGGCAGACAGCAGAGAGCAGGGGGATAGCAGAGAGCAGGCAGACAGCAAGGAGCGGGGGGATAGGAGAGAGCAGGCAGACAGCAGAGACCGGGAGCTTGATTCCAAATATTAAAGCCCTCTTACTGCCAAGCACTCCCCCTCTACCCGCCATCTGTTCTCCCTCACCCTGCCCTTTGTTCCCCCTCCCCTTGCCCTTTGTTCCCCCTCTCTTTGCCCTTTCTTCCTCCTTCCCTCGCCCTCCGTTCTCTGGTCTTCCTCGCCCTACTTTGCTCTCTCCTCGCTCTCTCATCCCCCTCTCGCGGCCCTCCCAACCACCAATGCTCGTCCCCCCTCTTCCAGCCCTCTCATCCGCCTTCCCTCTCCCTCTCCCACACCTCTCCTCGCCCTCGGGTATTTTTACCCTCTTCCTCCCCCCCCCTCTCTCTAACCACTCTCCTCCCTCTCTACTTGCCCTTGGCTCCGAATCTCCTCACCCGTATCCCCCTCTCTCCGTTCCTTCAATTCAGCCCTCCCTCATCCCCTCGCACACCCCTCCTCGCCGTTGGTTAACCCTTTCCTCCCCCTCTTTTCCGTGTCTCTTCCCCCTCTCATCCCCCTCCCCTCACCCTAACATCTGCATCTTCCCCCCATCTTATATGCCTTCCCTCACCCTCTCCTGCTAGTGTCTTCTCCCTCGGTTACCCCCTTTCCACTACCCCTCTCCCCACGTCCCCTCACCTTCCGCTCTCTGCCCTCCGCGCCCTCCCCTTGCTCTCTTCTCGCCCTCTCTTCCCCCTCTCAAGGCCCTCCCAACCACCGTTCCCCTTCTCCCCACCATCCGTTCCCCCTCTCCCCGCCATCCTTTCCCTCTCTCCCCGCCATCCTTTCCCCCCTTCCCCGCCGTCCTTTCCCCCTCTCCCCGCCGTCCTTTCCCCCTCTCCCCGCCATCCTTTCCCCCTCTCCCCGCCGTCCGCCCCCCCTCTCCTTGCCATGCGTTCCCTCTCTTCTCGCTTTCCGTTCCCCCTCACTTCGCCATTCGTCCCCCGTTTTCTCTGTGCTTTCTGTTTCCTCTCTCCTCGCCATCCGTCCCCTGTCTCCTCTCTCTCCTCCCTCTCTTCTCGCCATCCGTCCCCCGTCTCCTCTCTCTCCTCCCTCTCTCGTCGCCATCCGTCCCCCGTCTCCTCTCTCTCCTCCCTCTCTCGTCGCCATCCGTCCCCCGTCTCCTCTCTCTCCTCCCTCTCTCGTCGCCATCCGTCCCCCGTCTCCTCTCTCTCCTCCCTCTCTCGTCGCCATCTGTCCCCCGTCTCCTCTCTCTCCTCCCTCTCTCGTCGCCATCCGTCCCCCGTCTCCTCTCTCTCCTCCCTCTCTCATCGCCATCCGTCCCCCGTCTCCTCTCTCTCCTCCCTCTCTCGTCGCCATCTGTCCCCCATCTCCTCTCTCTCCTCCCTCTCTCGTCGCCATCCGTCCCCCGTCTCCTCTCTCTCCTCCCTCTCTTGTCGCCATCCGTCCCCCGTCTCCTCTCTCTCCTCCCTCTCTCGTCGCCATTCGTCCCCCGTCTCCTCTCTCTCCTCCCTCTCTCCTCGCCATCCGTTCCCCCTCTCGTCGCCATCTCCCGCCTCTTCTCGCCACGTGTCTTTCTCTCGTCGCCATCCGTTCCCCCTCTCCTCGCTACGCGTTCCCCCGATCTTCTCGCTATCCGAGGCCCAATCCCCTTGCGGGAGTGTTTCATGGCCCGTGCCATTTAATCTCCGGCTATATACCTCCGCTAGAGTCGTGGGGCCTAATGGCGGGTTTTACAACAGTTTTGGTACGCGAACTTAGGCAGGCACTATGTCTTGTGCGCCGATCTTAGCTCGTCCCAATGTGCACGTCGGTATTACGCCCAAGGTATCATTTTCTTTAGGATAAAAAACCTCCCCCTCCTAGTGCTGGGAGTTGGTCGTCGATGGGCGGGCGGTTTCCTTTTTTTGACCTGTGCTGTGGCAGCTATGGCTTCCTAAGCTTGACTGACTACGACATAATCTCCTCCTCTGAATCGTGAAGCACACCCATGGAGCTCTTGAACGACGGGTTTGAGGGTGGTAGTCGCATTCGACAAATTGTGCGACTTTCACACTTGTCGCACCGTGTTCCGCCGAAGTCGTTGATCAGTTTGGTGCGTCGTGGCCCTTTCGCTACGTTTCAAACTGTCGCAAAGTGTTTTTTTTTCGTTTCGTTTGGTGTGTAGTGCTCAAGTCTGGGTCGTTTATTCTGAACCCCAAAAAGCTCAGTTTTCAAGAGCGCCCAGGGTGTGCTTTTCTAGCCTGTGGTTTTAAGCGTTTCTGAAGTGTAACACTACACTCGAGTAAAACCGTATCGGGTACGCGAGTCAACAGAGGTTGCACGAGGAGGTTGGACGAAAGAACACGAAAGGACGAAAGATTCAAAGGGTCGCAACCGGAGGTTGCGACTGACCGTTACAACTGCAAGGGTGGTAACCGAACCGACCATCGAGTCGCTGTGCGACTCGACAACCGTTCCCTCAACTGTATCTCACAACTGCTTTACCTTCCTATTGTCTATATATTACTGTATGCTTGTTTCTTTTAATCAATCACTTGCTCTCACATACTAGTGCAAGGGTTCAACTACTCAAATTTCCGCTGCACTACTCAAGTATCTTGTACAACTGGGACTTAGTCTCTGAAAAGATCCAAAGGGCTGTTATCAGCCCAACATGGTATGAGAGCTAGTCAGAGATCATACTCCCAGCAACAACGCTCTATCTACAGTCAACACATCAACAAGCTTCATCGATTATAAGTCATGGACAACAAGGGCAAGAAGATCTCTACGGGCTCACCCAGCGCCCAAGACACTCAACCCGGCAACTGTGGACTATACACTTCGGGCCTGCAAACCGAGACCGGCGCTGCTCAAGAAACAACAGGAAGGGCACCAGAAATGGTGACCCCATCACCCTCTTCAAGCGTGGACTCGAACCTTATGGAAAGGTTCTTCAGCTTCATGTCACACTTCGACCAGCAGCAGCAGACAAGGACACCTGCACATTCAACACAGCAACGGAGGAAACATGGGATTAGCGCGAATGAGCCTCGACAACTCATCGTTCGGGCGACACAATCAAGCGCCTACCTTTGTGCCTTATCACTCTTCACCGGGGACGTTCGAGTTCATGCCGCCCCGTGCCCAACCAACAGCACCTGCATCACAACAGACACCAAATGAGATATTGAGTCTCGAGGCGCAGTTTTCACACGTGATCAAACTGCAGACATCCTCACCGTTCAACGGACACAACTTTTTTACCTGGAGCTTCGAGTTCGAGCTGCTGATGGAAGCCGCGCATCTCTTGGGATACTTCAACGGGTCCCTACAAGAAACACCTGGTTCTTGGACAGCTGTTGCGGCCAACACATTTGTTCTTCCGGACGCTTCGTGCAACAAGAGCGACGCCTCAACCGCGATGTCATCATCACCGTTGCCAATAACGAAAACCTGAAAACAAGCAGACAAGGAGTGGTTCAGTTGCAGTCCATGGAGACAAATGTCATACTACAACTCAACAAGGTTCTCATCGTCGACAATTTAGGATACAATCTGCTAAGCGTCAGTCAGCTAATGGAAAAAAGGATTCACCTAGAATGCGACTCGGACGCCAACGAATTTCGTCTTTACCACAGGAAGGGCGGCCTCTTCATCGGTCGCGCTCTTCTGAAGTCGGGTGCCTTCGTGTTGGATTTCGTCCCCGACCGTGGTACTGCCGACAGCGATAGCATCGTGTCGTTCGCCGCTTGGACGCACCTGCTGGAGCTTGATCCCGACTTCACCCCAGATGGATTCTGGTACTCCAACACCATACCTGCAACAGAGAGAACGCGAGCGTTAGCAGTCATACGACAAGAAAGACAAGTACCAGCAAGCGTCCCTTCCCCGACATCACCTGCAATAGCAGCAGCAGGACCCAGTAATGTACCATCACCAGCAATCCGAGGACCGCCAACCGAAGCAGATCAACTTATGCCCATCACCCGAGAAGTCTGCCGAAGCCCCGCCACGGTCGTCGCGTTCTTCTCCAACGCCGACATGTACCAACGCTCACCCGGCCATCGCACTACCGACGACATCTGGCATCAACGCCTCGGGCATCCTGCAAACAGCACAGTGCTACAAATCATACAAGCCGAAGTGTTAGAAAGAAACGCCCTTCTCACAACGAGCGGCCAAGAACTTTGACGACCCCGCACACGATGCTTCACATGCACCGAAGCTGATCTTCCCCACCAATCTTTTACGTCGCACCACAATCCAAGCGCACCTGCATACGAACTGATGAAAAAGGTCTACAGCGACATCTTAAATATGCCTCAAGACGACATCCAAGCAGAATACAACTACGTTATAACGTTCATCGACGCAGCAACACGATACGTCTGGCACTATAACCTCAAGACACGAGATCAAGCGTTCGAAGCCTTCACGGTATGGCTGCCCATCGCTGAACGAGAATCGGGCTCGCAACTCAAGAGCTTCCAGTCAGACGGAGCACTGGAGTACCAGTCACAACGATTCAAGAACTACTTGGCACAAAGAGGCATCAGACGCCTGGTGTCCATGCCCTACGCTCACCAACAACAAGGGGTCGCAAAGAGGATGAACCGGACCTTGCAGACGACGATGCAAAAGCTGCTCCTGGGGATGAGACTGCCCAGCACATTGTGGCCAGACGCGATGACACATGTAGTATACCTGCACAATTTGCTATCCTTGTCATCAGTTCCCAACAACGCATCACCATACTTGCTGTGGACACGAAAAAGGGGCAGCACAAAATTACTTCGAGTCTTCGGCTGCATGGTACAGTACAGACCCCACACAGCTCGAGCAGGACGCTTCACTCAACGAGCACGGTGGGGACTACATCTCGGCATCGCAAAACATTTCCAAGCATGGAAACTACTCGACATACCAGACAAAAATACCGTGGGCTCATGTGACGTGATTTTCTACGAGAGACTGACGCTGCAGCATTACCTTGACAATGTCGCCAACACAGAAGATCCCACCGACGGTTTTGAAGGCCTTCGGTCCTTCGCCGATCGTGCTGCCGAAGCTGACGCAGCAGAAGAAGACGTACCTGAAACCTCGGAAGCTGCCGGACCACTACCTTACTGCTCCGTGCCTGTTCCCCTCGACGACGACAACCCTCTCGATAGTAACAACCTCGACACCTATTACCACTTCGCTGACCAGGGTTACGTTACACCTCGACCAGTCGACACGAATGTCTCAGAACGCATCGGACCCAATTTCTTACCTGATCCAGAAGATGGTGACGAAGCAGCCTATGCCGGGAATGAAAATTCCCCTCGAAACACACCCACGGGCCTGCAGATCCTTGGACTATGGGTCGCCGTCCAGAACCCGCCGCCGCCGTCTCCGCGCGAGCCAACGACTCTGTCGCAGGCTCTAGGGGGGGAACACAAGGCGCAAATGGAAGGAAGCAATGGAAAAAGAACTGAAGGCCCTGCAAGACCGAAACACGTGGAAGCTGGTACCTGCAACAAAAACCAACGGGAAAAACGTGCTCTCGAGAAAGTGGGAGTACCGCATCAAGACTAATGCGGAAGGCTCTATAAAACGATTCAAAGCCCACTGGGTCGTACGAGGATTCGATCAACGATACGGAACCGACTACACAGAGACATTCGCCCCAGTCTCCCGTCACACCTCCTTACGCATTCTACTCGCCGTCGCGGCCACGAAGAAGCTACCACTACGCTAGATTGACGTCGCAAACGCCTTCTTGTACGCACCTGTGGACGCCGAGATCTTCGTCGAGCAGCCCCACGGATTCATCGATGACCCCACAAAAGTGTGCCCGCTGAGAAAATCCCTCTACACGATAAAACAAGCTCCGCGGCTCTGGCAGCAGCATCTTCACGGCCGCCTCGTCAAAATCGGGTTCCTACAGCTGCCGCACGACCAAGGCATGTACCGACTACAGAAGGAGGCGGGGTTTGTCCTACTAATCGTCTACGTCGACGACCTGCTCTACATCGGCTCCACTACCGACATCGCCACCTGGTTCGAAGGGGAGCTGAGGAGTGACTTGACACTCACGGTGTCCAACACCGTGACCCAGTACCTGGGTCTGAACGTCGTCGAAGACAACTCGGCGTTCTACCTACACGCCGGAAAGTACGCAGGCGTCGTCGCGAAGAAATTCGGACTAACGCCAATCGTAGTCGCGACTCCTTATTGCTACGGGAACGACAACAGCGGAACCTTCCCAAAACTCCCAACGAAGCAGATCCAGGAATATCAACAGAAACTCGGCTGTCTACTGTTCGCAACAATAACCTGCCGACCAGACCTGTCCTACAGCGCGAGCCAACTGGCGACACACCTGAAGCAGCCGAAGCAAGACGATCTCGAAGAATTAAATCGGGCACTACTCTACTTCATCTCTACGCCAATGACTGGACTAACCTACAACAAAGTAACACCGTCGTCGGTACGACTACTCGGCTATGTCGATGCCGACCATGCGGGACATAGGGAAAATCGACGCTCTAGAACGGGCTACATCTACCGACTAGAACCTATCGGGACTATCTCCTGGCAATCGAGCAAGCACGAATTAATTGCACTATCTCCGGCTGAAGCGGAATACATCGCCCTTCGGGAGCTGCTCGAGGAAGCGAAAATAGCGACCATGCCCGCCTTCTCGCTACTCTGCGACAACCAATCCGCAATCAAAATCGCGAACAAAGATGGGTTCGCCAACCGAACCAAGCACATCGCCCTGCGGTACTTCTTCGTCAAGGATGAGATCGCGAAGGGGAGACTTCAACTCAGTTACTGCCCCACGACAGAAATGGCCGCAGACTACCTGACGAAGAAACTGGCGAAGGCAAAGCTCGATTACTGCATGCTGCTGACCGGGCAGATAAAAGTCAACTAATCTGGACACGTCACCTAATACTTCAAGGACTTAAGCGTTTCTGAAGTGTAACACTACACTCGAGTAAAACCGTATCGGGTACGCGAGTCAATGGAGGTTGCACGAGGAGGTTGGACGAAAGAACACGAAAGGACGAAAGATTCAAAGGGTCGCAACTGGAGGTTGCGACTGACCGTTACAACTGCAAGGGTGGTAACCGAACCGACCATCGAGTCGCTGTGCGACTCGATAACCGTTCCCTCAACTGTATCTCACAACTGCTTTACCTTCCTATTTTCTATATATTACTGTATGCTTGTTTCTTTTAATCAATCACTTGCTCTCACATACTAGTGCAAGGGTTCAACTACTCAAACTTCCGCTGCACTACTCAAGTATCTTGTACAACTGGGACTTAGTCTCTGAAAAGATCCAAAGGGCTGTTATCAGCCCAACAGATGAGAAGTTGTAACAGGTGTATGTGTCAAATCATATTTATGTTATGTATATGTTTGTCAGGCTTGGTAAGTGGGACTTTGCTGAATCCTATTGTAAAGGGGACAACCCCCCCTTTTACCGTATTCCCTCGTATATAACACCCGCCGGAATAGTCACTCCGTGGGTATTTTATCCGGCGTAGAGGTTATGATAGGGTGCATTTAGGCAAGGCTCAAAATTTGTTTAGGGGCACCCTTAGTAATCAGTGTACCTAAAACAAATTACCCTGTCTCTTAGGGTAAAATTTTCGTCACCCTTTGAAAATCAGGGTGAATTTGTCAAAAAACTATGAGTACCCTAAATGTACAGGGTACTAAAATTATCACCCTATCCACTGTACAGTAACTTGTAATTTTCCAGTTGTCTTAGCGTGTGTGAGGGACTAAAATCACGCAGGAAGTCCGAGGTGAGCTGGAGCACATGTGAGGGCGTGGTACATGGGTTGTGCTTTGCGTCGAGACCACAACCCAGGTTGCGCTTTGCGTCGAGATCGCAACCCGGGTTGCGCCACTGGCGAAATAACCCAACTAAAATCAGTCCAACCCATCTTTCACACGCCGTGCGAGGTTCAACGCTCTCGGTAACCAGACAGGATTGTGCAACATCGATTAGTTGTGCAACCTATGTATCGGGCGTAACTGTCCCTTGACCAAAATGACGCACGTTCTGTAGTCAGAGGTGCACTGGAGCAGGTGTGTGAGGCGTCTGACCCTTCGACAAAATCTAGCATGCAGTCCAACGCGAGCTGGAGCAGGTGTGAGGGGACTGACTGGCCCTTCAACAAAATCAACGATGCAGTCCGACACGAGCTGGAGCAGGTGTGAGGGGCCTAATTGGCCCATCGCCAAAATCACACATGTAGTGCAACGCCAGCTGGACACTGAAACTTGTCGAATATGTGGGCCGTTCTTCTGTTTCAGTGTGATTTCGACGATACCCTGTCTGGTTAGGGTAGAACTAGAAGCAGGCCCCGAAATTGGTTTTGGAGGTGTCTGATTCATCAGACTTGTCTCCCATCCCTTGGTATGGCCATCAGACTTGCCTATGAAAAAAAGTCTGAAAAATCATAGTAACAATATATTTTTTGTATGATAAATCAGAGTCACTAGTTTGTTTTACGCTGATTTTTAAACTGTTGTACACTACACAAGTCTATAAATGTCCTGCATAACCTCCTCAGCCTCGTCCACCGAACACTTCCCTAGTGACCTCTTACTACTTGGGCTTGGCATGCCAGGAGCTCTCTTAGAGAGCAATTCCGCACCTCGGGTCTGACCCGAGGCTGACCCGCGGTTGCAGGAGCCGCGGGGTTTGCAGACCCAACTTTGGGTCTTGTGATTTTGACACGAGCTCCAGAATACTCCCTTATTCTGCTCTAGCTGTCTGTGTGCTGGCGAAATCGCAGAATTTTGCGCCACCCAAGACCCAGCACGCGCTACGAGTGTGTTCATAGTTTTTTGTTTGTTTGTTTTTTTTTTTTTTTTTTTTTTTTTTTACGTCAGCAAATTTTACGTGAGATGCACCGCAAATACGTGTTCAGAGTGCACGATGTAGGCCCAATAAAATTGAATTTATTGGGCCGACGTAGTGGTACACGTAAACTTTCAGGGATGGGGCGGATAGGAATTGGGGCGGGGAGAATCAAAATTGCAGGGAGGGGAGGGAGGGAAATAAACGCCATCCAGGTGGCAACCACGTGAAGGGCCAATGGGCGCCCTCGCACACACGCCCACGGCAGACATCGGCAATTTTTCTGAAGGGCCAATCGACCCCTCACACCGCCTCCAGCACAAAGATTTTGGCCAAGGGCCATTCAGCTCCCTCACACATCCCCCAGTACGCATTGGCCTTCGATTTTTGTTAAGGGCCAATCAGCTCCCTCACACAGCCCCCAGTACACATTGACCTTTGATTTTGGTGAAGGGACAGTACGCGCCCTCACAAAGCCCACAGCAAGCATCACGTCAGCACCCTCCACAGGGGTAGCAGCGCTAATCACCCCCCCCCTAAATCTCGGTATTACACAGAATCAGAGTCAACCCCCCATATAGGGTTGAGGCATCAGAGTACACCCCCCATGTCTGAAAAATCAGCGTAGGTACAAAAAGGTTCTCTGAAAAATCTGAGTAAGGTACAAAAAAAAGTATTTGCAATCAGAGTACACCCCCAAAAAAAGTCTGAAAAAAGTCAGAATCAGAGTAAAAAGTCTGCAATTTGGGGGCCTGACTAGAAGTACTCTTACTACAACAGGGTAAAAACAATCTTACACTTTTTGACTAAGGGTCACGAAAAAAATGCCCTTACAAAATCAGGGTGATCGTGAAAAAGCGGTCACTGGCTAGGGCAATCAGGATGAAACACCCTTCAAATTTGAGGCCTGCATTTAGGAGAGCACCCGCTTTTTTTACCTTGAATTTTACATAACACCCCCCTGTCTTAAAGCTAGGATCTAGGTAGGAGGAGGAGCCATGGAGATGGCGAGAGGTTTTAGGCTAGGAAAGTTGAGGAGAGAAAAAGAGGGTCAAAATAGAAGAGAGAGGGATACAAGGAGGCGTGTTGTACCCTCTACAGTAAAGTTCAGTAAGCCTACCAATAATTATATACTAACATATATAATTTAACACACCCCCTAGGCTTGGTAGCAAGGACCCACACACCCCCACACCCCCTAACCTAGCACCCCCATTCCCATCAGCCACGTCTGCTCCAGCTGGGCCAACCCCAAGGCCCTGGAGATGGCAACGGCGGCAGTCCCGGCAGCGGCGACAGCGACGGCGACGACGGGCGTGCGGCGACAACAGGCTTGCGGCGACAACAGGCCTGCGGCGACGACAGCGGCGACGGCGACGGCTTCGGCTTACGACGGCGGTAACGGCAGTGGCCCCCACCCTTCCGGCGGCGTGTCCATACTCCGCAACAGGGGGACGACCGGCGAGAGTCAGGCGACGGCTGTGGCGAAGAGGAGGGGACAGAGGGAAGGGGGAAGGGGAGGGGCTTCGGATCTTCAGCGCGGCGCCATTGCTGGCGCGGCGCTTACTGGCATGCGGGCGGGCTGCAAGTCCAGCAGTGACGCAGGTGGTGCGCGACGGCAACAGGCCGACGACACCGCCACGACACCACTACGATGCCACCACAGCGTGGCGTCGGGGCCGCGGCTGCTCGTCGACGCTGAAACGACAGCACACAGAGGCCGCCGCGGCATTTCGGAAAATGTGCCACGGCGGCAGGAAAACGGAAGGCCGCGACGGCGACGAAGTAAGGATGGGTACGCTGCGGAAGCGTGGCCCGTGCGGCGCGACGGGGCCAGCGCGGATTGACGGGGCCAGCGCGGCGCGACGGGGCCAGCGCGGCATGACCGGGAGGGAGTGCGCGGCGGAAGTGAGGGGAGCAGGCTCGGGAAGGGAACCGGCTCTGTTACCATGTCTTAAAGCTAGGATCTAGGTAGGAGGAGGAGCCATGGAGATGGCGAGAGGTTTTAGGCTAGGAAAGTTGAGGAGAGAAAAAGAGGGTCAGAATAGAAGAGAGAGGGATACAAGGAGGGGTGTTGTACCCTCTACAGTAAAGTTCAGTAAGCCTACCAAGCCTACAATTATATACTAACATATATAATTTAACACCCCCATCTTCTTGCTACTATGTAATCAATACAATATTAAGAATTGAAGTACATCATGGAAGATTCTATAACAGCTGCATTTGCAGGCCTCAAATTCTAGTCAAGAGTTAGCTACTGAAGTTGCATCTAAACACTACTGCAAGGTCTAGAGGGGCTCGAGCCCAGTCAAAAATCAGTCTAATACCTACTCCTCATCCTCTTCGTTGTCCTCGTCGCCTGCGTGCCACGCCTCCACGTCGTCATCGTCGGACGCTATGTCGTCCCAGTCATAGTCGTCTGTCCAGTTGGAGGCCGCCAGCCGAGCAAGCACCTCTGCCACTGGCGCCATCTCGATGGAGTCGTCATCAGTGGTCGCAGATGCTTCTGCTGCCGACGTTGCTACTGTTGTTGTTGCTGTTGCGGCCGTCACTGTTGCTGCAGTAGCTGCTGCTGCTGCCGTCAGACGCGCTTCCGCCATAGCGGAGGACTCTGCAACCTCGGCCGAGCCGGATGCCGTTGATGCAGCTTGCAGCACGTCGTTCTCGTCGTTGTCATCCTCGAACAGCTCGTCTGCGGCGGGCTCGACGAAGTCAGCGTCCTAGAGCGGGTTCTTCTCGCCGCTCTCCTCCATTTCCGCGTGCACATCATCCATCACTTCCACATCTGACTTGTCCTTCATATGGGCAAGGATGAGTTAATCCTCCGTCCCATTAATGTCGGTGGAGATGCCACAGGTTTTGAAGGCGTTTCGGATGAGCTCGGTAGGGACGGTCTCCCACGCGGTTGCGATCCACTGTAGCACCACCTTCGCGGGGGGCTTCTTGAGGTTTCTTGGCGGGGGCGCAGAGAGATAAGGCGGTAGAAAAGGCAATCTTTAAGAGTCGAAAAAACTTTATTGATGAAAAGAGCAAGCGTCCGAATAGTCAGGAAGTGTACGACGGATCACATGTAATGAAAACAACGCGGAACGCAGGCACAGAGCGGCGAGGACCTCACCTGCGGGTGTTGTCGAATCGCAGCCACACTCTTCAAATCAACCTGTATAGGACCGCCTCACATGCGCCTTCACAGAGCGGTTGATAGCCACGTCGAGTGGCTGGACGATCGGCGTGCAGCCGCCAGGAATCACGGCCCTGGAGAGCTTGAAGAGGCGCATCGCCGCTGACACGCCCTCGGTCAGGTGCCCTTTGTAGCTGTCGAGGACGACGAGGGCTTTCACCCGACCGCCACGCCTCGCACGGATTCGCCTAAGGAACGGGACGAGCACTGCTATGATCCAGTCCTTCACGTGCTCCTCGTCCATCCATCCTTTCGGCTGCACATGGATGACGATGCCTGGACACAAGCCAAGACACAAGCATATCAGGCGGGGTCAATAAGAAGAGAAAAACAACAGGGATGGGACGGGGATTATGATAAATAGAATGAATCAAACAACAAGATTTGAACTCACCACGGGGGACTCGGATATTGGGCACGGTCTTTCGCTTGAATATGACATACGGCTTCAGCTTCTGTCCAGAAGCAGTGACCGCCAGCATGACGGTCAGCCGTTCTTTCTCATAGCCAGCGGTGCGCACGTGCACCGTCCTTGAGCCGGGGACCTCTAGCGTTGTCTCCTACGGCATCTCCAGAAACAGAGGTGTTTGGTCGGCGTTGATTATCAACTCGTCGGGATAGCAGTTCAATTTCCGCATCTGACGCACAAACTCCCAAAACTTCTCCACTTTTGCCTCGCAATCTACAAGCACAAAAAAACCAAGCACAATAAGCAGGCAGACAGGGAACAACACGCGAGAGTACAAGTCGAATTTGCGAGGAAAGACGGCGTGGAAACACTCGGAGCAATTGAAACCAACTGGTTGTGAGGCGTTGTCCCATCTTGGTCTTCACACGCCTCGTCAAACCCCGGCACGTGTGAAAGCGGAAGGTCCATCACGACGATGCTCGCCAGTCCACTCCAGGGTGCCACTTCTTCATGTACTTCTGACTCCACTTCTACAGGCAGTTGATGGAGACTGCCAGGCCACGCGCGCGATGGGAGAGGAAGCGCTTGTACAGCTCGCGCTCCATGGCGGGGAACTTGGCCTTGCGCCCTGAGCCGTCGAGACGACGCCTGCAGCCGGCAGCGGCCACCAGTTTTGCGTTGTTTTTCTTCCACTCGCGAATCTGACAGGGCTGGACCTCCCCCATCCTTGCGAGCTTGCGGTTGGATAGCTTAGGGTCGTCATCAAGCTTGCCCAACCAGAAGAGCTTCTCGGTCATGGTGAGACTCTTTTGCGCCTCATCCTGCGGTTTCTGGGGGAGGGAGGTGCGGCATCACGGTTAATGCGAGGCATGTTGGGACGACGCCTAGGCTGAGGAAAAGATGGTATAACAACTCGAGGAAGTGTTGGCGGAGGCTCAGGCTCTCCGTCGGCAGCCTCCTCCCATCACAACTCGTCCTCATCGTCTTGCCATGAATTGTCCCATTCAGGCGGACGACTGGGAATCGGCGACGAGGGAGCGGGAGGCGCGGGAGGTGCAGGAGGTGCAGGTGGCGTAGGTGGAGCGGGAGGAGCAGGTGGTGCAGGTGGTGCCAGGGGAATCGACAAGAACGGACGGAGTAGGAACTGATTGCCGGAGGGAGGACGATGGGTGCGCACTACAGAGAGGCCGCTAAACGTACGCGCTGCCATGGCAGCACCTGAAAGGGAGATTGCTAGTCGAGGGACTAGTGCCCAAGGCTCTGTTAGAGAGCCCGGGCATCGTGGCGGGCTTTGTGTCGAGAAACGAAAGCAGAACTGAAAAGAACGCTGCGGCAAGTTAGGGATGAACAAGGAACGTGGTTGGAATCCCAACCCGGAGCGCGCACGGTCTTTCGCAAACCGGAAACACCATTGCATGCTAGGTTCGATATGCCAAGTTGGAAGGGCATATTCTCTCACGTCTGCTGCGTTGGCAGCATCCACCGCACCTAGCCGTTCTTACCCTGCGCTGACAGCCTGTGGCTGCATTTTTACCGCTGGCAGGCACGGCCGCCTGGGATTGGCCACGCCTGGTCGTGCTGATATCGAATTCGATACGTATGCAACTGCATTCATATCGCCAACATCGTGTGAACAAGAACCGGTAGGTGTATAAGCCTTAAAACACTCAAATTCAAATTGCATTTTACATAACACATGGGCACTAAATTTTTCCGAGCCACTATTCAGACCCAGTCAAATTTTTAGTGAATTTTAATATCCACCATAGGGTGTTAAATACGGGGGATTACGGTATCTCCTCTTTCTTAGTGGCTCTCTCTCTTTTCTCTCGTACCGTAACTTTCTCCCAGCACCTAAACCCTCATGCCATTTCCATGGCTTCTCTCCTAACCTAGCATCTTGACATGGTATTAGAGCATGCCCTTCCACTCGGGCCTTCTCTTCATGCTTCCACAGCGTACGCTCCTCCCTCCTGTCACTTCCGCGGCACTGCCACGTCCATGTTGTGCTGCCATGGTGGCTTTGTCGTGCTGCCGTGGCAGCCTCGACGCCATGCCGTGGCGGCGTCGTCGACGTCGTGCTGCCGTGGCGGCGTCGTCGACGTCGTGCTGCCGTGGCGGCATCGACGCGCCAGCGCAAGGGGCGGCAGCGGCCAGCGGTTTTAGCGCCGGCCAGCTCGCCCACATGCCAGCCAGCACCGCGCCAGCCACGGCGCCTCGCTGAAGACTCGCCCCTTCCCCCTCCTCCCCGCCGCAGCTGCAGGCTGTCTCGTGCCGTTCCCCCCCTCGTCGTCGCAGTGTTAGCCACACCACAGAGTGCCTCGGGTGCCGCCGCTGCCGCAGTCGCCGACGCTACCGCTGCAACCCGCTGCTGACGTCGCCAACTGGATTCCTGAGAGGTCGACCCACTAGTCGACGCCACAGCTGCTGCAGGGCATGGGGGTGCAAGGGTGTGGGGGGGCTACGTGTGGGGGTGGGCTTGCCACTACCAAGCCTGGGGGATGTTATATTTATGTTTGTTAGGCTTGGTAGGTGTGCGACATTGCTGAATCCTACTGTAGAGGGGACAACCCCCCCTTCTTGTATCTCCTTCTCTTTCTTAGTGGCTCTCTCTTTTCTCACGTAACTTTCTCCTAGCACCTAAACCCTCATGCCATTTCCATGGCTTCTCTCCTAACCTAACGTCTCGACAATATGGACCTTGATCTTTCAGTTCTTGTTTAGATGTGGACCCTGACTTTTCGGAGTGTTTAGGCTTATGCACACTGACGCGTCACCAGCATATCGAAGAGTGACACTGAAACAAAAACTTGCGTGATTTCGGGAAGTTTGTGCAAGGTCAGTGCCGTGCCCATCCCCCCCCGCCCCCTCCCCCCCCCATCCGTCTGTCAATCACGGGGGTGAATGTACAGCGCATCTGAACCAAGTCGGGCAGCATCTGAATTGCTGCCGCGCTGTCGACAGCGTTCACCATACTTGCCCGCCAATTGGTCCTTGACGAAACATGCGTACGCTTACCAATTGGGGTCGGTCGCTCAGATAGATGCTTAGCGCGGCAAACTTGTCGACGAATGTGGCCCTGCAAAGGTGCTCCCACCTCCAGTCAAGCTATTGTTGGGCCATCGTCTGCCTCACTAGAAAGTGCGTAGGTGGTTGTCTTCACACAACAACTTAGTCATTTTCGCCAGGACAGCGATGTCCTCACTAGATTTTTCCCTGCGCGTCCCTATCTCTACCTAGTGTGCCCCACTGTAGTGGTGACGATACACCAGGCCTGCCCCCATGGAGGGGGACGAAATGGCATCTGCCAACTTCGAGGCAGAAGCCAATCTATCTGGCCAAGTTTCTCGCTCTGCGCTAGATTTCATCATGAACACGCTCACGCCACCCCCACCTAGAAGCCAGTCTCATGCCGCTCTTCCCGTAACTGTCCCTTCTGTTTCACTACCCTCACCGAAGCATCCTGCTGCGGTATCGAAATCTAGCCCGCCGCTTCCCGAATCTGTCGCTGAGGCTCAGCAAGACGCGGATCCGCCGCCTGTTGTGCGTTTGCAAGATAGCGGCCCTGTGAATACTATACCGCCCCCACCCTCCCTGCTTCCCTCTCCTGCGTGGATCTGCACTGGAGATGAGGAAGATGTTGGTGCAACCCTATGGCTTGCACTCGGCTTGTCGTCCTTGTTTGTGTGTGTGCATGCATGGCATGGAATGAATTGTGAGTCTATGTCATTGCTATCCAGTGCTTGTGTGTGTGTTTGAATGGTGTATCACAATGTGGTTTGTGTCGGTCAAGACATTAGCGAGTTTTTACAACTCGCATGTCAAGTCGTCGTTTGTGTGTCGCATGTGTTTTTTCTATTTTGTCGAGTGTGAAGTGTCCATCGTGTCGCAGGTGTGTGCAGCAAGCCCCCATCAACTCAAGAAGAATTTATCTTGCAGATCCAGGAACAAGAGCTCAAGATTTCAAGCCCAAGGGACGCGGATAAATATTAAATAGTGAAAATAGTAACGTTACTTCGTGTAGTGTTACATTTCACTTGGTGTAGCCCCTTGGAGGGTTGGTTTCGAGACTCTTCATGGTTGGGGACCCTGTGGTGGTGTACCACCAACCTGGAGCTCGGCTCTTGGGGTATGTAGAGGCTGGGAACCATTTCCCTCTCGAACTCTTCTTGCTAAGTTTGTACTCCTAAGACTATAGTGGCTGCTATACCTCCTGCCAGTCAAACCGCCATAGCGTCGTCAAATCTTCATGGAATTTCATGATTCAACTTGCTGCTGATAGACGACAGCACCGCGCTTTAGATCCAATTTACACATTACCGTTTGATTCAGTGACCAGATCGTTATCAATATTTGAAGCCGTTTGACAGAAATCCGACTGTGCTCTCTATCTCTCATTATAGGCACATCTAAGCCTATTGTGATTATATCAAGTGGTATCAGAGCCCCTTGGAGCTGTCTCGACCATGCCTAGGCCTGAGGAAGGGGGTGGCAGAGGTGTTGGAGGCAGAGAAGACGCCCAAGCACAAGGTCAACACCAAGATCCACCCGTTGCTCCGGTGCAACCTAGCCTTGGACCCTCTAGGGATGAGCCTAGAGTGTTTGGCCTTGACAAGTTCAACGGTGACAACTTTGCTGAGTGGTCCTTCAAGATGGAGAACATCTTTGACCATTATGATCTGCTGGAGGTGATGGAAGGAACGGAGAAGCGCCCCGAGAACGACCCGGAGAAGAGCCCGTGGGTGCGGAAGAGCGCACAAGGCTACCTTCTACTTGGGCAAGCGTTGGGGAGCAGCCAAATCCGTCACATCAAGCCTTTTCAGCGTGAACCAGCAAAGGGACCAAAGGCATGGGCTGCTCTCAAGGGTGTACACGCTCCTGCAACAGCGGCGGTGGCTGTGGTTTTGGAGCGGCAAATGGCGGCACTTCGAATTGACGAAGGCGAACCGGTGGAGGAAGGAGTGCAGAAATTCTTCGACTTGTTGACACGGCTCGAAGGAGCTGACCTGAACTACAGTGACCTTCAAAAGAAGACCAAGCTGCTGGCCTTACTTTCAGACTCATGGTCCTCGCTCATCATCAACCTTAATCGAGATCTGCCCCGTCTCTCACTCGAAGATGTGAAGCGGGAAATCTTACAAGAAGATTTCCGCCGTCGCGAATTGGCGGGTCCCGATGGTGCCGGAGTTGCAAGCATGGGCCGTGGGCACGGCCGTGGAAGGGGCAGAGGGCGAGGAGGCAGATTTGGCAGCAGCAACTTCAATGGAGGCCGTGGTAATGGAGGATATGGCAGCAACAACAACGGCTACGGACGTGGGCGCGGTCGATTTGATGGCGAATGCCACTTTTGCCACAAGACCGGCCACATGTGGAGAGATTGCTTCAAACTACCTGATGGCTGGACCCCCTCTCAAGGCCAAGAGGGCAGAGGAGCAAGGGGAGGAAGAGGCAGAGGTCGTGGAGGCCGTGGTGGCCGTGGAGGCGAAGCGGCAAGCATGAAAGGTGGAGACTACGACAAGGACTCGAGTGAAGATCGATGCCCGGGCCAATTCTTCTTTGTCTCCACGCAAGCGGCAGCTGCAGCAGGAGGTGTGGAAGGCTTTGAGGAGCCAGCTAATGTGGGAAAGGTCACCCTTCACTCTCTGGACTTTTGGGTGATCGATAGCGGCGCCACCTATAGCATGACACCTCGTGCGGACTTGCTCACCGAACTCGAACCGTCGCCGGTGAAGCATGTTACATCGGCTTTGGGGCAGCGAGCAGAGGTGAAAGGCATGGGCAAGGCCATGTTCAAGGGTGCTGATGGGAAGATGGTGGGCCTCAAGAACGTGCTTTTGGTGCCCAACCTAGCAGCCAACCTGATTTCCGTTCGGCGTTTGCACAAGGCCGGCATGGACACATCTTCCAAGGGTTCGAAAACATATACCGCGAGGCTTGGTGAGCGGAAGCTTTGGGACCTTCATGAGGACAAGGACATCTACAATGAGATGTGGCAAATCCCAGTGGTCCCCATGCCTAAGGAGAGGCAAGTGGCAGCAAGCGTCAGCACCAAGAGTGAAGCGGATGGTGGCGGTGATCACGGAAAACAAAGTGACACCAAGAGTGACTCGAAGGAGTGCAATCTTGGAGAGACCAGCAAGGCGTGTGAACCCAAGGAGAGTGGTGCAGCAGCCAAAGGTGGTGGAAATGAGGAGGGAAAACCTAAGATCAGCAAAGCAGCAGCGGCGAAGGAGAAAGGAGAGAGCTTGTGGGGCACGATTGCGAGTGCCGCTTTCTCCAACCCGACTTCCGCTACGGGAGAGTGTGATTGGCTGACCTTGCATCGGCGAATGGGGCATGTGGCATTGCCCATTTTGCAGCATATAGTTAAGCAAGAGATGGTCAGTGGGATACGTGTCAAGGGGGAGCCCAATGAGGTGCTTGGCTGTCCAACATGCATGCAAGCCAAGTTCACCCGCTACCCGTTCCATAGCTCGGAGACAACGGCGAAGGCACCACTTGATGAGGTGGTGATGGATGTGGTGGGCCCCTTGAAGCTTGGAGCTGCTGGAGCTGAGTACTTCCTCACCATTGTGGACGTCTACACTCGCATGACTTGGGTGTATGTGCTGCCGAAGAAGAGTGACGTAGCTGAAACGGTGAAGACCGATTGGTTGCCGATGGTGGAGCGGCAACAAGACCGACTTGTGAAGGCGATTCGCACTGACCGTGGGGGAGAGTTCCTGAGCAAGGATTTCTCAACTTGGCTGAAGAAGCAGGGCATTAGGCACTCTCTTACCATGCCCTACTCTCCTGCAATGAACGGCATCGCCGAGCGTGCGAATCGGACACTCACGGAGACGGCTCGGGGACTTCTCATTGAAGCCGGTCTTCCCAATTACTTTTGGCCGGATGCGGTGCGACATGCTTGTGTGGCCAAGAACAGAGCCTTGACTCATGTGGGAGAAGACAAATGGGTGCCCTATGTGGAGTGGATTGGAAGGAAGCCGAAGGTGGATATGCTTCGGGTGTTCGGGTGCATGTGCATGGCACTTGTGCCTAAGAAACTTCGACACAACAAGCTTGATGCCAAGGCAACATGGGCCGTGCACCTGGGCATGGCCCAAAACAGCAAGGGATGGCTTCTATGGGACCCATTTACCAAGAAGTTCCTGGTGAGCAGAGATTGCAAGTTCATGGAGAACTTACCGTACAAGGAGTGGAAGGCGGAGAACCAAGCGAAGATTGGTGTGCGGCTTGGAGAGGTGAAGAGGACCGGCTTGGAGCATGTGGAGCTGCCCTTGGAGCTGAGTAGCAGCAGCACAATCACAAGGCAATCTCCCCAAATGAATGGGGATGAGGAGGAGGAGGAGGTGCAGCAAGGTAATGAGCGTGCACCGCCACTTCCGCCTCGTGCTACAAGTGCTCGCGGGAACCGACCGGACTTACCGCAAAGCCATGAGAGCATTCAAGTCCCTGCAGCAGAGGAGGAAGGAAGGGGGAGAAGGAGGACTCAGCCCCCCAGTAGGTTGAGCTATGAACGGCTTGGAGGACCAGCCAACTCAACCTTGACCGGTTCGGCTCTCATGCTAGGCGATGATGCGGAAGATGAAAGCGAGGAGTGCGCTTTTGCCTTCTTCTCTCCGGTGGAGATACCGGGGGAGCCTACAAATCCCAAGGAGGCTTGGGAGGGCCCCAATGGGAAGGAGTGGAAGAAGGCCTCAGATGAAGAAATGGGGAGCATCATCGAGAACGACACGTTTGACTTGGTGAACCTACCTCCGGAGCGGAAGGCGATCTCTTCCAAGTGGCTCTTCAAGCGCAAGACCGACGCCGACGGCAACATCGAGCGCTACAAGAGCAGACTTGTAGCCAAGGGGTATCAGCAGCAAGAGAAGAAGGACTACAATGAAGTGTATGCTCCTGTGGTGAAGGGTACAACCCTTCGAACCCTCTTCGCCGCGGCGGCCATCGAAGGATGGGTGGTGAAGCAAATGGATATCGTAACGGCCTTCCTCAACGGCGTTTTGGAGGAAGAAACCTACATGGAGCAGCCAGAGGGGTACAATGATGGGAGTGGCAGAGTGTGGAAGCTGAAGAAAGCACTCTATGGCCTCAAGCAAGCCCCTAGGCAATGGTACATCAAGCTGGGGGAAGTCTTGGAGGCGATCGGCTTCACTCCCTCAACGGCCGATCAATCGTTGTTCATGCTTGGCGAGGGGAGCAGAGGAGCTTCATGGTGGTTTATGTGGATGACATCCTCATATTCTCACCCTCCTCTGACCTTGTGAAGGAGGTGATGCTGAAGCTTCAAGACAAGTTCAAGTGCAAGACCCTTGGTGACGTCAACTACTACCTTGGGCTTCACATTGAGCGAGATGTGGAGAAGCGGTGGATGCGAGTGCATCAAAAGAAGTACTTGGAGGCCTTGGCTGCAAACTTTGGGAAGAGTGAAGGTCATGTGGCTACTCCTCTTCCCTCAGGGTTCAAGTGTGTGAAAGGACCAGTGGAGGAAAGTGTTGGTGATGAGGAGAGGCGCCGTTTTCACTCCTTGGTGGGCAGCCTCATGTATGCGGCCGTTCACACAAGGCCGGATGCAGCCTTTGCTACCGGGCAGCTGGCTAGGGTTGTCCAATGCCCTAATGAAGAGCAGGTAGCAGCTGGAGAGAGAGTGGCCAAGTACCTTGGCCAAACAGCAACTGTTGGACTGCAATACTCCGCGGCGGCACAAAGGCGTCAAAAGGGGGCGGATGGAGTCGAACCCGGGAGGCTCTTTCTCACCGCCTTCTCTGATGCATCTTGGGCATCAGAACCAGAGGACATGACAAGTGTGGGAGGCTTCATCTGCTGTGTTGGTGGAGGCCCAACAGCTTGGGAGAGCAAGAAGCAAGTGGACCAAGCATTGAGCTCGGTGGAGTCCGAGTACATGGCACTCTTCCGTGCCATAAGAGAGGTTGTGTGGCAGCGGCGTTTGCTAGCTGAATTGGGGGAGGAGCAGCAAGGACCTACCCCACTCTACTGTGATAGCCAGGGTGCTATTGCATTGGCTAAGAACCCGGTTCTTCATGGCCTTACCAAGCACATGAAGGTGAAGTGGCATTGGGTGAGGAGCATGGTAACCGCGGGTGAAGTGGAGTTGCACTACGTGAAGCAACGACGCAGCCAGCTGATATGATGACCAAGAGGCTGGTTGAGCAGCAGCATTGGAAGTGTTGCAAGCTTGCTGGGATGGCTCTGAACTAAGGGGAGCAGATTCTAAGGCCAACAATCCGAGGGGGAGTTTGTTGGTGCAACCCTATGGCTTGCACTCGGCTTGTCGTCCTTGTTTGTGTGTGTGCATGCATGGCATGGAATGAATTGTGAGTCTATGTCATTGCTATCCAGTGCTTGTGTGTGTGTTTGAATGGTGTATCACAATGTGGTTTGTGTCGGTCAAGAATTAGCGAGTTTTTACAACTCGCATGTCAAGTCGTCGTTTGTGTGTCGCATGTGTTTTTTCTATTTTGTCGAGTGTGAAGTGTCCATCGTGTCGCAGGTGTGTGCAGCAAGCCCCCATCAACTCAAGAAGAATTTATCTTGCAGATCCAGGAACAAGAGCTCAAGATTTCAAGCCCAAGGGACGCGGATAAATATTAAATAGTGAAAATAGTAACGTTACTTCGTGTAGTGTTACATTTCACTTGGTGTAGCCCCTTGGAGGGTTGGTTTCGAGACTCTTCATGGTTGGGGACCCTGTGGTGGTGTACCACCAACCTGGACCTCGGCTCTTGGGGTATGTAGAGGCTGGGAACCATTTCCCTCTCGAACTCTTCTTGCTAAGTTTGTACTCCTAAGACTATAGTGGCTGCTATACCTCCTGCCAGTCAAACCGCCATAGCGTCGTCAAATCTTCATGGAATTTCATGATTCAACTTGCTGCTGATAGACGACAGCACCGCGCTCCAGATCCAATTTACAGATTACCGTTTGATTCAGTGACCAGATCGTTATCAATATTTGAAGCCGTCTGACGGAAATCCGACTGTGCTCTCTATCTCTCATTATAGGCACATCTAAGCCTATTGTGATTATAACAGACGGGAGCCAGTGGTGCTTACTGGACACACAGACACGTCGTGGGCCGGCGACTTGGAGATGCTCAGGTCGTCTCAGGGCTACTGCTTTAGTCTTGGTACTGGTGTAGTCTCGTGGAGGTCCACCATGCCGTTGTCTGTAGCTTTGTCCAGTTGTGAGGCAGAGATCTACGCAGGGGCCATTGCCGCTCAGGAGCTCCGCTGACTGACATTCTTGCTCACTGACTTAGGTGAGCAGCCTAGGTGTGCCCCGGTCCTGTTTGCTGACAACAGGGCCATGATCCTCTTGTGTCAGGAGGCTCGACTTGAGGGCAGGGTGAAGCACATCCAGCTGCGGTACTTCCTGCTGCAAGAGTTGCAGCAGCGCGGTCAGGGTCGTGTAGTACAGTTGGCCTCAGAGGCCAACACCTCTGATATCTTCACCAAGGCACTTGCGCCTCGTGACCATCAGCGGTTCTGTACTCAGCTTGGTCTAGCCTCAATAGCAGCACCACTTCCTTGTATCCTAAGTCATACTATACCTTTATGTACGTGTTGTTCGATATCTGCTTGTCTTGCTACCCTTGCTGACTGGCCTTGTGGCCTCTTGTCTCAATGGTCAGACTAGTGGTGCTGCCCTGAGTTTTCTTATTACCATAAAAGCCCGGATATAAGACCTATGTGTCTTATCACATAACACCATTCAAAACTGCATTTGATCTTATAAACGGAAAAAAATGGGGCATTTGGGTATCTTATAAACGGAACCCTCATAAGTTCATTGGAAAAAGGGCCCGAGAAGTGAACCAAAACATATCGAGTAATCTGATAATGAGGATTCAGCGATAAGGGGAAATTTTGCGGAAGTCAATTGTGACGGTAAAACACGTGTGATGAAGATGCGAATGCCTGCAACAAGACCCCGCTCGGGCTTAATCCCAATCGTTCATCGTCTCAGTCAATAAAACTCGTTTGTGGAGACCCAGTTCTTGCTTCGCAGGAATAAAAAACACTACAGAAGGGGGGGTCTTATCTCATACCGCCTTGAGGGTGTCTTATTAACGGGAATTCCGAATAGAAGATAGACGCCTAGAAGAAGACCCTGGGTCTTCTATTACTAGGGGGTCTTCTATCCGGGCTTTTACGGTACTCTCACCGAAGGTCAAAATAGTAGTGCTGCCCTGGTGTACTTTTCTTTGTTATGAACTGGCATTATCTCGACTAGGGTGTGTGTCAACAAGTACCGTATTCCCCCACATAAAACACCCGCCGGAATTAATCACCCATGGGTGGTTTGGGCGGACCTGGATGCTTTATTAAACAGGATATTCATACCACCCTAGTTTTTGGCATGAAACCTATACACCACCCCCCTGGTTCATTTTCAATGGATTTCTGTAGATTTTGCCTCGTATCAGAGTGTCTCTTATCAGACTCGCGCGTCACTGAGCAGTGCAAGCTCGATGTGAAGTGGTTCAATGCGGTGTAGAACTGTTACCATGCTTGGAATTCGCGTCACTCAGGCGAATGTTGTGAGTCTGATACTGTACGAGGCTCATGGGAACACGCTCCTCATAGTCAACACTTTGCAGTGCGGGAGAATCCATGCCGGTCAGCCCTGGTTGGGTCGTGAAGGAATCTGCAGCAGATTCCTTCCAGCTTTGGTGCGCTGTCACATTGTGGCATCGAGGTTGCCACTTGCCACCACGATTTGACAGAACGTGACAACCTGTGATGCAGGCAACCTATGACTGTTTGCCTGCAACGTGGCATGACGATAGTCCTCACCATATACGCGATCACGTGCAATCGTCAAAATTCGGCACAAAAGAACTGTCTACAACACAGTTCAATTCCAGTTCATAAACATAAAATTGTCATTCCATAGCCCCCGGGCGTTATACAAAAAGTGCCACTTATTCCACCCCCACTAAAATTTGCATCAAAATTTAGTGTCACCCGTGGGTGTTTTATCCAGGGGAATACGGTATAATTATCTAGGCTAGCTAGTTTGTATTTGTTATAGCCTTAGCTAGGTCAGATCTTAGAGGGTACATGTCCTACCTTTGTAACCCTCGCTGTTTTCCCTTAGTCCCACTATACTCTCGACAATCTAACACATAATCTACAAGAAAAACAGAAAACAATCATGCTCTCGCACCCATGCAAGGTCTCCACCCACATTAAAAAAAAAAAAAAATTAGCCGGCAATCCCAGTGAGTCACACACCACCAGCTGTACCCTTCCCAGCAATGCAGTGTTCCTTCAGCTTCATGGAAGAAAGGATGCTGTCCGGGATAACCAAGAGTAGATACATGAACCCGAACGTGCTGACACAGATGCCAGTAACCCAGTAGCACCACTGCACAAGGGAAGGAAGGGAAAGGAAGAAAGACATGGGATTGGATGTACAAATATATGCTCTGTAAATAGTGAAAGGAACATGAAAACAGGTGGTAACACCGTGCCACAAAGTTGTATACGGACGATTGAATCCATAAAATCGGAAACACATCTGAATCCCCTCCCTCTAAATCACCCCTTTTACTTGCACACTTCACCGCACCACTCGCCTGGAATGCAGAAGAGGCAGAAAACCACGCACACATTCCGAACAACTCATCGTGACGTTTTCCATAAACTTGGTGTGATACAAGGCGATACCCAGAAACATCGCCGTCTACGCGAGCGCAATTTTCGTGGCTCCGATCATGCAGTGCGCCATGAGCCACTTGAAGAGGTTCGGTGCGGTCTTGTCCGGCCGTATGAACCCCACCACGGCCTGCAGCAGTGCGAGAATGACCGCCGCCAGCCCCACCTGCCCATGCGTCCAGCTGAGCCCCTTGGAGCCCGCCTGCACGAATATCACAATCATCCCCGCCACTGCAACCACTAGAGCCGACAGCTGAATCCCCCGGTGCAGCTGAAACCCCAGCGGCCGCAAGTCCTTCCGCTGTTGAGGTTGAGGAGGGCCCCGTGGGGGCGGTCGGCGAGGAGGAGGCGGGCAAGGAGGATGGCGAGGGGCATGAGCAGGGCGAAGGCGAGGGCGAGGAGGACCCCGTGGGCGATATACGCCGCTGTGCTGCTGCCCTGGCCAGCGGTCGATGTGCCCTTCACGAAGTCTATTGAGGCTGACCCGCTGGTGGTAGAGAGAACAGGGAGAAGACGAGGGAGGGGGGGGAAAGGATGGGGGAGGGGGAAATGAGGGGAAAGAATATGAAATTTGATATAATGCCACGCATATCACCGAACGCCATGAATATTATCTAATGCATGTAGATAACCTGATGCCATGTATAGAATCTAATGTCATGTCAAATTGCCTCATGTCATGCATACAACCGTGCACCACACCAAGACTCACTAGTTGCTGCGGTGGCCAACCAGAGAGGTGGAGCCATCGGACCAATCGGTGCAGATGATGGTGGAGGAGAGAGAATGGGGGAGAGAGAAGAGGGGAGAGAGAAGAGGGGAGAGAGAAGAGTGTAGAGAGAAGAGGGAAGAGAAGAGGGGAGAGAGAAGAGGGAGAGAGAAGAGGGGAGAGAGAAGAGGGGAGAGAAAAGAGGGGAGAGAGAAGAGGGAGAGAGAAGAGGGGGGAGAAAAAGAGGGGAGAGAGAAGAGGGGAGAGAAAAGAGGGGAGAGAGAAGAGGGAGAGAGAAGAGGGGAGAGAGAAGAGGGGAGAGAAAAGAGGGGAGAGAGAAGAGGGGAGAGAGAAGAGGGGAGAGAAAAGAGGGAGAGAGAAGAGGGGGGAGAGGAGAGGGGAGAGAGAAGAGGGGCTGCACATTCTACCCCGCCATGCTACCTCACCTTACGGTGTGCCATCCCATGATGGTGGTGCGGGAACATGCCATGCTACAATACCGTACTGTATGCCATCCCATGATGGCGGTGCGGGCACATGCCATGCTACAATACCGTACTGTATGCCATCCCATGATGGTGGTGCGGGCACATGCCATGCTACAATACTGTACTGTATGCCATCCCATGCCATCTTATCGCTTACAAGTTGCTGGCGTGGAAAGCGAGAGCCATGGAACCGTCGGGCGAGTAGGCCCAGATGATGGTGGTGGGGGCCGAAGCATCGATGGGCACGTGGCCCATGCCCATGCTGCGAGTGAACCTGGGGGGAGGAGGGAGGGGTTAGGGAGGACGAAGGCTTCCCTAACGAGGGGGGGAAGCCAAAAGTTTACCTCACTATAATGCCACACGCCAATTTTCTTCTAGGAGAACAGCAGTGCGACATCAAAATAGTCTTACACCATTGTAGTGTATCCATTAGAAGTCGTAACCCAAGTGTTTGTAATGCTCCACGTGTCAGTCAGCTGAACCGACCCCACGTCACGCCCACCCAAGAAATACACCCCTACTGCCGCCCCGTTGGCCTACGAAGCCCGTGGTGGCGACCTGCGCTGCCATGCTGACTGTGCTGTCTTAATTCACAGCCCAGTGGAGGGTGTAGCTGAGGGGGACGAGACAGGAGTTGAGGGGGACGAGACATGAGGCGAGGTGAGGAGAGCATAGGAGAGCAGAGGGCAGAAGAGCACGTGCAGACTGAGAGGGGAAGGAATGGGGAAGGAATGGGGAAGGGACGGGGAAGGAACAGTGACTGTAGAATGAAGAACGGGCTAATGGTGAGAGGAGTTTAGTGCTGAGAAGCTTGAATGCAGAATGAAGGATGGACTGATGCTGAGAGGAGTTTAGTCACACTCACGCGTTCTTGCTGAGCTGCACGGAGCACGTGTAGCCCGGCAGGGAGGACGGCTGGCAGCCAGACCCATTGGCCTGCGAGGACGACCCGCTGCTCCCTCCACTGCCGCTGCTGCCATTGCTGCTCCCGCCGCTGCTGCTGTTGCTGCCGCTGCTGCCGTTGTTGCCGCTGCTGCTGCCGCTGAAAGAGGGGCAGCTGTAGTCTACAGACAGGGATCCCCTGGGGGGAGGGAGAGAGCCAGAGAAGAGGAGAAGAGGAGAAGAGGAGAAGAGGAGAAGAGGAGAAGAGGAGAAGAGGAGAAGAGGGGAAGAGGAGAAGAGGAGAAGAGGAGAAGAGGAGAAGAGGAGAAGAGGGGAGAGGGGAAGTGGACAAGAGGGGGAGAAGGGGAGAGGGGGAAAGGGGTGGAAGAACTTCAGGAGAAGCAAGGCGGACCTGACCCATTGGCCTGGGAAGTGGACTCGCTACAGCCACTGCTGCTGGAAAAGGGGCAGCTGTAGTCTAGACTCTACTGACAGGGATCCCCTGGCGGCAGGCGAAGGCATAGAAGGGGAGAAGAGGGGTGGAGGAACGTGAAGAGAAGGGCATAGAACGCCATAGTAAGGTATAGAAGCGCATAGAGGGGTGTAGAAGTGGGGTAGAAAAAGGTAAAGAGGGGCATAGAGGGGTATCAAAACGTATAGAAGGGCATAGAGGGTGCAGAATTTAGAAGGGTTACACAGGGCTTAGAAGAGTATAGAAGAGCAAGTGTGCACTTGTTGGTTGGCAGGTGCTGCGCGAGGGTCTGAAACCCATCGGAGTAGGCCCAGATCATTGAATTAATTCCCTTCAGCAACACCTTTGTTTTGCCATCGTTAACAGACCGTGAGAACCTGCAACGAGGAGTGCAACAAAAGGGGGTAACAGAAGGCCTGCGTGTTTGCTACAGTGGTAAAGCGAGAATGCTCAGACAGCGGTAGCGCATGGCTGATAGCAAGCTGTGCGACAGCGTCGCGCGAGTCCCAGACAGCACGAGCAAGCACAACAGCGGAAAAGGCCTCGCGCTCAGCAGTCGTGGGGGCATCAGGGAGGGCAGCAGGCGCAGGGGGGAGGGAAAGCAGGCCATCAATATGAACAGCCAGGGGTTGACCGTCCTGGCGCTGACCTGTAAGCTGGCGTCGAAGGTCGACCAGCCACGCCTCAAAGTCAAGCGCCCGACCCTCTGCGTCCAGACGGAGCTGTGACTCCGCCATCGCCACTGCTGCTGCTGCTGACGGCCGCTGACAGGGTGAAGAGGATAGGCAGAGCAAGCGGTGGAGTGCAGTGTAGTGCGGTTGAGTGCGATGGAGAGCGGTGGAGTGCGGTGGAGAGTGGTGGAGTGCGGTGTAATACGATGGAGTGCGGTGTAGTGCGGTGGGGAGCGGGGGAGATCAGTGGAGAGAGCCAGTAAGGGAGCCGGCACTGAAGGGAGCCAGAGCCGGTGGGTCGGCGCTGTGACTTTACGGCCTGGCGGCTGGCCGCTAAAGTGGGGGGCGGCTGGGCTGGAGCTGGCCGGCTGGCTGGCGAGAGGCCGACGAGGCACACGGGGCCGACGGGGCGCTAGCGGGGTCGGTAAGGCGCCAACGGGGCCGGCGGGGTGCTAACAGGCTGGCGGGGCGAGCAGGGCAGGAGAGGCGCACGAGGCCGACGAGGCGCTAATGTTGTTCACGGGGCGCGAACGGGGCTGGAAGGGTGCTAACGGGGCTGGAAGGGCGCTAACGGGCCGGCGGGGTGAGCAGGGCTAGAGGGGCGCACGGGGCCGACGGGGCGCTAACGGGGCCAACGGGGCGCACAGGGCCAGACGGCGCAAGTGGGGCTGGCAGGGCGTTAACAGGCCAGAGGGGGTGCACGGGTCCGACGGAGCGCTAACGGGGCCAAAAGGGCGCTACAGGCCAACGGGGCGCTAACGGGTCGGCCGGGTGAGCAGGGCCAGAGGGGCGCAACGGGGCCAACGAGGCGCACGGGGCCGACACGGCGCTAACGGGCCGACGGGGCACTAACGGGCCGACGGGGCACTAACGAGCCGACGGGGCGCTAACGGGGCCAACGGGGCGCACAGGGCCGACGGGGAACTAACGGGCTGACGGGGCGCTAACGGGCCTGTGGGGCGAGTAGGGCCAGAGGGGCGCACGAGGGTCGACAGGGTGCAAACGGTCGGACAGGGGCGCTCACTGGGCCAACGGGGTGCACGGGGCCGACGAGACGCTAACGGGCCGACGAGGCGCTAACGGGCCGACGAGGCGCTAACGAGCCTACGGGGCGACTAGGACTAGGACGAGAGCGGAACCGCAGGTGGGCGGGGAGGATCTAACCTAGCGCGTGATACCATCTTAGAGTAGAAATCGTTAACTAGAATGAGGCATACTGGTTGTTTTTTGTTCAAGTATTTGTACCCTCTAAGAGCAGGTGTAAGGAATGGGGAAGGAATGGGGAAGGAACGGGGAAGGAACAGTGACTGTAGAATGAAGAACGGGCTAATGGTGAGAGGAGTTTAGTGCTGAGAAGCTTGAATGCAGAATGAAGGATGGACTGATGCTGAGAGGAGTTTAGTCACACTCACGCGTTCTTGCTGAGCTGCACGGAGCACGTGTAGCCCGGCAGGGAGGACGGCTGGCAGCCAGACCCATTGGCCTGCGAGGACGACCCGCTGCTCCCTCCACTGCCGCTGCTGCCATTGCTGCTCCCGCCGCTGCTGCTGTTGCTGCCGCTGCGGCCGTTGTTGCCGCTGCTGCTGCCGCTGAAAGAGGGGCAGCTGTAGTCTACTGACAGGGATCCCCTAGGGGGAGGGAGAGAGCCTGAGAAGAGGAGAAGAGGAGAAGAGGAGAAGAGGGGAAGAGGAGAAGAGGAGAAGAGGAGAAGAGGGGGAGAGGGGAAGAGGAGAAGAGGGGGAGAAGGGGAGTGGGGGAGAGGGGTGGAAGAACTTCAGGAGAAGCAAGGCGGACCAGACCCATTGGCCTGGGAAGTGGACTCGCTACAGCCACTGCTGCTGGAAAAGGGGCAGCTGTAGTCTAGACTCTACTGACAGGGATCCCCTGGCGGCAGGCGAAGGCATAGAAGGGGAGAAGAGGGGTGGAGGAACGTGAAGAGAAGGGCATAGAACGCCATAGTAAGGTATAGAAGCGCATAGAGGGGTGTAGAAGTGGGGTAGAAAAAGGTAAAGAGGGGCATAGAGGGGTATCAAAACGTATAGAAGGGCATAGAGGGTGCAGAATTTAGAAGGGTTACACAGGGCTTAGAAGAGTATAGAAGAGCAAGTGTGCACTTGTTGGTTGGCAGGTGCTGCGCGAGGGTCTGAAACCCATCGGAGTAGGCCCAGATCATTGAATTAATTCCCTTCAGCAACACCTTTGTTTTGCCATCGTTAACAGACCGTGAGAACCTGCAACGAGGAGTGCAACAAAAGGGGGTAACAGAAGGCCTGCGTGTTTGCTACAGTGGTAAAGCGAGAATGCTCAGACAGCGGTAGCGCATGGCTGATAGCAAGCTGTGCGACAGCGTCGCGCGAGTCCCAGACAGCACGAGCAAGCACAACAGCGGAAAAGGCCTCGCGCTCAGCAGTCGTGGGGGCATCAGGGAGGGCAGCAGGCGCAGGGGGGAGGGAAAGCAGGCCATCAATATGAACAGCCAGGGGTTGACCGTCCTGGCGCTGACCTGTAAGCTGGCGTCGAAGGTCGACCAGCCACGCCTCAAAGTCAAGCGCCCGACCCTCTGCGTCCAGACGGAGCTGTGAATCCGCCATCGCCACTGCTGCTGCTGCTGACGGCCGCTGACAGGGTGAAGAGGATAGGCAGAGCAAGCGGTGGAGTGCAGTGTAGTGCGGTTGAGTGCGATGGAGAGCGGTGGAGTGCGGTGGAGAGTGGTGGAGTGCGGTGTAATACGATGGAGTGCGGTGTAGTGCGGTGGGGAGCGAGGGAGATCAGTGGAGAGAGCCAGTAAGGGAGCCGGCACTGAAGGGAGCCAGAGCCGGTGGGTCGGCGCTGTGACTTTACGGCCTGGCGGCTGGCCGCTAAAGTGGGGGGCGGCTGGGCTGGAGCTGGCCGGCTGGCTGGCGAAAGGCCGACGAGGCACACGGGGCCGACGGGGCGCTAGCGGGGCCGGTAAGGCGCCAACGGGGCCGGCAGGGTGCTAACAGGCTGGCGGGGCGAGCAGGGCAGGAGAGGCGCACGAGGCCGACGAGGCGTTAACGTTGTTCACGGGGCGCGAACGGAGCTAGAAGGGCGCTAACGAGTCGGCAGGGCGCTAACGGGTCGACAGGGCGCTAACAGGTCGGCAGGGCGCTAATGGGGCGGCGGGGTGAGCAGGGCCAGAGGGGCGCACGGGGCCGATGGGGCGCTAACGGGGCCAACGGGGCGTACAGGGCCAGAGGGCGCAAGCGGGGCCGGCAGGGCGTTAACAGGCCAGAGGGGGTGCACTGGGCCGACGGAGCGCTAACGGGGCCAGAAGGGCGCTACAGGCCAACAGGGCGCTAACAGGTCGGCCAGGCGAGCAGGGCCAGAGGGGCGCAACGGGGCCAACGGGGCACACGGGGCCGACAGGGCGCTAACGGGCCGACGGGGCACTAACAGGCCGACGGGGCGCTAACAGGGCCAACGGGGCACACAAGGCCGACGGGGCACTAACGGGCCTGCGGGGCGAGTAGGGCCAGAGGGGCGCACGAGGGCCGACAGGGTGCGAACGGGCCGACAGGGGCGCTCACAGGGCCAACGGGGTGCACGGGGCCGACGAGACGCTAACGGGCCGACGAGGCGCTAACAGGCCAGCGGGGCGACTAGGACTAGGACGAGAGCGGAACCGCGGGTGGGCGGGGATGATCTAACCTAGCGCGTGATACCATTTTAGAGTAGAAATCGTTAACTAGAATGAGGCATACAAGTTGTTTTTTGTTCAAGTATTTGTACCCTCTAAGAGCAGGTGTGTCTCTTCAGCAGCTCTGCCTTCACAGAGGCCAGTGCGTCCCTGTCTGCCGTAGCGAAGACCAGGTCGTCTACGTAAACAAGGATGTAGAACGGGGTCTGGCAAGCACAAACGAAGAGCGAGGGGTCTGCAGAGGACGGAAAGAACTGCAGGTCAGCAAGCGTAGCACGCAGCGTGCCGGGCCACTCACGGGGAGCCTGGCGCATGTCGTAGACAGGGCGCCACAGGAGCCACTGGGTCCCAGGAGGGAAGGTACTAGTGAAGCCCTGAGGGCGGTGCAAGTAGACCTGCTCGTGTAGACTGCCCTGAAGAAACGCAGTGGAGAAGTCGAGGGAGTTAAGCTCGTAGTCACGCTGAGCTGCTACATGTAGCAGCACCCAAAGAGTAGTCATCTTCGGGGTCGGAGCGAAGGTCTGGAAGAAGTCCACCCCCTCACGCTGACTGAAACCTCTAGCCACGTAGCGCGCCTTGAACACAGGCGGCTCTCCAGGAGGGCGCTTCACCTTGAAGAGCCAGCAGCCATCGACTACGTTCACCCCAAGTGGGGGAACTGCGTCGACGAAGGTGCCGGTGGATCTCCAAGATGCCATCTCCAACTCCATGGCAGCTATCCACTGAGAGGCCCAGGGTCCCGAGACCGCCTCAGCGTAAGTGCGAGGGGTCGGGATGTCGAAAGCGTCGGGGTCACCCTCAGGGACTAGAAGCATAGAGCAGAGATGGGGAGTAGCCTCGGACAGGAAAGCAAGCTCGTACTGGCGGTCCTCCAGTACGTCACTGCCGAGGGCAGGACCACCCCCGACAGACGGAGGACAGGCAGGGTCAGAGACCAGAGCGGTGGCATAGTCAAGGTGGCGGGTCAAAGTGCCAGTCAGACGCGTCAAGGGGGAAGCTGAGGAAGACACAGGGCAGGGTGCGGGCAGTGAGCTTGTCCATGCCAGAGGTACGAACGTGTGCAAGGCAGCCCCAGACGTGAAACGCAGACGCATCACCAGGGGACCCAGACCAAAGAAGGGTCGGCGAAACTTGAGGTTGCTGGGGGTGCGGCCACATGTTAAGCTAGTGAGCGGCGTAGCGAACGGCGAACGGCCACAGAAAATGGGGTGCACCAGCATGGATCATGGAGGTGCAAGCCACCTCCATGAACAATCCGATGCGTCACTCAGCAACCCCATTCTGTTGCGGGGAGTCCGGTAGGGTGTACGACTGGATGATGCCCTCCGCACGACAAAACTGTCCAAGCCTACCAGAGGCAAACTCGCCACCATGGTCAGAGTGGAGACACAGCACAGGGAGACCGTTGTGGAGGCGCGCACCTACGACCCACGAGATAAGAACGGCAGGCACATCCGCCTTCCGCTCCAGGGGAAACACCGTGGTGTAGCGCGTGTAGTCGTCGACAAGCACTAGCAAGTAGCGCTCTAACGCGGCCCATGGACGGGGGCGAGGCTGTGACATGTGCAGAGTCTGTAGCGGTGCTGCGGTAGGGGGAAAAGAGGAGGAGTGAGGGGCACGGCGGAGCCGGCCCTCGACACAGGGCGTGCAAGGTGGGGCTGGGGAGGAGGGAAACTCGGGGAACGACTCGAGGAGGCCTAGGACGAGACCGTGCTATGACATGTGACGCAGATGCGGGAGCGCAGGGTGACCTAGGCGGTGGTGCCAGAGAAGAGTCGGGTGGGTAAGAGACCGACAGGAGCAGGCAGCAGCAACCGGGGGAGACGCAGCCACCTGAGGGGGGGTCCGAGCCGGGGGGGTCACCGTGTCCAGTGTGAAAAGACCGGACACTGGGTCCCGGGGGAACGTGGACAGGGGGGCACAAGTGGCGGCCTCGGTACAGACAGCGTACCGCTCGTGTCCAGGGAACGTAGTGGTGACGCCAAGATCCCGAAGGCAGCCGACACCAGATAGGTTCCTGGAGAACGAGGGGATGTGCAGTCCTGTGAGCGAGCCTGAAGTAACCGCTGGGCAGGGGAGGGTGGTGGAATTGCGGGCAACTACAGCGCTGGAGGAGGGGTCAGCAAGAGAGACTGCGGCAGGGATAGGAAGCGGTGTCAACGTTGTGGAGTCGTGGAAGAAGCACCGGGAAGCGCCAGAGTCGAGGGTGAAGGAGAGCGCGGCAGTGGCGGCCGGAAGCGAAGCAGCGACGGAAGCACCAAGGCTGAACACAGCAGGGGATCCTACGCCTGACGCAGCAGGGGAGGCTAAGCAAGGCACACCTACACTAGGCAACAAGGGGTAATAAGACGGAAGCACACTAGAGTCATCAGCATACATCACATGCAGAGCAGCAACAATCTCATCCATATCCATATCAAAAATCCAAACCCTACGACGAAGCAAGCTGTGCCAGTCTGGAAGCTCGGGCGACGGGCCGAAGCGCTGACGAAACAGGTCGTCCAGGCGACTGAAACTGCGGACGGAGGTGTGACTGATCTTACCGCAAACGAAGCCACAGCGAGGACCAGTCTGGAGCAGGTACTGACAGCGTGCGTCACCCGAACCACCACCCGGCAGCCCACCACGCGCACCACTATCACGTCCTGCGCTTCCACCGGCGCCAGGCCACCCGGGCGGGAGACCACTCGCCCGTCTCTGCTGCTGCTGCGGCTGCTGTGACTGCTGCGGCTGCTGTGGCTGACGCGAGTCCGGCTGCAACACCGGCCGCTGCTGAGACGGCTGCTCGGCTGCACCTGTCAGGGTCCCCTCGTCCGCACCACCCCCAGGAGACCCAGCTCCAGCACCACCTACACCGTCACCCCCACCCCCGCCGCCACGTCCAGCCTTGGGGCGGCGACCCTTCCCTGGACGGACCTGTGTTGCAGCGGCAATCTCAGCCACAGCAGCAGAACCGTCGGAGAAGGCAGTGCAAGCAGCACGCCAGGTCTCATCTATAGTGCACAGGTGAGCGGCCAGGTCAGCGACAGTGGGGAACGACGCAAGGTCAGGGAAGAGCATGGGGAGGATCAGACGACCTACCGAGGCAGCACGCGGGGTGGAATAGCGCTGAACAACAGCATCTAGGAAAGCCTGGGTAGTGGTGATAGACCTGAAGCGAGGTCGCTCGGACAGGGGGAGGGTATTGCTAATGGCAAGCTGTGCGACAGCGTGACAGGACAGCCAGACAGAGCGAGCAAGGGCAGCGTCCGCAACGGACTCACGCTCAGCGGACGAAGGATCAATAGAGAGTGCAGCGGGGGGGTCAGGGCAGGGGAGAGTACCGTCAAAATGGACAGGCAGAGAGTGGCCATCCTGCCGCTGACCAGTGAGGTGGCGACGGAGGTCAGCAAGCCACGCATCAAACTCAATCGGCTGGCCCTCAGCGTCAAAGCGAAGCACCTCCGCCATCAGTGACAATAGAGGGCAGCGTACAGCGGTGCATGACAATGCAGTGCAGCGCAGTGCGGCACAGTGCGGTGCAGTACGGGACAGTGCGGTGCAGTGCGGTACAGTGCGGTACAATGCGGTGCAGTGCCATGCAGTGCGGGACAGTGCGGTGCAATGCGGTACAGTGCAGTGCAGTGCGGTACAAAAATGTGCAGTACGGTACCGGCGGGTTCGCAGTGCGGTGCTGATCGGGAAGAACGGGCCGAACCCGAGGCGGCGGCGGGCTGGCGACGACGCGAATGCAGGGGCGGGCCAGCGGGCGACGGACGCGAGGGGCCAGCAAACGGCGGCAACCGGGGCCGGCTAGGAGCTGGCGCAACGTCGAGGATAGCCGGCCGCGACAGCGGCCAGGGACAGCCGCAACGGCGGCTAGGGGCGGCCGCGACAGCAGGAGCGACCGTGGGGCGGCTGGAGACGGCAGCGACGGCGGCTAGGGGCGGCCGCGACGGCGAGGGGCGGCCGTGAGCCGGCTGGAAACGGCCGCGACGGCAGCTAGGGGCGGCCACGACGGTTAGAGGTGGCCGCGACGACAGCTAGGGGCGGCCGCGACGGCGAGGGAGTCGGCTAGGGGCGGGTGCAAACGGCCAGGGGGCCGGCTAGAAGCGGGCGCGAAACGGCCAGGGCGCCGGCTAGGAGGGGCTCGACGGCCAGAGGGCCAGCTAGAAGCGGGCGCGACGGCCAGGGGGCCAGCTAGGGGCGGGCGCGAACGGCCAGGGGGCCGGCTAGGGGCGAGCGCGACGGCCAGATGGCCAGCTAGGGACGGGCGCGAATGGCCAGGGGGGCAGCTAGGGACGGGCGCGACGGCCAGGGGGCCGGCTAGGAACGGGCGCGTAGGTCTGGGGGGCGGCTAGGGACGGGCGCGACGGCCAGGGGCCCGGCTAGGGACGGGCGTGACGGTCAGGGGGCCCGGCTAGGGACAGGCGCGACGGCCAGGGGGCCGGCTAGGGACGGGCGCGAACGGCCAGGGGGCCAGCTAGGGACGGGCGCGACGGCCATGGGGCCGGCTAGGGACGGGCGCGATGGTCAGGGGGGCGGCTAGGGACGGGCGCGACGGCCAGGGGGCCGGCTAGGGACGGGCGCGACGGCCAGGGGGGCGGCTAGGGACGGGCGCGAACGGCCAGGGGGGCAGCTAGGGGCGGGCGCGCACGGCCAGGGGACCGGCCAGGGACGGGCGTGACGGCCAGGGGGCCGGCTAGGAGCGGGGCAAGACGGCGGCTTGGCCTAGGGGCGGAAGCATGGGCGGGCTAGGGGGAGGAGCTAACCTACTATGATACCATATACAAATACGTTTGTACAAGAAAAGAGTTGTCCCCTTAACAGTAGGAAACTACCGAGTATTAAACCTACCTAGCCAACACACACGCACACACACACACACACACACACACACACACACACACACACACACACACACACACACACACACATACACACACACACACACATACATATATATGTATATATATATATATATATATGTGTGTGTGTGTTGACAAATCTCCCCACTACAATGCCAGGTGGGTAGGTAGGTATGAGACAGAAGGAAGGAATACTGCACACTAGCCTAGATCCTACGAGAAGGGGCAGCTCTACCATAGTGGTCTTACATGTGTAAGCACAAACGAGGCAAACGACCTACTTGGGATTGCGAAGCGTATAGGCCAATGTCCTCCTCTGTAGTTAACTTTCACCAAGTCATCAGCGTACGATGTCCTCCAGGAGTGTACCTTTGATTTGCCACCCACATTTCTCAAAAACCACCAAGGTATGTGAATCTTTACATATCTTGGTGTTGCCTTTTGATTCACTACAAACACGCTGACCATTCTCTTCTTCGGGGTGTAGAAAGCAGCAATCCCGTAGTTACATGCCGCCTTGTTGACATACAGCCGCTTGCTGCCTGCGGGAGCGAGACTCGTAAAATGCTTCAAGATCCAAAACTTTTTGGAGACCGTCGGCGGAGTGTAGACTGTAGACTCATCCGGCGTTTTCGACCAGTCGATGTGGATCAGCGCCCAGGATGCCACGGGGTCAATCGCCTGCCAAAAGACCCACCCAGTAGCTTCCAAAATGTTGATCGCCGCAATGATTGACCTCGCCATGAAAAGTGCCACGTCCATATCCTCCCCGCCTCGCAAGAGCGGTCCCCATTCAAAAACCCACACCTCTTTCTCCTGCCCTTTCGCCATCCGCTTCATATCATAAAATTTTTGGGTTGTCCACTCGACCGGACTCGTTCCGTTTTTCGCCAGGCTCATGTAACCATGCACGTTGTAACGGGCGAGGAACGGGTTCAGAGTCCCAATCTGTCTCGGGGTGGTTTGGACAAAGCTATCCACCGAAACAATCCCCGTTTTAAGCTGCTTCCTTTCAAGAGCAGCCTGGACCATCAGTAGAATCCGCTTCATCTGCTGTAAACCGATGTTACACCCCTCCTGCCCTCCCCCCTTCATCCACCACCCCTCCAAAGCCTCATTAAACGGCTCCAAGGTATCAAACACCATTCCCTTACCCCAGCTAGTATCCTTGGCAAATTTCTCCACCACATCAGTGAGAAATTCCGCATAAGCTTCTTCGTACTGCACCTTCAAATTCCCCTCCCCGTATTTGGAAGCCCCAGCAACATCCCCAGACACTGTCATCCACCAGGGTGGGCTGTTGGCAAAAGCTTCGAACGTGTCTGCCCCGCGCGCCCGGGCAGCGAACAAAACTTTCCGCTGCCTGTCGTCTGCTGACCAGTTGTAGCCTGCTTGCTCTGTGGCTTTAAAGCCCGGCATGCCCCGCCATTTTCCCCAGCCTGTTTGGAGTCGGGGGCTGTTGGTAGCGTTGTTGCCGCCTCCTATGTTGTAGCGGATTATGTTGAGGTTTAGTCCCGATGGGGAGAATAGGAGGTCCATGAGAGGGTTGAAGTGCGTGTCGGGGAAACCACCCACGAAGTTTCCTAGCCTGAGAGGGATGGAAGCGTGGGAGGGGATATCAGAAGGAGAGTATTGAGTCAAGGGAGAGAAGTGGGGTCGGTGCATTGAGAGAGTGTGTCTGTTTGAACCTGGGGGTTGTTAGTCGCATTATGCCCGCCTCCTATGCTGTAACAGACTGTTGAGGTTTGGACCTGAAAGAGAAAGAATAGGAGGTCCATTAAGGGGTCAAAGTGGGCATCAGGGAAACCACCCACGAAGTTTCCTAGACTAGGAAGTATAGAAGGAGAGAGAGGGAAGGTCAGGGGGGATGTGTTGAGTCAAGGGAGAAAAGGGGGGGTGGTGCATTGAAGGGCGGGGACAGGGACAAGAGGGCCGCAAGGAGATTGAAGTGGGATTGAAGGAAGCTATCTATGAATAAGCATACATCCTTCCACCTCACCCCCCCTCCTCCCCCTTTTCACCTCAACCCCCTCCCCTCCCCTTCACCTCACCCCCACTCCCCCCCCCTTTCCCCTCACCCCACATCTTCACCTGCAGTCTTACCAGCACAGCCCAGCCTCGCCACTTGCTCCCCTGCCGTATCCAGCCAGAAAGGGGTTGGAGGGAGGGATATTGAATCGGGAGCGGGGGAGGAGAGCGAGGGGGAGAGAGAGAGGGGGGGAGAGAGAGGGGGGCAGAGGGGGGGGGGGGCGGGGGGGAGGGGTGGCTTACCAGCAGAGGGAGGTGCCCCAGCCTCGCCACTTGTTCCGCCTGCGCGGGTTCAGCGTCACTGACGCGGAGCCTGGGAATGGGGTGGAAGGGAGGGGGGAGAGGGTGGGGGGAAGATCATCAGCCCGCTTGTTCCGCCTGCGCGGGTTCGGAGTCACTGACGCGGAGCCTGGGCAGGGGGGAGGGTGGGGAAGGGTGGGGGAGGGTGGGGGAGGGTGGGGGGAGACGGGAGACACGAGACACTCAATCAACTTGTTCTGCCGCCATGGATCCAGAGTCAATGGCACAGAGCCAGGAGCGGGGGAGGGAGGAAGGACGGGTGGGGAAGGGTGGGGGAAAGAGCAGGCACACAGCTACGTGTTACGCCGCCGCGGAGTCAGAGACACCGATTCTGGTGTCAGGGAAGGAAAATGGGAGGGGGGAGGGGGAGGGGGGAGGGGGGAGGGGGGAGGGGGGAGGGGGGAGGGGGTATGCGACAATCTCGCGGCACACAGTTAGTAGGTCCTACAGCTTTTCGAGGCGACTTTTGAGTCGACTCAAAAGTTCATCAGACAGTTTTTGCGGGGCAATAAGAGAATTTCGATGCGAGGAGCAGATCGACGCGAGGAGCAGATCGATGCGAGGAGCAGATCGACGCGAGGAGCAGATCGATGCGAGGAGCTCCCCATGAGACCGTTGCGCGCGGCAGATACAAGTCGTGAAAGGGACGTGGGAGGAGACGACTCGGAGTGAGTCGACTCAGCACTGTCCAAGTATGCGGCTCGGGCGAGTGAGGGACGAATGGGGGAATAGTGAGGGACGAGTAAGGCCGCAAGGCCAATGAGATAGCGCGGCAAAATCGATGCAAAGCGCGCCGAGAGCAAAGCGCCTACCTTCCAGCACAATTAGGTTCGGCACAGTTAGGAATTGGGGGGGGGGGGGGTGGGGAAGTGTAGTGGCGTACCTCCTCCAGTGCATATATCGAAGAGCTCAGTAGCGGGTGTCAGGTTCGGCGTGGAATTCTCTGCGGCTAGGGGTCGACTCGAACCACCAATAGATGCGATTCGCGCGCTGGCGAGCGACGCCGCTTGCGACACGCTGTGCGACGCCACTTGCGACGTCGCTGTTAGCGAAGAGTTTTCGCCACAAGGGATCGGAACCGGGTGCGGCGATAGCCCTTGGTCAAAGCAAATGGGGGGACCCACGGGATCCCCTGATGTGCCTGAAACGACTGGAAGCGTGATATTGACGGAGTAGTCTATACCGGGGATATCTGGAATTATCTCGTCGCTGGGAGACGGAGCGGGAGCGCTTGCGGGAGCGCTTGCGGGAGCGCTTTCAGACACTCCAGCTGAAAAAGCGGCGGAAAACGCGGCGGAGAATACGGAGAGCAGGAGGAAAGTGCGACGGAGAGGACGAGAGGATAAACGAGGGTTTCCAAGCGACATGGTTCAGCTATGGCCAAGTTAACGAACAGTCCGTCACGATCAGTCCGTCAACGTTAGCGATCAGTCTTCCAGAGGTAACGATCGGTCCGTCAAAGTTAACGATTGTGCTGTCGAGCGAACTAGAAGTCCGTCAGGTCGACCATCCGTCACTAGTAGCAGTAACAAATGCTGATTTCGATCTCCGTGACGATTTCCGTCGACGCTTTTCGGGCGGCTTCCGTCTGTGACTGAAATCGTTCGTCGCCAACAGCTGACAGCATGACCGACATAAATCTCGCCAGATGTCCGGCATGATCGGTCGTACGACAGTGGTACAAAACGGAAACGGTAAGTACGAGGATATTACACGTAACCCGCGGTATTGTCACACGTATTATTTTCACACCCAATGTCGCGTAGTGGCGTGGTCAAGCTTCAACAGTTTGGACCGCACTGGTTTGTGCGGCCCCAGGCTCGCGAGAGAAGGAGCCTCCTGAATAGGCTCGGAATTGGTGACAACCTATCGATTTGTGGCCCTGCGCACAGGAGCGCGTCACTAGGGGGGAGCAGAGGGAAATGGTCAAAAAGGGTCCTCGCTTTGCCAGCGGCATAAGCAAAAAAGGTCCGGCTATTTCCTGCTCCAGGGACCTCGCCTCTGAACCTGAAATACACTTATTTCTTTGGTTAGCACTTTAAACATTTACGGGACATTTGCGATACCATTCAACATTTCTCAACGGGCAAAAAAAAACTAAAACCCATTGGGAACGGAATTCCGTTCCGGATGGCATCAACCATAAACATGTGGCCCTGTTGCGAGTTTAGGGTTGATGTCACCCCGAGTCGCATGCGGTGCCCCTATGGGTTTTTTTTTTTTTTTTTTGCCCTAATACATTGAATTCGTATAAAGGTCCCACGACAGGGTTACGACACCATGAACCTGCAAATTTGTGACCCTGTAATGTGTGCGTAATATATGATGAATAAAGTGTAGTACAGGCTCGGAGACGAGGTCTCGGGGCAAAAAGCTGCCGGACCTTTTTTGCTCACGCCTCTGGCAAAGGGAGGACCCTTTTTATTTTATCATTTCCCGGGAGCAGAAACGAAACTCGTCTCTGGAAGCACTGACAGAACTGTAGAGCTGCCACATCGGAGTTGACCAATTCAAATGAAATCTGCACCATTTGACCAGGGGAGCCTCGGTTGGGTGAGCTAGCGTTGTCAGGCTCGGGTTGCGACAGCGTGGCACCTTTTTCGGTTCGGCGGATTACCCCTGTGAAGATACTGGGGCGTTTCGCGCCCCAGTAACTTCACACCTTCAGGATTCGCCAAACGTCTGCTATCCATTTTCAGGTTGTGAAAATACCGCGGGTTCGGTGTAGTCGCTACAGCAACGGTAAGTACGAGAATTGCACAGCCCAGCTTGGGTCTGGAATGCTGACAAGAAAGCTAGGACGAGTCCAGTCCAGTTCAGTGATGGCAGGTGGGGGCGTTTTGAACTGACAGGGCAAGATGTTTGCTTGTGGTTTCGGGTTTCGCTCGGTTTGGTGTAAAATATTCTAGGTTTTGTGAGATGCAGAAGTTTTCAACACGGTATAGAACTGGAGTAGTGTGTGTTGGCATTCGAAATGCCCTCAGTCATGACGAGTCACGAAAGCAAGAATTTCGCACAGTGACCGACTAGGACATTCGCGAACCGGCGACCCGAAATCGCATGGTCCGAATGTTCCTCCGGGACGCGCCGCGAGAGTTACGATTGGCTGACTGGTTCCCGCTGGTGGCAGTTTGGCGGGAATCAGGTTGGGTTGGAAGGGATGCGGGAGGCGGAGAAAGAAAGGGGGGGGAGGGGGGGTTGGGGGAGGGGAGGGAGAAGACAGGGCGAGCGGGAGGAAGTTGGGGAAAAGGGGGGAGACAGGTACTGTAGAGTGCAAGGCGGTGTCGGCATTCTTCTGTCGATATTGTTCACTGCTCTTCTCCACCAAGTTGGGTTTGGGTTGGGCTTTGAACGACCCCGCACGACTAATACTTTCTGACCTGTCCTGGTCGCACATGCGAAGCTCTTTCAAGCATACGTGGCTAGATTCTGCTGCCACATCGGCATTGGCATTGCATGCCCCCCAGCCACATCCTAGCCACCATATCCGCGACAGCCAGAGCTGATTGAGCTGCCCTCGACATTCATGACGAACGCCGCGTCGGCGTGCTGCCATGAAGTGGTGCCATGAAATATGAAGTTGCAAAATGATGGTTCAAACAAAGTTACAGAAAGATACACTTCAGCTAGAGATGCGCCAGCAACTTAAAGCGAGGGGCTAAAATAGTGAAGGCGGGTCCAACTTGAAACCAAGGGACCCTCGGTTTTTTTCTAAGGGGTTGTTAGCCTTACTCGGCAGAACCAGGGCAGTTCTTTAACGCAGCCGCGCTGTTCAGAGCGAACAAGCGCGAGCACACGATTGGCTGGGAAATTTGTAGGACAGGGTTTGCGAGCTGTCACAGCTCTCAGGTACTTGTACGACCCCATTGTCAATGTGAGAACGAATGATTACTAGAAGTGGAAACCTAGAACAAATACTAGTTGGTTGTACTCACTAGAAGCATACCTCAGTCTACCCTATAACTTCTACATAGATAATATGTATAAGTTGACACACCCCCTAGGCTAGACAAGGGGTGAAACTAAACAAGAAGCAAACAGCTCAGGGCGGCACTACTAGTCCAACCACTGAGGCAGGGGTCTGGAGACCAGTCAGCAAGAATACAACCAAAACTGAAGCAAGCCAGGGTGGCACTACTAGTCCAGCCACCGGAGGTAAGGCCACAAGGCCAGTCTGACAGGCATATATAATAGAGAGTACACAATCAGGATCCTAACAGGGGAGCAGCTACAGGAACAAGACCAAGCTGTACACAGTGCCGCTGATGATCTTTAGGCGCAAGCGCCTTAGTAAAGATATCAGCTGTGTTGGCACCTGAGGCCAAGTGAACTACGCGGGCCTGGCGGCGCTGCTGTAGCTCGCGCAGGAGGAAGTACCGCAGCTGGATATGCTTCGCTCTGCCCTCAAGCCGAGGCTCCTGACACAGGAGTATCATGGCCCTGTTGTCAGCGTACAGGACCGGGGCAGAGCTAGGCCGCTCACCTAAGTCAGTGAGCAAGAAGGTCAGCCAGCGGAGCTCCTGTGCCGCCATGGCACCAGCGTAGATCTCAGCCTCACAGCTAGACTGAGCCACAGACGACGAGCGAGTGGATCTCCAAGAGATAGCACCCGAACCAAGGCTGAAATAGTAGCCCTGCGACGCCCTGAGCGTCTCAGAGTCGTCTGCCCAAGAAGCGTCTGTGTGCCCAGTAAGGACCACTGGCCTGCGTCCTCCTAGCACTAACCCCATGCCTGATGTACTAGCAAGATAACGCAAAACCCTCTTAGCGGCAGACCAGTGCTGAGGTCGGTGTCTGCCTGTAGCCACAAAGCGAGCCAGGATGCTGAGAGGGTATGCGAGATCTGGGCGAGTGCAAGTCATCAGGTACATGAGGCAACCCACCAGCTCTGCGTAGGGGCCACTGGGCTCTACTGGCTCCTCAGGAACGGAAGCAGAGAGCCCATGGTCTACGGGTAGAGGTGTGGGCTGTGCGGAGGAGAACTAAAGACCGAACCTCTGAAGGACCTGACGCACCAAGTGTGACTGGGTCAGAGTGATGGTGCGTGCTGCTCTGTCCCTAGAGATCTGCAGGCCAAGATAGCGACGCAGCTCTCCAAGGTCAGTGCAGGTGTGTCTCTTCAGCAGCTCAGCCTTCACAGAGGCCAGTGCGTCCCTGTCAGGAGTAGCGAAGACCAGGTCGTCTACGTAGACAAGGATGTAGAACGGAGTCTGGCCGGAACGCACAAACAGTGAAGGGTCAGCAGAGGACGGAAAGAACTGCAGGTCTGCTAACGTGGCACGTAGCGTGTCGTGCCACTCGCGGGGAGCCTGACGCAGGCCGTAGACCGGGCGCCTGAGAAGCCACTGGGTCCCAGGAGGGAAGGAACCAGTGAAGCCCTGTGGTCGGCGCAGGTAGACCTGCTCGTGTAGGCTGCCCTGAAGAAAGGCAGTAGAGAAGTCGAGGGAGTGAAGCTCGTAGTCGCGCTGTGCTTCTACGTATAGCAGCGCCCGAAGAGTGGTCATCTTCGGGGTCGGGGCGAAGGTCTGGAAGAAGTCAACCCCCTCGCGCTGACTGAAACCTCTGGCCACGTAGCGCGCCTTGAAGACAGGCGGCTCTCCAGGGGGGCGCTTCACCTTGAAGAGCCACCGACCATCGACTACGTTCACCCCAGGCGGGGGAACTGCGTCGACGTAAGTGCCGGTGGACCTCCAAGATGCCATCTCCTGCTCCATGGCAGCTATCCACTGAGAGGCCCAAGGTCCCGAGGTGGCCTCAGCGTAGGTGCGAGGGGTCGGGATGTCGAAGGCGTCTGGGTCACCCTCAGGGACTAACAGCATGGAGCAGAGATGGGGAGCAGCCTCGGAAAGGAAAGCCAGCTCGTACTGCCTGTCCTCTAGGACGTCACTGCCAAGGGCAGGAGCACCCCCGACGGACGGAGGACGGGCAGGGTCAGAGACCAGAGCGGTAGCGTAGTCAAGGCGGCGGGTAGAGGCGAAGTCAGCGACAGCAGCGACAAGTCGTCAAGGCGCGAGACAGGAACAGCAGGGTCGGTAACAAGAGAGGCAAGGACCCGAGGGACAAGGGGACGAGCAGCACGGAGGTAGTCAGAGAACGGAGGAGGTGCAACAGCAAGGGACGAGGGAGGAGGGGATGGGAGGAGGGGAGGACGAGACGAGCGGGAACGGAGCAACATAGGGTGGGTGGGCAGGACAGGAGAGACGGGACGAGCACGGGAGGGACGGCGAGCCCAAACGTGAGACGGAGGTGTAGGGTCAGGGGACAGCGGAGGAGACACAGGAGGGGAACGAGAAGGAAGACGGGCCGGAGACGAGTCCGGCGGCGGGAACACAGGACCGTAGACAGGAAGCTCAGCAGGTGGTGGGGGAGACACCGGCGCGCGGTCCGGGGAGGGAAGGCCGAGCAGGCGGAGAGCGGAGACCGGCGGCGACGGCTGCTGTGGCGGCGACGACGGCTGGGCCGGAACTCTCGGACCAGCAGAGGCGGAACGACCGTCGGCAGAACACTCAACAGCAGTACCCCCAGAACCAACACCCCCAGAGCGAGAACCCCCTCCAACACCAGCGGCACCCCCAGAAGCCGCAGGACAAACACCCTCCTCTACACCAGCACCCCCAGGGGCCAAGAGCGGCGGCGGCAGTGGCGGCGACGGCTGCGGCAGCGACGGCGACGGCGGCGGCAGCGGGGTCGGCGACTGCGACAGTGGGGGCGGAGGCACCGGGGAAAGGGGACGCGGCAAGGACGGACCAGGGGTACCACCAGAGTCAGCAGACTCCTCAACGGGGACAACCGACGGGAGGGGAGTGACGTGAGAGACACCAGACGGGGCAGGACGAGACGGGAGAGGGGCAGGGGCTACCGGGGGAGAGGGAGCAAGGAACAGGGGGGGGGGCAACTGGGAGACCTCGGTGAGAGAAGCTGCGGTAGAAGGAGACGGACTCGTCAAAGGTGACGTCACGAGAGTGGAGGAAGCGGTGAGACGGCGGGTGGTAGAAAAGCCAGTCAGACGAGTCCAGGGGGAAACCGAGGAAGACACAGGGGACAGTGCGGGCAGTGAGCTTGTCCGTGCCAGAGGCACGAACGTGAGCAAGGCAGCCCCAGACGTGGAACGCAGACGCGTCACCGGGGGACCCGGTCCAAAGGAGGGTCGGCGAAACCTGCGGCCGCTGGGAGCGTGGCCACAGGTTAAGCTGGTGAGCAGCGTAGCGAACAGCGAACGGCCACAGAAAATGGGGGGCATCGGCATGGATCATGGAGGTACGGGCGACCTCCATGACCAAGCCGATGCGGCGCTCAGCAACCCCATTTTGCTGTGGCGAGTCCGGCAACGTGTACGACTGGGTGATGCCCTCCGCACGACAGAACTGTCCAAGCCGACCAGAGGCGAACTCGCCGCCACGGTCGGAGTGGAGACACAACACGGGGAGACCGCGGTGGAGACGCGCAGCCACAACCCACGGGAGAAGAACGTCGGGCACGTCGGCCTTCCGCTCCAGGGGAAACACCGTGGTGTAGCGCGTGTAGTCGTCGACGAGCACAAGGAAGTAGCGCTCACCGCGCGGTCCGGGGACGGGGGCAGGGCCCCAAACGTCCAGGTGCAGGGTCTGAAGGGGGGCAGTAGCAGGACGCAGCGAGGAGGAGTGAGGAGCACGGCGGAGCCGACCCTCGACGCAAGGCGTGCACGGTGGCGCAGTCGAGGGAGGAAGGGCAGGGAGCGACGCGGCGAGACCTAAGACAAGACCGTGCTGGGACATGTGACGCAGACGTGGGAGAGCAGGGTGACCTAAGCGGTGGTGCCAGAGAAGGGAGGGGTGAGTGAGGGACCGACACGCGCAAGCTGCAGCGACCTGGGAGGACGCACCAACCGGGGGGGAAGCGGTGTCTAGGGTAAACAGACCGGACACCGGGTCCCGGGGGAACGTCGCAAGGGGGGAACCTGAGACAGCCTCAGAACAGACAGCGAACCGCTCGTGCCCGGGGAACGTGGTGGTGACGCCGAGGTCCTGGAGACAGCCGACACCAACCAGGTTCCTCGAGAACGAGGGAACGTGGAGGCCAGTAAGGGAGCCCGAGGGAACTGCCGGACAGGGAAGGGACGTAGAACTGCGCGCGACGACAGGACCCGCAGAGGGGTCAGCGAGAGAGACAACAGCAGGTGCAGCAAGCGGCGTGAGCGTGGAACGGTCGCGGAAGAAGCAGGCAGAAGCACCGGAGTCGAGAGTGAAGGACAGCGACGCAGTGGCGGAGGCCGGGGACGGAGCCGGTGCAGCGACTAGACTAGGCAACCTAGGCAGTCCTACGCCTGACGCAGCAGGGGAGGCTAAGCTACACAGTGGTGCAACACCTAAACTAGAGTACACAGGGTAATAAGATCCAGCAAAACTAGAAGCGTCAGAATACAAAGCATGCAAAGCAGCACCTAGCCGATCCATGTCTAACTCAAATATCGGCACGCCCTGGCGGAGCAGGCTGTGCCAGTCGGGAAGGTCCGGGGCCGGGCCAAAGCGACGACGAAAGAGATCGTCGAGGCGGCGGAAACAGCGGGCGATTGGGTGCGGGCGGCGGCACAGAGTGCCGCGAAGAGGCCCGGTCTGAAGCTGGTACTGGCAGGTGACAGCACCGGAGCCGCCGGTAGACGCCAAGCTACGCGGGCCGCCACCACGGCCACTACCTCCAGAGGTGCCGGGCCAACCAGGCGGGAGACGGGCCCACTGCTGCGGCGACTGCTGACGGGACGGTGACTGCTGCTGGGGCGGCGGCTGCGGCTGGGGCTGCTCCTGCTGCGGCTGGGGCTGCTGCTCCTGCCCACCTGCGGTATTCTCCACAAGCGGACTACCGTCACCACCACTACTGCCACCACCACCCCTACCCCCCTGGCGACCACGGCCACCGCGGCGCGAGCGCTGCTGCGGGTGGACCGCACCAGCCGTCTCGGTGAGAGGGGCTGCCGAGGCGACCGCAGCCGAAACGTCAGTGAACGCACACTGGGAGGGGGCACAACCGTGAAAGATAGAAATCGCTGGCGCACCGCTCGACTGAGCGATAGTGCGCTGGCGAGTTTCGATCTCGGTGAGGGTGTCGACAAAGGCAGTGAGAGTGAGGTCACCCGGGTGCTGGCTAAGAAAGTGATCGCGAGCACTAGCGAGGCGGTCTGGCAGGCGCATGGCGATAAAATAGAGCGTCATGCAGAAAGGGGGGGGGAGCGCAGTGAGCTGGGCGGCAGTGCTGGCAGTGCGATAGCGGGTCTCTAGGGCACGCAGGTGAGTGGCAAAGTCTGCGACGGTAGGGAAAGCTGCAAGGTCTGGGAAAAGCATAGGGAAGAGCAGGCGACCAGCAGAAGCAGACGCGGGTGTGGAATAGCGGGCAATAACAGCGTCTAAGTAAGCTTTGGCCATCTCAATAGTAGCAAAACGCGAGCGCTCAGAGACAGGGAGGGCGTGGCTAATGGCAACCTGAGCGACTGCATCGCGGGAGTCCCAGACCGCACGGGCAAGCGCAGCAGTAGAGAAGGTCTCACGGTCATCAGAGGAGGGATCAGCAGGGAGGGGATCAGGTGCGGGGGGGCGGGGGAGCAAGCCGTCGACATGGACAACCAAAGAGTGGCCATCCTGGCGCTGACCTGTAAGGTGGCGGCGGAGATCGGAGAGCCAGGCGGCGAAGTCAACCGCATGGCTCTCGGCGTCCAGTCAGAGCACGAAGTCCGCCATCGTGCAGGGTCAGCGGCACAGCTCCACAGGAACACAGCGACGCAGGAACACAGCGACAGCCCCCTCCTGCACGGCGGCCGCGAAGCGCCTCAGCACGGGCGAGCAGAGGAGACGGAGCCCGAGGCAGCACGGCAGGACGAGCCGGGGCGAAGGGGCCAGGCAGGTGCGGTGGGGCCAGGCAGGTGTTGGCGGGGCCAGGCAGGTGCGGCGGGGCCAGGCAGGCGCGGCGGGGCCAGGCAGGCGCGGCGGGGCCAGGCAGGCGCGGCAGGGCCAGGCAGGCGCGGCGGGGCCAGGGAGGCGCGGCGGGGGCCAGGCAGGCGCAGCAGGGCCAGGGAGGCGCTGCGGGGCCACGCAGACGCGGCGGGGCCAGGCAGGTGCGGCGGGGCCAGGCAGGTGCGACGGGGCCAGGCAGGGCGCGACGGGGCCAGGCAGGCGAGTCAGGGCCAGGCAGGTGCAGCGAAGCCAGGCAGGCGCGGCAAGGCCTGGCAGGCGCGGCAGGGCCAGGGAGGCGCGGCGGGGCCAGGCAGGCGCGACGGGGCCAGGCAGGGCGCGACGGGGCCAGGCAGGGCGCGACGGGGCCAGGCGGGCGCGACGGAGCCAGTCAGGGCGCGACGGGGCCAGGCAGGCGCGTCAGGGCCAGGCATGTGCAGCGGGGCCAGGCAGGCGCGGCGGGGCCAGGGAGGCGCGGCGGGGCCAGGCAGGCGCGACGGGGCCAGGCAGGGCGCGACGGGGCTAGGCAGGGCGCGACGGGGCCAGGCGGGCGCGACGGAGCCAGGCGGGCGCGACGGGGCCTAGCGGGCGCGACGGGGCCAGGCAGGGCGCGACGGAGCCAGGCCGGGCGCGACGGGGCAAGGCAGAGCGCGACGGGGCCAGGCGGGCGCGACGGAGCCAGTCAGGGCGCGACGGAGCCAGGCAGGGCGCGACGGGGCCAGGCAGGGCGCGACGGGGCTAGGCAGGGCGCGACGGGGCCAGGCGGGCGCGACGGAGCCAGGCAGGGCGCGACGGGGCCTAGCGGGCGCGACGGGGCCAGGCAGGGCGCGACGGAGCCAGGCAGGGCGCGACGGGGCAAGGCAGAGCGCGACGGGGCCAGGCGGGCGCGACGGAGCCAGGCAGGGCGCGACGAGGCCGAGCGGGCGCGATGAGGCTAGGCAGGGCGCGACAAGGCTAGGGTGGCGCGACGGGTCTAGGGTGGCGCGACGGGGCCCAGGAGGGGCGCGACAGGGCTAGGGTGGCGCGACGGGGCTAGGGTGGCGCGACAGGGCCCAGGAGGGGCGCGACGGGGCTAGGAGGCGCGACGGGGCCCAGGAGGGGCGCGACAGAGCTAGGGTGGCGCGACGGGGCTAGGGTGGCGCGACGTGGCCCAGGAGGGGGGCGACGTGGCTAGGAGGCGCGACGTGGCCTAGCTAGGGTACGGGCGGAAGCGGTAGGTGGGGGGATGCTAACCTACGCTCTGATACCATGTCAATGTGAGAACGAATGATTACTAGAAGTGGAAATCTAGAACAAATACTAGTTGGTTGTACTCACTAGAAGCATACCTCAGTCTAGCCTATAACTTCTACATAGATAATATGTATAAGTTGACACCCATTGCCTCGTCATTCTCCAAGTGGACCCAACTTGATTTTTAGTTGGACCCGGGTTCACTACTCATGCAAGAACACAACTGGTTTTCGGATTGGTCAAAATTTCTCCCCACCTAGAGGTACCAAAGCAAGGCGTGTTTACTTCGACCACTCGCCAACCACACTTTTCCCATTGCGTGTCCACCCTTATGAGTTTGACTGAACCGCAACCAATCGAGGTCGACAAAATATAGTAACAAATGAGCCCCAATGAGGCGTGCTAGCTAGTATTATGGGTCTAAACAGAACCCTGTCAACATATCTGAATTTGTCGCGCGGGCAAATGCTTTCGCTGCTGAGTGACTGCCCGCCCCGAATCGACGTTTTCTTCTGCCCGCTCGCTTGTCCCCCCTATATCTGCTCGAGGGTCCCAATCAATTTGGGCCCAACTAGAAAGATGGGTCACTATTATAACCTCTCGCTTTAAAGCGAGAGGTCAAAATAGTGAAGGCGGGTCCAACTTGAAAAGGCCCAGACGTCCGTTTTTGCGACTAAGGGACAAAACTGCGATGGGGCAGAGAGTACACAGTCGAGAAATGCAAGCAGGGGAAACTGGGCGAGAAGATGCAGTTACCTGATTGGTTGGCGGGGAAAATATGTAGTACGGTGGGGAAAATGGCTCGGGCAAAATCGCAAGCAGCGCGCCACCTGTCGCCCAGCTCCCACAGCCTGTAAGCTGCACCAAGTGGGCCCAACTTGAATTTCAAGTTGGACCCGGGTTCACTACACCAGCAAAACTGAGGCTGGGCCCTGATTGGTCGAAATGCTAACCACGCAAATCTATGGCCGTAAAATTTGTCGCCAGTGCGAAATGTCGCAAGCGCAATTCGATTTTGTGGCCTACGGCTTGGTAAAAATGGGGGGCTGCTGCCTGCCCCTCCAAAAACATATTCACTGTTGGGTCGTTTCTAGTTGGGCCCAATTAGAAAGGGGGGTCACTATTATAGTCTCTCGCTTTAACTTCCTACTGTTACATGGCCTTTACTACGACATGTTAATATTCATCAAGGGCCTGACAAGCGCAACTGCAAATAAGACAAATGACTTACCAGGGATTTGAAACCGTACAGGCAACTCCCCATAGTTAAGTTGCATGAAGTCCTCAGAGTAAGATGTCCTCCCTCCCTCCCTCCCTCCCTCCCTCCCGCCCTCCCTCCCTCCCTCCCTCCCTCCCTCCCTCCCTCCCTCCCTCCCTCCCTCCCTCCCTCCCTCCCTCCCTCCCTCCCCCTCCCTCCCCCTCTCTCTCTCTCTCTCTCTCTCTCTCTCTCTCTCTCTCTCTCTCTCTCTCTCTCTCTCTCTCTCTCTCTCTCTCTCTTTCTCTCTCGATCTTGTTTTAACAAATAAATTAAAGGAAAAGGGAAAAAACAGGGGTAGAAGGACGTGTCATGAGAGAAAGTAAGGGATGCGAGGGGAGGCAATGCAGAGCGAAGCCCTGAATTTCGAGGCGAGGCAAGAGTAAAGGTGAGAGAGGCGAGGCAGAGGTGACGGTCGGCGGATGAAAGGAACGAATACAGATCACAGGCTCAACTAGGGACTGTATGAACTGAGAGTTAGTTGAGAGAGGCGAGAAAACAATGCAGAGTTGAAGCGCTAAATTCCGTTGCACGGGATCCAGAGGGGAGAGGGGGTTGCGGAATACGTGTAGCGTACCTCGTCCGGTGCATATATCGAAGAGCTCAGTAGCGAGAGTCAGGTTCGGCGTGGAACTCTCTATTAGGTGCCGAATCGAACCTCCGCTGGATGCGACTCGCAAGCTGGCGAGCGACGCCCCTTGCGACACGCTGTGCGACTCGACATGCCACGCGACTGTTCGCGAAGGGTTTTCACTACTGCGAATCGGAACCGGGTGCGGCGACGGCCCTTGGCGAAAGCAAATAGGGGGACCAACGGGATCGCCTGATGTGCCGGAAATGACCGGAAGCGTGATATTAACGGAGTAATCTATACCGGGGATATCTGGAATTATCTCGTTGCTGGGAGACGGGGCGGGAGCGCTAGCAGACGGATTTCCAGAGGCTCCAGCGGAAGTTGCGACGAGAAATGCAGAGAGCAGGATGAAGGCAATGCTGAGCCTACAGGAAAATGAGAGGAGGTCTCGGGGCGCCATGGTTCGCCTAGATTTAGTAACGAACGCTGCTTTCTCCCGCATAAAATCTCGGGTCTGTGAAGATTATCGCGAGGCTTTTACGATCAGTGACAATTTCTGTCAACGATGGCAAACCGTCCGTCACCCAAACCGTTCGTCAGGAATAAGTGACGGTATGATTGACCGCCGCGCATAGTTCTTACACTAAAGCGAACTTTGAAATGCCAGAGAACAACTGATAATTGACGAATGTAACGGTGCCAGTGCCGTACGCGACTCGAGAAATGGTTGGGCCGACAAATGAGGCCGAACGTGATGAGTCGAGAAGTTCGGGTATATGAGCTAGTGTACAACTCAGTAAACACTCACCTCTCCTGCTAAACGAGATCGCGGGCATCGGAACTTTCCAACGCTGATAGTACGCTGTAAGAATCGGGTGTGATTCTAGATCAGCTAGGGGTACCCAGCGGTCATCCTCAGACGTCCGATCGCGCCATCTGATGAGAAAATTTACCATCCGACGGTTTTGCTGCGTTGTGACTCGATGGTCGAGAATCTTCAAAGGCTCGGTCGTCAGTTCCTACGGGGGCGTCAGCTGCGGAACGATGCGTCGGCGTGCCAAATCCGACGAACTGGGAACGTAGGGCCGTAGGAGGCTGACGTGGAAAGCCAGGTGTGACAAACATATCTATATATGTTATATAGCCTGTATAGGGTCGTACCTTAGAAGGCACAAACTCCTTTGCATATATTGCAATGTATGCTATGATTTCAAACCATTAATTTCTGCTAAGATGATATCACGAGTAGGCCCCGTTCACCCCCCTCCCCCCCCCTCGCCCACCGAATTCCGCCATAGGCCCGCGTCGCTCCCGTCAACCAGCCGGCCCCGTCAGCTAGCTCCGACCCTGTCAGCTAGTCCCAGCCCCCTGCAGCTAGCCCCGACCCCCCTTCAGCTAGCCCCGGCCCCGTCAGCTAGCCCCAACCCGTTCAGCTAGCCCCGGCCCCGTCAGCTAGCCCCGGCCCCGTCAGCTAGCCCCGGCCCCGTCAGCTAGCCCCGGCCTCCTGCAGCTAGCCCCGGCCCCGTCAGCTAGGCCCGGCCCCCCTTCAGCTAGCCCCGGCCCCGTCAGCTAGCTCCGGCCCCGTCAGCTAGCCCCGGCCTCGTCAGCTAGCCCCGGCCCCGTCAGCTAGCCCCGGCCCCGTCAGCTAGCCCTGGCACCGTCAGCTAGCCCTGTCCCCCTGCAGCTAGCCCCGGCCCCGCCTGCTAGCCCCGGCCCCGTCAGCTAGCCCCGGCCCCATCAGCTAGCCCCGGCTCCGTCAGCTAGCCTCGGCCCCGTCAGCTAGCCCCGGCCCCGTCAGCGAGCTGCCGGCCCCGTCACCCCTCCGCTGGCCACGTTCTCTAGCCGCCAGCCCCGGCACCTGCCCGCTGGACCCCTCGCCTAGCTCGCGCTAACCGCACAGCACCGCTCTCCAGCGTATTGCCCCACTCCCCAACCAAACTGCACTGCTCTCAATCGCACTCCACCGCTCTCAACCACACTGCATTGGTCCTAACCGCCCTCCACCGCTCCTAACCGCATTGCACCTCTCCTAAACCCACTGCACCCCTCATAACCATACTGCACCGCTCCTACCACATTGCATCGCTCCTAACCGCACTGCATCGCTCCTACCCGCACTGCACCGCACTCCTTTGCTCAGCTCAGCTCACTGCCGCCCGTCTGCTGCAGCCGTGACCGTGATGGCGGATTCAGTCCTGCGCTTGGACATGGAGGGTCAACCTATCGAGTCCGATACGTGGCTCCTTGACCTCCGCCGCCAGCTCACTGGTCAGCGGCAGGACGGTCACTCCCTGGCCGTCCACCTCGATGGTACACTTCCCTGCCCTGACCCCCCTGCTCCTCTACCTGCTGACCCCACATCTGCCGACCGTGACTCTGCTACCGCTGCTGCGCTTGCCCAATCTGTCTGGTTGTCTCGTAACGCTGTCGCCCAGCTAGTGATCAGCCACGCCCTGCCCCTGTCCAAGCGACCCCGCTTTAGGTCGGTCAGGACTGCCCAGGAATTCTTAGAGGCTGTTGTTGCGCGCCATTCCACCCCGCCCTCTGCCTCCATCGGCCGCCTTATCCTGCCTATGCTCTTCGCTGACCTGGCCACGCACTTGCGCACGCTAGACACGACCTCGTAGGCTGCCTGCACCGGAGCCCAGCTTCAAGTGTTCCAGCCCCCCTTCACCTCCACCATTTACCTGCTTGCCACCCGCCTCCCTGACCACCTTGCCACAGCCCGCGACCATTTTCTGAGTCTCCACCCCGCTGATATCACCCTCACTGACTTCGTAGACACCCTGTCTGCCATAGAGACCCGTCAGCGCTCTATCGCCCAGTCTAGCGGTACTGCGCCGGTCCCTATCTTTCAGGGGTGTGCCCCCGCTCAGTGTCCCCGCCGTAATGTTAGGATCTTTGAGATGGATATGGATGAGACTAGCTTTGCATTGTATGCCCTATATCTTGATTAATCTAGTGTGACTTGTTCCTATTACCCTGTGTTACCTAGTGTATGTGTGCCCAGTATGTCTAGTTTAGGCTCCCCTGCTGCGTCAGGCATACGATCCTCTGCCTTGTGTAGCCTTGGCTCCACCCTCGCTCCTCCGCCCTCGGACACCACCGCGGCTCTCTCCTTCACCCTCGACTCTGGCGTGTCCCCGTGTTTCTTTTGGGACTCCACTACGCTAACGCCGCTTGAGGCCCAAGGTGCAGTTGCCCTTGCAGACCCCTCCTCCGGTCCGGTAGTCACCCGTAGTTCCACTACCCTCCCCTGTACGGCAGTTTCTTCGAGCTTTCTTATAAACCTACACATCCCCTCGTTCTCCAGGAACCTAGTTGGTGTCGGCTGCCTCCAGGACCTCGGCGTCACCACTTCGTTCCCTGATCTTGAGCGGTACGCTATCTGTACCGAGGCCGCCACTGGTGCTCCCCTCACCACGTTCCCCCGTGACCCGGTGTCCGGCCTGTTCACGCTGGACACCGCATCCCCCCTGGTTGGGACGTTTCCTTAGGTGTCTGCGTCTACCTTGGTAGCCGTGGCTTGCTCGTGTTGGTCGCTTACCCACCCGTCACTTCTGTGGCACCACCGTCTAGGTCACCCTGCCCTCACACGTCTACGACACATGTCTCAGCACGGTCTTGTCTTAGGTCTCCCTGAGTCGTCCCCTGCGCTACCCTCCTCACTAGCGCTCCCGTGCACCCCCTGTGTCGAGGGCCGGCTCCGCCGCGCCCCTCACTCTTCCTCGTTCCCCACCACCACCGCACCGCTGCAAACCCTTCACATGGACATCTGGGGCCCCGCCCCTACCCATGGGCTGCGTCGCGAGCGCTACTTCCTTGTGCTTGCCGACGACTATACGCGCTACACCACAGTGTTTCCCCTGGAGCGGAAGGCCGACGTGCTTGACATTCTTCTCCCGTGGCTTGTCTCTGTGCGTGTTCATAGAGGTACCCGGTGTTGCGTCTTCACTCTGACCGTGGTGGCGAGTTCGCCTCTGGTACCCTTGGTCGTTACTGTCGTGCGGAGGGCATCACCCAAACGTACACCCTGCCGGGCTCCCTGCAGCAGAATGGGGTCGCTGAGTGCTGCATCGGTTTGGTCATGGAGATGGCTCGTACCTCCATGATCCATACCAGTGCACCCCATCTTTTGTGGCCGTTCGCCATTCGCTACGCCGCTCACCAGCTTAAAGCGAGAGGTCAAAATAGTGAAGGCGGGTCCAAGTTGAAAAGGCCCAGACGTCCGTTTTTGCGACTAAGGGACAAAACTGCGATGGGGCAGAGGGTACACTGTCGAGAAATGCAAGCAGAGGAAACTGGGTGAGAAGATGCAGTTACCTGATTGGTTGGCGGGGAAAACATGTCGTACAGTGGGGAAAATGGTCCGGGCAAAATCGCAAGCAGCGCGCCGCCTGTCGCCCAGCCCCCACTGCTTGTATTTGCACCAAGTGGGTCCAACTTGAAATTCAAGTTGGACCCGGGTTCACTACTCCAGCAAAACTGAGGCTGGGCCCCGATTGGTCGAAATGCTAACCACGCAAATCTATGGTCGTAAAATTTGTCGCCAGTGCGAAATGTCGCAAGCGCACTTCGATTTCGTGTCCTACGCCTTGGTAAAAAACGGGGGCTGCTGCCTGCCCCTCCAAAAACATATTCACTGTTGGGTCGTTTCTAGTTGGGCCCAACTAGAAAGGGGGGTCACTATTATAGTCTCTCGCTTTAACCTATGGCCACACCCTCAACGGCCGCAGGTTTCGCCGACCCTCCTCTGGACTTGGTTTCCTGGTGACGCATCTGCGTTCCACGTCTGGGGCTGCCTTGTTCATGTTCGTGCCCCTAGCATGGACAAGCTCACTACCCGCACAATACCCAGTGTTTTCCTCGGTTTCCTCCTCGACTCGTCTGATTGGCACTTCTACGACCCGCCATCTTACCGCTTCTTTCACTCTCACGACGTTACCTTTGACGAGTCCATCTCCTTCTACCACCGCTTTCCCCACTGTGGTCCCCGGTTTACCCCCCACTGTCCCTAGTTCCCCCCGCCTCGGTCCCCCTTGTTTCACTAGCTCCCCGCCGTGCCTCGTCCAGTGTGTCTCACGTCACTCCCACCCCGTCCACTGTCCCTGTCGAGGAGTCTGCTGACTCCCGTGGCTTTGAGGATTCCCGTCCACCGCCCATTCCCGCCTCAGTCCCTCCTCCGCTCTCGCCGCCGCCGTAGCCTTCACCGCTGACGTTGCCGCCACAGCCACAGCCGCAGCCGCCGTCGTCGCCACTGCTGGGGTTTGTGCGTTCTAGGGGTGCTGGGGTGCGTCAAGGACTGGGTACTGCGGTGGGTTCCCGCTCTGGGGGTGCGGGCGTGGAGCTTCTCGGAGGGAACCGTGGAGCCGCTGGAGATTCTAGTGTTGGCGTGGAGCAGTCGCAGCAGCAGCAGTCGCCACCAGTGTCTGTGCTCCGCATCCTCGGCCTTCCTTCCCCTGAACGCCCACCTACATCTCCGTCGTCGCCGCTGCCTCCTCCTCTGCCGGTCTACAGACCCGTGTTCCCTCCACCGGACTCCTCTCCGGCTCGTTTCCCTACTCGTTCTCCTACTGTGTCTCCTTCCCACTCTCCTGACCCGACTCCCTCTTCTCACCTCTGGGCTCGTCGTCCGTCCCGTGCTCGTCCTACCTCCCTTGCTCAATGTTCTCATCCCATGTTGCTTCGTTCACACTCGTCTCGTGCCCCTCTGCTCTTTCCGTCTCCTCCTCCGTCCTCTCTCGCTGTGCCCCCTCCTCCGTTCTCTGACTTCCTTCGTACCGCGCGTCCCCTTGTTCCTCGTGTCCTTGCCTCCCTTGTTACCGACCCGTCCGTTCCTGTCTCGAGTCTGTCGACTCTAGTCGCTAGTGTCACTAACTTTGCCTTGACTATGCTACCGCTCTGGTCGCTGACCCTGCCTGCCCTCCATCCGTCGGGGGTGTGGCTGCCCTTGGCAGTGACGTCCTAGAGGACAGGCAGTACGAGCTCCATCCTGTCCGGGGCCGCTCCCCATCTCTGTTCCATGCTGCTAGTCCCTAAGGGTGACCCAGACGGCCTCGACATCCCAACCCCTCGCACCTACGCTGAGGCCACCTCGGGACCTTGGGCCTCTCTATGGATAGCTGCAAGGGAGCAGGAGATGGCATCTTGGAGGTTCACCGGTACCTTCGTCGACGCAGTTCCTCCACCTGGGGTGAACGTAGTCGATGGCCGATGGCTCTGCAAGGTGAAGCGCCCTCCTGGAGAGCCGCCTGTCTTCAAGGCGCGCTACGTGGCTAGAGGCTTCAAACAGCGTGAGGGGGTGGACTTCTTTCAGACCTTCGCCTTGACCCCAAAGATGACTACTCTTTGGGTGCTGCTACACATAGCAGTGCAGCGCGACTACGAGCTGCACTCCCTCGACTTCTCTACAGCGTTCCTCTAAGGCAGTCTACACGAGTAGGTCTACGTGCGCCACCCCCAGGGCTTCACCCGTACCTTCCCTCCTGGTACCAAGTGGCTCCTCCGGCGCCGCGTCTACGGCCTGCGTCAGGCGCCCCGTGAGTGGCACGATACAATGCGTGCCACCCTTGCTGACCTGCAGTTCTTCCCGTCGTTTGCAGACCCCTCGCTCTTTGTCGGTTCTGGCCAAACTCCATTCTACATCCTTGTCTACGTAGACGACCTGGTCTTTGCTACTGCAGACAGAGACACACTGGCCTCCGTGAAGGCTGAGCTACTGAGGAGACACACCTGCACTGACCTAGGACAGATGCGCCGCAACCTTGGCCTCCAGATCTCCAGGGACAGAGCAGCGTGCACCATCATTCTTACACAGTCACACTTGGTGTGCCAGGTCCTTCAAAGGTTCGGCCTTCAGTTCTCCTCAGCACAGCCCACACCTCTGCCAGTAGACCACAGACTCTCGGCCCCAGTCCCAGAGGAGCCGGCAGAGCCCAGTGGTCCTTACGTAGAGCTGGTGGGTTGCCTCATGTACTTGATGACTTGCACTCACCCATATCTCGCCTACCCTCTGAGCATCCTGGCCCTCTTTGTGGCCACCGGCAAACACCGGCCTCAGCACTGGTCTGCAACTAAGAGGGTTTTGCGTTATCTAGCAAGTTCATCAGGCATGGGGCTAGTGTTAGGAGGACGTAGACCAGTGGTCCTTACGGGGCACACAGACGCGTCTTGGGCAGACGACGCCGAGACTCTCACGTCCTTCGAAGGCTACTCCTCTAGCCTTGGTGCAGGTGCTGTCTCGTGGAGGTCCACCCGCTCATCGTCCGTTGCCAAGTCTAGCTGTAAGGCTGAGATCTACGCCGATGCCATGGGGGCACAGGAGCTCCACTGGCTGACCTTAAAGCTCACAGACCTAGGTGAGCGGCCTAGCTCTGCCCTAGTCCTGTACGCTGACAACAGGGCCATTATCCTCCTGTGTCAGGAGCCTAGACTAGAGGGCAGAGCGAAGCACATCCAGCTGCGGTACTTCCTCCTGCGCGAGCTACAGCATCATCGCCAGGCTCGCGCAGTACACTTGGCGTTTGGTGCCAACACAGCTGATATTTGTACAAAGGCGCTTACGCCTAAAGATCATCAGCGGCTCTGTGTACAGCTTGGTCTAGTTCCTGTAGCACCTCACTTGCTAGGACCTTGATTGTGTTTAGCGCCTTCTATATATATATATATATATATATATATATATATATTTTTTTTTTTTTTCCTGACTGTCCTTGTGGCCTCTTCCCAGTGGTTGGACTAGTAGTGCTCCTGAGCTGCTTGCCTCTCACTAGGCACTCCCCTGCCCAGTCTAGGGGGTGTGTCAAACATATATTTATATGTTATATAGCCTATATGGGGTCGTGCCTTAGAGGGTACAAACTCCTTAAGAGTGTCAGAATGCCCAGAACTGCAAAGCTTGGTCCTCTGGTTCTGGGTTGTGCCAGAATGCTCCGTCCTCTTTGCATGCTTCGCTTGCGAAGGCTCGTTTGAGCCATCCTTACATCAACCTTTCCAGCCCTCACCAGGCTCGTTCACCTTCCTGCCAACTCCCGCGCCGGCAATGGACTCAGAGAGAGCTGGCAAGCAGAGAGACATTGTCACCATGCAACAACAGTTCAACAATATTCTGAAACTACAGACGTCCTCACCTTTCAACGGGAAGGACTTCTTCGCTTGGAGCTTCGAGTTTGAGGTGCTGATGGGCGGCGTGCAAATCCTTGGCTTATTCACCGGCTCCTAGCCCTTTCCTGGAAATGGGACTACTCAAGAGTGGAAGATTTGCATTTCTTAGTCGCTGATGGCCTTCACTATCCTCTTGCGCAATCTAACAGCAACGGAGCAACACAGCATTCGCACATATCACAACTTTGGCAAGTCGGTCGAACTTGCATATTGTCACTTGAAGAGCGTCTACCAAGCAACTGATAGCGTAACACAAAGCCGATTGATTGCACAACTCACGACAATCCGGATGCAACCAGGAGAAAAGGCGATGACTTACATCTATCGTTGCAGAGGCTTACGCGACAAGCTTCTACGCAGCGGAGGACACTTATCGGAGGATGCGTTCGTCACAGTCGTTCTTGCCGATCTTGGTCCTCAGCAGCGTACGACGTGTTCCCTTCTACGCGCTCACGAGAGGATCTCCGAGATGCACTTGTGCACGGAGCTCCCCCCCGAACAGCAAGACATGGACCTGTACGAAGAACGACACGCCAAGAAACCGAGTCAGCAACTCGCGTTCTGCACGCACGGGCGCAACCATATTAATCATAATCAGAAACGACACTCAACTCCGTATTGCCATCGACGTCACATGACAGGACACTCGCGCTTCAACTGCCAGCAGCAGCAACAGGAGCTGCAGCAGCCGCAGCACTGGCAGTACCAACCTCGAGCGCCACGTCCGTCACCAAGTCCGGCCGCTTCAACTCAGCATTGCCCACCAGCTCCGGCGAACCGCTATGCAAAAGACGCATGAAATGTCATCACCTAAATGGCACGAACAGATTTCTGCGTACCCGACTCCCCGCCTCACAGCAATCTCGACGAACAACCCCCACCTCTGACGACCCGGCTCCAACCGGACCCGACTTACGCTGCAATAGCTTGCAACGAACCGTCCGGTCACGACACATGGTTTCTTGATAGCTGTTGTGGACAGCACATGTGTTCCTCGACACGTTTTGTCCAGAGAGAGAAGACCCTCAGCTGAGAAGTCGTCATCACCGACGCCAACAACCAGAATTTGCACACACAAAAAGAAGGGGTCATTCAGTTACAATCCAGCGAGACAAGCGTGATACTACAGATGTGACAAGTGCTTGTCGTCGACAACCTCAGCTACAATCTACTAAGCATCAGCCAGCTATTGTCGAAGGGTATTCACCTGGAGTATGACAGTTTCGATCGGGAGTTCCGTCTCTACCACGGGAAGGGCGGTCTCCTCATCGGCAGAGCCATCAGAAGCACGGCGTCTTCGTCTTGGACTTCGTCCCAGACCGCGGGATCGCTGACTGCGATGGCGTCGTCTCCTTTGCGCACATGACACACTTGCTGAATATTGACTCTGAATTCGACCGCAACGGTTTTTGGTACTCCAACACTATCCCAAAAGCAGAGAGCACATGGGCATTAGCAGCGGTGTGGGAACCCAAGGAACAAGAAGAAGAAATACAGCACGCAGCAGAACCACAAGCGCCGGTACGACCACTTCCCGAAAGTCCCATCGCTTGGACTTCGTTGGCGCCACCTGTCAAAGCAGTTCCACCTGAGACGTCACCCGTTGATGAAACGCCGTCGAGCGGCGCCGAGCAGTTGAAGGCGCATCCTCTCGATCAGCATCGAAGTGCCGTGACGGTCTCCGCCTTCTACGCCAACTCGGATCTGTACCGCCGCTCTATGGGACACAAGACAAGCGAGGAAACTGTTCCCGTCGCATCACATCCCGAGCGCACCTGAGTACGCTCCACTCCAAAAGGTTTACAACGATATACTATACATCCCGCGAGAAGTCGGCCGGGCCAACCAGAACTACGTTATCACCTTCGTCGACGCCGCGACACGGTACACATGGCATCTTAACATACCGTCACGCGACCTCACCTTTTCTGCCTTTGTCGCATGACTTGCTGCCGCAGAGTGGGAGGGAGACACGAAGCGATGGAACAATAGTCACATCAATTCAGGGACTACCTCGCTGAGAGAGGAATCAATAGGCTCGTCACCCTCCCCGACGCTCATCAACAAAATGGGGTAGCAGAGAGGATGAATAGAGTCCTCCAGAACACGATGAGGAAGCTGCTGACTGGGATACGCTTGCCTAACTCGCATTGGCCGGAGGCGATGAACCACGCCGTTATGCTGCAGAATCTTCTGTCATCAAGCTCCTTGCCAAACAACACATCACCGCATCTGCTGTGGATAGGGAAGCAAGGCAGCACAAAATTGTTACAAGTGTTCGGCTGCATCGTACAGTACCGTCTGCACACTGCACGAGCTGGACGATTTTCGCAGCGGGCAAGATGGGGCCTACACCTGGGTGTGGAAAAACACTACAAGGCCAGGAAAATATTTGACGTGGAAGATAAGGAAACACTACCGGCACGTGATGTGATTTTCTACGAGAACCTCACCCTCAACCATTTTATGGAAAACATCGCACCCAATCAAGGCCCATCCGGTGGTTTCGCTGGCGCATGCGCATTCGCGTCGACCAAGGAAGAAGCTGACATGAAGGAGCAGAATGTCCCGGACGCGTCAGCAACTGCAGACCACTTCTTTACAGCTCCGTCAACATGCAGATGGACGAAGAGAACCCTCGCAAAAGCGCGAATACCGAAGCATACTACCAATTTGCCGACACTGGTTACGTAACACCCAATAGCGTCGATACCAACGTTTCAGAAAGAGTCAAACTGGTTTTGTACCTGATCCTGAAGCGGGAGACGTAGCAGACTTTCTCGAGGATCTGACACTCCCCCGCTACACCGAGACTGGCCTGCAAATCCCTGGACTTGTAGCACCCGTGCATCCTCCGTCCTCACCGCCGCCAGTCGAGGAGCCGAAGATTGTCAAGCGAGCACTGCAAGGACCACACAGGGAAAAATGGCGGGAGGCAATGGATCGAGAATTAGCGACACTGCACAAGTGCAACACTTGGAAGCTGATACCGATTTCTCAGACTAAGGGGAAGACCATCCTCTCAGGGAAGTGGGTCTTTCGAGTGAAGACCAAGGCAGATGGGACCATCGAACGATTCAAAGCACGATGGTTAGTTCGCGGCTTCGACCAGCAGTACGGCAGCGACTACACCGAGACATTCGCTCCAGTGAATCGCCACACTTCTCATCGCATTCTCCTTGCCGTCGCCGCCACCAGCCGCCTTCCTCTGCAACAAATCGACGTCACCACCGCATTTCTCTACGCGCCTATTGATGCTGACCTCTTCTTCAAGCAGCCACTCGCATACGTCGACGACCCAACACTCGTATGCCAGCTCGTCAAATCCCTCTATGAGATCAAGCAGGCCCCGCGCCTGTGGCAGCAATACCTGCACCGGATCCTCACCACCATGGGCTTTGCTGAACTCCCCCATGACTAAGGCATGTACAGGCTGTCACGCAGTGGCGACTACGTCCTGCTCATCGTCTACGTGGACGACGTGCTCTACGTTGGCTCCCCCGCTTCCATCACTGTCTGGTTCAAAGGGGAGCTGGAACTCTAGCTCGCGATTACAGTGTCGCCAAACGCGACGTAACGTAACCGACAGCCAGGACGCCATCCACCTCTCGGCATTGAAGTTTGCCGAGACCATCGCTCGGAGGTTCGACCTCTCCCTGCTACCCCTCAATACGCCGTACGCCTACGCACCGCAAGTTCCCGCGTCGACCGCCTCGCTACTCGCACCAGCCATCATCCAGGAATATCAACAGAAGCTGGGCTGCTTGCTGTTCGCTGCCGTCACCTGTCATCCTGATCTCTCCTACGCTGCTAGCCTGCTTGCTACCTACCTTAAGCGACCTGAAGGGGGGAATCTGCAAGACCTCGATCGCGTGCTCCACTACTTCATCTCGACCCCAAAAATCGGCCTGACCTACCACAAAAACGCTACTACCAAGACCGAACTTATCGGCTATGTCGACGCCGATCACGCCGGCAATAAGGACAACCGACGCTCACACACAGGCTACATCTACCATTTGGAACCTATCGGCACTATCTCCTAGCACTCAGGAAAACAGGAACTAATCGCTCTCTCATCTCCAATTTTAGTACTACATGCTGCTGACTGGCCTGCAACACATTAGCAATCTCGACCACATTGACACTCCAGAAATGAAGGAGGGTGTTGGAAATGATAAAAGAAAAGGCATTTCCGGAGTCTCGCGTGAGTGTACGAATACGCAAAGACTGTAACAACGGGGATCACCGAGTCAACACGGCTACAGTACTACCGACAGTTGACACATGTTGACGACACCCCACAGAGGTTACGAAAAGGCAACGATCGTAGACCGTTTGACCATGCAACCCAACAGTTAGAATTGGAAGAGTCAAGAGTCAGCGCAACAGCAAGGACAAATAACCGTCCCAATATTACAGTACGGGTGGTTATCCGAGTCGCCTTATCAAGTCGTAAAATGGAATGTACCCCTTGAAATGCACAAATAGTTAGACTCTTCATATTCTCTTATATTATTATATGTACCTTGTATCCTTTTGACATAATCAATCACTTGTTCTCACATACCAGTGCAAGGGTTCAACTCAAGATTTCGTTGTGCTATCAAGAACTCTGTCTCAATGACTTAGCCTTCTGAAAAGATCCTTGGGCTATACTCAGCCCAGCAATGGGGAAAGTAAGGGGTACCCGCAAAGGCATACAGACAGTTCAGGGCTGGTACACAAACTCTTAAAGCTCGAGTCTACATTGGTTGGCTATCAAGTTCAGGATTCCTGAACTTGCTTTCGTAAAAGTTGGGGTAATCTAGTGAAGGGGACCAGCACGTCGCAACCCCTGGGGAAATGGGGCAGCGTGCGAAATTCGCTACATGAGACAAACCTCGAACGTACTGTTCACTCATACTGAACTTGAAAACGCCTGGTACCATTCTAGACGCATTTTTTGCGGGACTCACTGCGCGGGAAATGCTTTGTACAGCTTTGCCGAAATTGTTTTCGTCCAGTGTTTTTGGCACTGTTTCCATGATCAGTAAACATGGTTTTTTACCATTCTAGACTCGGGCTTTAAACTGAAATTACAGGGTGAGAAATGGGATTAAACTGAAAACTCACAACTGGGACCTAACTTCCATCCAGAAAATCAGAAATTCAAGATAAACATTATGAAATTCGAGGCCCTGTATACTACCCTACGAATTGTTATGAATTGTAACTCAGAGAATAGCGCAAATTTCTATAAAGGGAACGTGATTACAATATGACGGTACAAATGAGGGCTTAGGAAATATATAGGTGTGTTGACTAGGGTTGAATGATGAGGGCTGGACCAGTCAAGGGCTCGAGAGTCCTCAGGGTGACGGGGCGAATTTTTTTCAGGGCGACTCGGGGTCAGATTGAGGACCGAATAGGTCGGCGGGGGCTGGTTTGGTGCGAGAACAGAGGGCCGAGGCTGTGGACCCGAAGCCCCAGTAAGGAAACGTAATTCCTTACACGAATATATGCATGGAAGAGCATTGTAGAGTTACCCAAACACATATTGTCAACAAATATAATTATCTAGGCTTGCTAGTTTATATTTGTTATAGCCTTAGCTAGGTCAGTTCTTAGAGGGTACAGTCCTACCTTTGTAACCCTCGTTGTTTTCCCTTAGTCCCACCATTCTCTCGACAATCTAACATGGCATCTAGAACTAGGTCTCGCCTTCTACTCACGCTTCCACCCTAACACACCCTTGCCTAGCACGCCTCGGCCCTAATTGTGTGCCTCGTAGCTCGTCCCTTCCTCGCCCTCTCCACTTCTTCGCGTAGCTCTTACCAGCCGCCATTGGCCCACGCCTGCCATTGCCTTAGTTTGTAGCCGCCCCACCTCCCCGCCACCCATTTGTAGCCTGTGCCAGCTTGCGCCAGCCCGCCGCCTACTCGACCACTCGACATCCTGCCAGCCCGCTTGCTCGTCAGCTCGCACGCTCACCCGCCCGCCTGCTCGCTTGCTCGCCTGCTCCCCAGCCCGCCAATCCACCTGCTCGCTAGCTCGCCTGCTCGCCTGCCCACCAGCCCGCTACTCACCAGCCCGCCTGCTCGCCAGCCCGCCAGCCCACCTGCTTGACAGCTCGCACACTCGCCTGCTTGCCAGCCTGCCAGCCCGCCTGCTTGCCTGCTCGCCAGTCCGCCTGCTAGTCTGCTCGCCAGCCCGCTAGCTTGCATGCTCGCTCGCTCGCACGCTTGCCTGCTCGCCCGCCTGCTTGCTCGCCTGCCTGCCAGCGCGCCTGCTCGCCAGCCCGCCAGCCCCCCTGCTCGCCCGCTTGCACGCTCGCCTGCTCGCCAGCCCGCCTGTTCGCCGCCTGCTTGCCAACGCGCCTGCTCGCCAGCGCACCTACTTGCCAGCTTGCCTGCCTGCCTACTTGCCCGCTCGACTGCTCACCAGCCCGCTTGCTCGCCTGCTTGCAAGAAGCACCAGCAGCCAGCCCCAACAGCCAGCAGCCAGTTCACTCGCTCACCAGCGCCACCAGCGCCAGCAGCCAGCGCCTGCAGCTAGCTTGCTGGCTCACCAGCGCCATCAACCAGCAGCCAGTGCCAGCCGCCAACAGCCCACTGCCAGCAGCCAGCAGCCAGCGCCGGGTGCTACCACCCACTGCCACTACTGCAGCTACTACTACCCGCTGCCACCCCGCTGCTGCCTACTGCTGTCCACTGTCGTTGCAGCCACCACTACCACAGCCACTGCTGCCGCCACTGCACCCGCTGCCACCGCTACAGCTGCCGCTGCCTCTGCAGCCGTCGCTGCTACTCTTGCCCACCGTCAGCTTCGACCTCTAGAAGCCGCTGACCACCAGCCGCTAGCGGCAGTTGGTCGCCAGCCCCAAGTCGCCAGTCGGCCGCCTGCCACGTGAGTCCCCCGGTCCCTGTGGACTGTCCTTCATCCTGTGCCGCCAGTCATAGTGCCTCCTAGCTAGCTCCTTGGCTTACCGCTCCTAATAGATCCTCTCATGCGTTCTTCCTCCTTGTTTGCTCCCCACTCCTCCTAGCAGCTCCTAGCCTACCGCCAGCCGCCGGCTAGCTGCTACTGCCGTCCTACTGCCACTAGTCGCTGCTGCTACCAGTCTCGCTGCCACTACTCTGGCCATAGTCGCCACTGCTCCTCATTTCTAGAGTTCCTCAATGCCTTTCCTCTCGGCATGATGGCCTCGTTCGGGTCAGTCCCTCGGCCAGACCGCCGGGCACTTCCCTCCGCTCTCTGATTTCTAGCTCACCGTCTACAGCTGATGAGCCCGCACCTAGATTGCACGCTCCTAGAGGATCACATTAGTTACCTTATTGGCTTCTAGCTCCACGACCTCGACGTCTGCTTCCGGGCTCTCTGGCCAGTGCCGCAGCCGCAACAGCAGTAACAGCACCAGCGGCAGCAGCCGCAGTGAGGCCTTGGGGGTGCTGGGCGAGGTGGAGGCTCTGGAGGTGCAGCCCCGGGGCGGTCACTGCCCTGGGGCTAGTGTGGTTTCTTTGGAGGACCGGGGGCCTTGGGGCTTAGGGGTCTAGGTCCCACCACTGTGCCTAGTCTAGGAGCCTCTACTACGTGTCCCCTAGGCTCCTCCCTTACCCCTCCTGAGGCAGCCCTCTCCTTAATCCTTGACTCAAGCGCGTCTCATTGCTTCTTTAGAGACAGTACTGCTCTCACCCCGCTTCCTACGCATATCCGCGTCGCACTAGCTAACTCCTCTGCCACAGCTGTTGCACGTAGCACCACCACTCTCCCTTGTCCAGCTGTCCCTTCCGGCTCCCTCACCGGTCTACACATCCCCTCGTTTGACAAGAACCTAGTGGGTGTCGGTCACCTTCAGGACTGAGGTGTCACCACTACGTTCCCTGGTTGCGACAGACACGCCGCTTACACAGACACAACCACCGATCGGCACTTAGCCACTTTTGAGCGTGTCCCAGGGTCAGGTCTCTTTACACTGCATACTGAGTCCCCGCCTACTGTTGCGTCTGCTGTAGTTGCCGCATCCTGCTCTTGTCGCTCCATAGCCCACCCAACCCTTCTGTGGCACCATCGCTTAGGTCCCCCTGTACTCCCGCGACTTAGGCACATGTCCCACGGTCTAGTCACTGGTCTCCCTACGTCGATTCCCACAGCAGAATGGGGTTGCTGAATAACGCATCGGCCTGATCATGGAGGTGGCTCGCACCTCCATGGTCCATGCCGGTGCACCCTATTTTCTATGGCAGTTCGCTGTGCGCTACGCTGCTCACCAGCTTAACCTGTGGCCACATGTTTCGCCGACCCTCCTCTAGACCCAGTCTCTTGGTGAGGCATCTGCGTTCCACGTCTGGGGCAGCCTTGTTCATGTCCGCGAGACTAGCGCGGATAAGCTCTCAGACCTCACCATTCCTTGTGTCGTCTTGGGGTTTCCTCTTGATTCCTGTGACTGACTGTTCTACCACCCGTCACACCACCGCTTTTACCACTCTCTTGACGTTACCTTTGACAATACGCTCCCCTACTACCGGCGCTTCCCATACCGCAGAGCTCCTATGCCTCCTCCTCTCTTCCTTGTCCCTGCCCTACCTGCCGCACCCCTCCCACCCCGCCCGGTCTAGTCTGGTGTCTCCCACGCCCCTCAGTTCCCCTCGGTTGCGCCTGTGGGGGAGTTGGCTGACTCTGGGGGCCCAGCTTATGGGGGTGCGCCTGCTGTCCCTGTGGTGCCTCCCCAAGCCTCGGTACCCCAGGCACCTCAGCCGCCTCCTCCCTTGCCTCAGCAGCAGCAGCCGTCGCCGCAGCTGACTCAGCGGCCGTAGCAGCAACAGTAGGGAGCAATGGGCTCTAGGGGTGCAGGTTCTGGGGGTGCTGGTGTTGGTGTTAGGGATGCTGGTGTTGGTGGAGTTGGTGTTGGTAGTGCTGGTTCGGGGGGTGCGAGTTCTGGGGGTGCTGGATCTGGGGGTGCTGACTCCGGGAGTGCTGGTTCTAAGGGTGGTGCATCTAAGGGTGCTAGTTTTGGGGGTGCTATTTCATGGCGTGCTGGTGGCAGCCGCGGTGCCGCTAGAGGTCCTGGAGAGGACAGGGAGCAGTTGCAGCCGCAGCAGCAGCCGTAGCAGCAAGCGCAGCCCCCGCAACAGGAGCAGCCGTAGTCTGCCCTTCGTCTCCTTGGTCTTGCTCGAGGTTCCCTTGTCCGCCCACCCGTACCCCCTCCGGTGCGTGACCCTGTTTTCGGCCCGTTGTTCCCTCCTCCGGAATCCTCCCTGGCTCATGTTCCCCCGCGCTCTCCTTCATCCCCTGACTTGTCCCCCATTCCCCCTCGTCCCCAGTCCCCAGTTCTTCCCCCCTGGGTCCATCACCCCTCTGGTGCTCGTCCTATCTCTCCCCATCCTAGTGTCCACCCTATGGTCCGTCGTTCGCATGCTCCTCCTGTCACAGTCCTCCCGTTGCCTCCCCCATTGTCACTCCAGTCGTCCCCCCCTCCTCGCTCCGAGGCTGCTCGCACTGCTAGTCCTACCCTCTCACGCTTGCTTGCGTCGCTTGTTACTGACCCTACTGCTCCTCTTGAATCCATCTCTGCACTTGTCACTGCAATCTTTGCTGTTAGCCACCACCTTGACTGCGCTGCCGCTCTGGTCTCTGGTGATGTCCATCCTCCGTCCATCGGGGGTGCATCTGCCCTTAGCAGTGACGTGCTAGAGGACAGGCAGTACGAATTGGCCTACCTTGCTGCCGCTGTTCCCCATCTTTGCTCCATGCTTGTATCCCCTGAGGGCGACCCAGATGCTCTCGACATCCCTCTATCTCACTCTTACGCTGAGGCAGTGTCGGAGCCCTGGGCAGCCCAGTGGATACATGCCATGAACGCAGAGATGTCATCCTACAGATCCACAAGCACTTACGTCGACGCAGTTCCACCGCCTGGGGCGAACGTAGTCGATGGCATGTGGATCTTCAGGGTGAAGCACGCACCTGGAGAGCCGCCGAAGTTCAAGGCGTGTTACGTGGCTAGAGGCTTCAGTCAGCATTTAGGGTGTGGACTTCTTCCAGACCTTCTCTCCGACCCCGAAGATGACTACACTTCAGGTCCTTCTTCACATAGCCGCGCAGCGAGACTACAAGCTTCACTCACTTGACTTCTCTACGACGCTTCTGCAGGGTAGTCTGCACGAGAAGATATACCTTCGGTGCCCTCTAGGCTTCTCTGGCTCCTTCCCACTTGGGACCGAGTTGAGGTTGCGCCGTCCTATCTACGATCTTCGTTCGGCACCCCGTGAGTGGCACGACACGCTTCGCACCACTCTTGCTGAGCTGCAGTTCTTTCCGTCCTTTGCTGACCCCTCTCTCTTTGTTCGCATGGGTCAGACACTGTTCTACATTCTAGTGTACGTAGATGATATTATCTTTGCTACTCTTGACAGAGTCGCACTGGCTTCGGTGAACGCTGAGTTGCTAAGGAGACACACCTGTACAGACTTGGGGGAGTTGAGGCGCTATCTGGGCTTGGAGATCTCTCGTGATTGTGCTGCTCGCACGATCACACTCTCCCAGTCCCATATGGTACAGCAGATCCTCCAGAGGTTCAGTCTCCAGTTCTCCTCAGCTTGTGGATCACAAGCTCTCTGCTCTTGTTTCGGCTGAGCCGGTTGAGGCTAGTGGTCCATACGTAGAGCTGGTGGGGTGCCTCATGTACCTGATGACCTTCACTCGACTAGATCTAGCGTACCCTCTCAGTCTCCTAGCTTGCTTTGTCACGACAGGCAGGCACCGACCAGTCCACTGGTCAGCTGCCAAGAGGGTAATGCGGTATCTGGCGAGCACATCAGGACTAGGGCTGGTGCTAGGAGGACGGGAGCCAGTGGTGCTTACTGGACACACAGACACGTCGTGGGCCGGCGACTTGGAGATGCTCAGGTCGTCTCAGGGCTACTGCTTTAGTCTTGGTACTGGTGTAGTCTTGTGGAGGTCCACCATGCCGTTGTCTGTAGCTTTGTCCAGTTGTGAGGCAGAGATCTACGCAGGGGCCATTGCTGCTCAGGAGCTCCGCTGACTGTCATTCTTGCTCACTGACTTAGGTGAGCAACCTAGGTGTGCCCCTGTCCTGTTTGCTGACAACAGGGCCTTGATCCTCTTGTGTCAGGAGGCTCGACTTGAGGGCAGGGTGAAGCACATCCAGCTGCGGTACTTCCTGCTGCGAGAGTTGCAGCAGCGCGGTCAGGGTCGTGTAGTACAGTTGGCCTCAGAGGCCAACACCTCTGATATCTTCACCAAGGCACTTGCGCCTCGTGACCATCAGCGGTTCTGTACTCAGCTTGGTCTAGCCTCAATAGCAGCACCACTTCCTTGTATCCTAAGTCATACTATACCTTTATGTACGTGTTGTTCGATATCTGCTTGTCTTGCTACCCTTGCTGACTGGCCTTGTGGCCTCTTGTCTCAATGGTCAGACTAGTGGTGCTGCCCTGAGTTTTCTTATAACCATAAAAGCCTGGATATAAGACCTATGTGTCTTATCACATAACACCATTCAAAACTGCATTTGATCTTATAAACGGAAAAAAATGGGGCATTTGGGTATCTTATAAACGGAACCCTCATAAGTTCATTGGAAAAAGGGCCCGAGAAGTGAACCAAAACATATCGAGTAATCTGATAATGAGGATTCAGCGATAAGGGGAAATTTTGCGGAAGTCAATTGTGACGGTAAAACACGTGTGATGAAGATGCGAATGCCTGCAACAAGACCCCGCTCGGGCTTAATCCCAATCGTTCATCGTCTCAGTCAATAAAACTCGTTTGTGGGAGACCCAGTTCTTGCTTCGCAGGAATAAAAAACACTACAGAAGGGGGGGTCTTATCTCATACCGCCTTGAGGGTGTCTTATTAACGGGAATTCCGAATAGAAGATAGACGCCTAGAAGAAGACCCTGGGTCTTCTATTACTAGGGGGTCTTCTATCCGGGCTTTTACGGTACTCTCACCGAAGGTCAAAATAGTAGTGCTGCCCTGGTGTACTTTTCTTTGTTATGAACTGGCATTATCTCGACTAGGGTGTGTGTCAACAAGTACCGTATTCCCCCACATAAAACACCCGCCGGAATTAATCACCCATGGGTGGTTTGGGCGGACCTGGATGCTTTATTAAACAGGATATTCATACCACCCTAGTTTTTGGCATGAAACCTATACACCACCCCCCTGGTTCATTTTCAATGGATTTCTGTAGATTTTGCCTCGTATCAGAGTGTCTCTTATCAGACTCGCGCGTCACTGAGCAGTGCAAGCTCGATGTGAAGTGGTTCAATGCGGTGTAGAACTGTTACCATGCTTGGAATTCGCGTCACTCAGGCGAATGTTGTGAGTCTGATACTGTACGAGGCTCATGGGAACACGCTCCTCATAGTCAACACTTTGCAGTGCGGGAGAATCCATGCCGGTCAGCCCTGGTTGGGTCGTGAAGGAATCTGCAGCAGATTCCTTCCAGCTTTGGTGCGCTGTCACATTGTGGCATCGAGGTTGCCACTTGCCACCACGATTTGACAGAACGTGACAACCTGTGATGCAGGCAACCTATGACTGTTTGCCTGCAACGTGGCATGACGATAGTCCTCACCATATACGCGATCACGTGCAATCGTCAAAATTCGGCACAAAAGAACTGTCTACAACACAGTTCAATTCCAGTTCATAAACATAAAATTGTCATTCCATAGCCCCCGGGCGTTATACAAAAAGTGCCACTACTTCCACCCCCACTAAAATTTGCATCAAAATTATCCGGGGGAATACTGTATAATTATCTGGGCTAGCTAGTTTGTATTTGTTATAGCCTTAGCTAGGTCAGAACTTAGAGGGTACAGGTCCTACCTTTGTAACCCTCGCTGTTTTCCCTTAGTCCCACCATACTCTCTACAATCTAACACATAATCTACAAGAAAAAACAGAAAGCAATCATGCCCTTGCACCCATGCAAGGTCTCCACCCACATAAAAAAAATATCTTAGTCGGCAATCCCAGTGAGTCACACACCACCAGCTGTACACTTCCCAGCAATGCTGTGTTCCTTCAGCTTCATGGAAGAAAGGATGCTGTCCGGGATAACCAAGAGTAGATACATGAACCCGAACGTGCTGACACAGATGCCAGTAACCCAGTAGCACCACTGCACAAGGGAAGGAAGGGAAAGGAAGAAAGACGTGGGATTGGATGTACAATTATATGCTCTGTAAATAGTGAAAGCTTGAGAACATACGGGAACAGGAAAACAGGTGGTAACACCGTGCCACAAAGTTGTATACGGACGATTCAATCCACAAAATCGGAAACACATCTGAATCCCCTCCCTCTAAATCACCCCTTTTACTTGCACACTTCACCGCACCACTCGCCTGGAAAGCAGAAAAGGCAGAAAACCACGCACACATTCCGAACAACTCATCGTGACGTTTTCCATAAACTTGGTGTGATACAAGGCGATACCGAGAAACATCGCCGTCCACGCGAGCGCAATTGTCGTGGCTCCGATCATGCAGTGCGCCACGTGCCACTTGAAGAGGTTCGGTGCGGTCTTGTCCGGCCGTATGAACCCCACCACGGCCTGCAGCAGCGCGAGAATGACCGCCGCCAGCCCCACCTGCCCATGCGTCCAGCTGAGCCCCTTGGAGCCCGCCTGCACGAATATCAAAATCATCCCCGCCACTGCAACCACTAGAGCCGACCGCTGAATCCCCCGGTGCAGCTGAAACCCCAGCGGCCGCAAGTCCTTTCCGCTGTTGAGGTTGAGGAGGGCCCCGTGGGGGCGGTCGGCGAGGAGGAGGCGGGCAAGGAGGATGGCGAGGGGCATGAGCAGGGCGAAGGCGAGGGCGAGGAGGACCCCGGCGGCGATATACGCCGCCGCGGTCGATGTGCCCTTCACGAAGTCTATTGAGGCTGACCCGCTGGTGGTAGAGAGAACAGGGAGAAGAGGAGGGAGGGGGGGGGGAAGGATGGGGGAGGGGGAAATGAGGGGAAAGAATATGAAATTTTGATATAATGCCACGCATATCACCGAACGCCATGAATATTATCTAATGCATGTAGATAACCTGATGCCATGTATAGAATCTAATGTCATGTCAGATTGCCTCATGTCATGCATACAACCGTGCGCCACACCAAGACTCACTAGTTGCTGCGGTGGCCAACCAGAGAGGTGGAGCCATCGGACCAATCGGTGCAGATGATGGTGGAGGAGAGAGAATGGGGGAGAGAGAAGAGGGGAGAGAGAAGAGGGGAGAGAGAAGAGGGTAGAGAGAAGAGGGAAGAGAGAAGAGGGGAGAGAGAAGAGGGGAGAGAGAAGAGGGGAGAGAAAAGAGGGGAGAGAGAAGAGGGGAGAGAGAAGAGGGGGGAGAAAAGAGGGGAGCGAGAAGAGGGGAGAGAAAAGAGGGGAGAGAGAAGAGGGGAGAGAGAAGAGGGGAGAGAGAAGAGGGGAGAGAGAAGAGGGGGGAGAGGAGAGGGGAGAGAAAAGAGGGGCTGCACATTCTACCCCGCAATGCTATGCCATGCTACCTCACCTTACGGTGTGCCATCCCATGATGGTGGTGCGGGCACATGCCATGCTACAATACCGTACTGTATGCCATCCCATGATGGCGGTGCGGGCACATGCCATGCTACAATACCGTACTATATGCCATCCCATGATGGTGGTGCGGGCACATGCCAAGCTCAATACCGTACTGTATGCCATCCCATGATGGTGGTGCGGGCACATGCCATGCTACAATACTGTACTGTATGCCATCCCATGCCATCTTATCGCTTACAAGTTGCTGGCGTGGTAAGCGAGAGCTGTGGAACCGTCGGGCGAGTAGGCCCAGATGGTGGGGGCCGAAGCATCGATGGGCACGTGGCCCATGCCCATGCTGCGAGTGAACCTGGGGGGAGGAGGGAGGGGTTAGGGAGGACGAAGGCTTCCCTAACGAGGGGGGGAAGCCAAAAGTTTACCTCACTATAATGCCACACGCCAATTTTCTTCTAGGGAGAACAGCAGTGCGACATCAAAATAGTCTTACACCATTGTAGTGTATCCATTAGAAGTCGTAACCCAAGTGTTTGTAACGCTCCACGTGTCAGTCGGCTGAACCGACCCCACGTCACGCCCACTCAAGAAATACGCCCCTACTGCCGCCCCGTTGGCCAGCGTGCCAGGTGGCACGTTCCCAATGGCTGCGTCACAGTTGGTCATCTTGCCGTCCTTGGAGAAACCGATCCCTACGAAGCCCGTGGTGGCGACCTGCGCTGCCATGCTGACTGTGCTGTCTTTATACACAGCCCAGTGGAGGGTGTAGCTGAGGGGGACGAGACAGGAGTTGAGGAGAGGAGAGCAGAGGAGAGCAGAGGGCAGAAGAGCACGTGCTGACTGAGAGGGGAAGGAATGGGGAAGGGACGGGGAAGGAACAGTGACTGTAGAATGAAGAACGGGCTAATGATGAGAGGAGTTTAGTGCTGCAAGCTTGAATGCAGAATGAAGGATGGACTAATGCTGAGAGGAGTTTAGTCACACTCACGCGTTCTTGCTGAGCTGCACGGAGCACGTGTAGCCCGGCAGGGAGGACGGCTGGCAGCCAGACCCATTGGCCTGCGAGGATGACCCGCTGCTCCCTCCACTGCCGCTGCTGCCATTGCTGCTCCCGCCGCTGCTGCTGTTGCCACCGCTGCTGCCGTTGTTGCCGCTGCTGCTGCCGCTGAAAGAGGGGCAGCTGTAGTCTACTGACAGGGATCCCCTAGGGGGAGGGAGAGAGCCTGAGAAGAGGAGAAGAGGAGAAGAGGAGAAGAGGGGAAGAGGAGAAGAGGAGAAGAGGAGAAGAGGGGGAGAGGGGAAGAGGAGAAGAGGGGGAGAAGGGGAGTGGGGGAGAGGGGTGGAAGAACTTCAGGAGAAGCAAGGTGGACCAGACCCATTGGCCTGGGAAGTGGACTCGCTACAGCCACTGCTGCTGGAAAAGGGGCAGCTGTAGTCTAGACTCTACTGACAGGGATCCCCTGGCGGCAGGCGAAGGCATAGAAGGGGAGAAGAGGGGTGGAGGAACGTGAAGAGAAGGGCATAGAACGCCATAGTAAGGTATAGAAGCGCATAGAGGGGTGTAGAAGTGGGGTAGAAAAAGGTAAAGAGGGGCATAGAGGGGTATCAAAACGTATAGAAGGGCATAGAGGGTGCAGAATTTAGAAGGGTTACACAGGGCTTAGAAGAGTATAGAAGAGCAAGTGTGCACTTGTTGGTTGGCAGGTGCTGCGCGAGGGTCTGAAACCCATCGGAGTAGGCCCAGATCATTGAATTAATTCCCTTCAGCAACACCTTTGTTTTGCCATCGTTAACAGACCGTGAGAACCTGCAACGAGGAGTGCAACAAAAGGGGGTAACAGAAGGCCTGCGTGTTTGCTACAGTGGTAAAGCGAGAATGCTCAGACAGCGGTAGCGCATGGCTGATAGCAAGCTGTGCGACAGCGTCGCGCGAGTCCCAGACAGCACGAGCAAGCACAACAGCGGAAAAGGCCTCGCTCTCAGCAGTCGTGGGGGCATCAGGGAGGGCAGCAGGCGCAGGGGGGAGGGAAAGCAGGCCATCAATATGAACAGCCAGGGGTTGACCGTCCTGGCGCTGACCTGTAAGCTGGCGTCGAAGGTCGACCAGCCACGCCTCAAAGTCAAGCGCCCGACCCTCTGCGTCCAGACGGAGCTGTGACTCCGCCATCGCCACTGCTGCTGCTGCTGACGGCCGCTGACAGGGTGAAGAGGATAGGCAGAGCAAGCGGTGGAGTGCAGTGTAGTGCGGTTGAGTGCGATGGAGAGCGGTGGAGTGCGGTGGAGAGTGGTGGAGTGCGGTGTAATACGATGGAGTGCGGTGTAGTGCGGTGGGGAGCGGGGGAGATCAGTGGAGAGAGCCAGTAAGGGAGCCGGCACTGAAGGGAGCCAGAGCCGGTGGGTCGGCGCTGTGACTTTACGGCCTGGCGGCTGGCCGCTAAAGTGGGGGGCGGCTGGGCTGGAGCTGGCCGGCTGGCTGGCGAGAGGCCGACGAGGCACACGGGGCCGACGGGGCGCTAGCGGGGTCGGTAAGGCGCCAACGGGGCCGGCGGGGTGCTAACAGGCTGGCGGGGCGAGCAGGGCAGGAGAGGCGCACGAGGCCGACGAGGCGCTAATGTTGTTCACGGGGCGCGAACGGGGCTGGAAGGGTGCTAACGGGGCTGGAAGGGCGCTAACGGGCCGGCGGGGTGAGCAGGGCTAGAGGGGCGCACGGGGCCGACGGGGCGCTAACGGGGCCAACGGGGCGCACAGGGCCAGACGGCGCAAGTGGGGCTGGCAGGGCGTTAACAGGCCAGAGGGGGTGCACGGGTCCGACGGAGCGCTAACGGGGCCAAAAGGGCGCTACAGGCCAACGGGGCGCTAACGGGTCGGCCGGGTGAGCAGGGCCAGAGGGGCGCAACGGGGCCAACGAGGCGCACGGGGCCGACACGGCGCTAACGGGCCGACGGGGCACTAACGGGCCGACGGGGCACTAACGAGCCGACGGGGCGCTAACGGGGCCAACGGGGCGCACAGGGCCGACGGGGAACTAACGGGCTGACGGGGCGCTAACGGGCCTGTGGGGCGAGTAGGGCCAGAGGGGCGCACGAGGGTCGACAGGGTGCAAACGGTCGGACAGGGGCGCTCACTGGGCCAACGGGGTGCACGGGGCCGACGAGACGCTAACGGGCCGACGAGGCGCTAACGGGCCGACGAGGCGCTAACGAGCCTACGGGGCGACTAGGACTAGGACGAGAGCGGAACCGCAGGTGGGCGGGGAGGATCTAACCTAGCGCGTGATACCATCTTAGAGTAGAAATCGTTAACTAGAATGAGGCATACTGGTTGTTTTTTGTTCAAGTATTTGTACCCTCTAAGAGCAGGTGTGTCTCTTCAGCAGCTCTGCCTTCACGGAGGCCAGTGCGTCCCTGTCTGCCGTGGCGAAGATCAGGTCGTCTACGTAAACAAGGATGTAGAACGGGGTCTGGCCAGCATGAACGAAGAGCGAGGGGTCTGCATCGAATAGAAAGAACTGCAGGTCAGCAAGCGTAGCACACAGCGTGTCGTGCCACTCACGGGGAGCCTGCCGCAGGCCGTAGATGAGGCGCCGTAGGAGCCACTGGGTCCCAGGAGGGAAGGTACTAGTGAAGCCCTGAGGGCGGCGCATCAGACCCGCTCGTGTAGACTGCCCTGAAGAAACGCAGTGGAGAAGTCGAGGGAGTGAAGCTCGTAGTCATGCTGAGCTACTACGTGTAGCAGCAACCGAAGAGTAGTCATCTTCGGGGTTGGAGCGAAGGTCTAGAAAAAGTCCACCCCCTCACGCTGAATGAAACCTCTAGCCACGTAGCGTGCCTTGAACACAGGCGGCTCTCCAGGAGGGCGCTTCACCTTGAAGAGCCAGCGGCCATCGACTACGTTCACCGCAGGTGGGGGAACTGCGTTAACGTAGGTGCCGGTGGATCTCCAAGATGCCATCTCCAACTCCATGGCAGCTATCCACTGAGAGGCCCAAGGTCCCGAGGTCGCCTCAGCGTAAGTGCGAGGGGTCGGGATGTCCAAAGCGTCGGGGTCACCCTCAGGGACTAGAAGCATAGAGCAGAGATGGGGAGCAGCCTCGGACAGGAAAGCAAGCTCATACTGGCGGTCCTCCAGTACGTCATTGCCGAAGGCAGGAGCACCCCCGACAGACGGAGGACAGGCAGGGTCAGAGACCAGAGCGGTGGCGTAGTCAAGGTGGCGGGTAGAGGCGAAGTCAGCGACCGCAGCTACAAGGGTGTCAAGACTCGAAACCGGAACAGACGGGTCGGTAACGAGGGAGGCAAGGATTCGAGGAACAAGAGGACGAGCGGCATGTAGGTAGTCAGACAGAGGGGGGGGAGCAACGACAAGGGAGGACGGAGGGGGCGACGGGAGAAGGGGAGGACGAGATGTGTAGGAACGAAGCAACATAGGGTGAGAGCGTTGGGGAGACAGGTCGAGCACGGGAGGGATGGCGAGACCAGACGTGAGACGGAGGAGTCAGGTCAGGAGACAGAGGAGGGGACACAAGAGGGGAACGAGGGGGGAAACGAGCCGAAGACGAGTCCGGAGGAGGGAACACAGGGCCGTAGATAGGAGGAGGTACAGGCACGGGGTCAGGGGATGGAAGGCCGAGCAGGCGAAGAGTGGACACCAGCGGGGACTGCTGCGGCGGCGGTGTGACACCGACACCAGGACCGCAAGCTGCCGGGCGGCGACCTCCAGAACACTCCACGCCAGCACCCCCAGAAGAAACACCCCCAGAGCTCAGAACCCCTCGAGCACCGGTACCACCCCCAGGCCAGCCAGGACAAGCCACGACAGGAGTCCCAGGACTAGTCCCCACCCCAACTCTAGCACCCCCAGAGGCAACGAACAGCGGCGGCGGCTGCGGCGGGGACGACGGCTGCGACAGCGGTGGCGATGGCGGCTGCGGAGGCGGCGGAGGAGGAGACACCTGAGAAGGGGCAGGCGGCGAGGACTGTGTCGCAGGACCACCAGCGTCAGCAGACTTCTCAACCGGAACAACCGACAGAAGTGGGGTGACGTGGGACACACCAGAGGGGGCAGGACGGGGAGGGGGAGGAGGAGGGGCGGCGACGACCGGGGAAGGGGTGACCATGAACAGGGTGGGGTAACCGGGGGACCTCGGTGGGGGAAGCGGCAGAAGAAGGAGACGGACTCGACAAAGGTGACGTCGCGGGAATGAAAGAACCGATGAGACGGCGGGTGGTAGAAGTGCGAGTCAGACGCGTCAAGGGGGAAGCCGAGGAAGACACAGGGAAGGGTGCGGGCAGTGAGCTTGTCCGTGCCAGAGGCACGAACGTGTGCAAGGCAGCCCCAGACGTGAAACGCAGACGCGTCACCAAGGGACCCAGACCAAAGAAGGGTCGGCGAAACCTGAGGCTGCTGGGGGTGCGGCCACAGGTTAAGCTGGTGAGCGGCGTAGCGAACCGCGAACGGCCACAGAAAATGGGGTGCACCAGCATGGATCATGGAGGTGCAAGCCACCTCCATGACCAAACGGATGCGTCGCTCAGTGATCCCATTCCGTTGCGGGGAGTCCGGTAGGGTGTACGACTGGGTGATGCCCTCCCATGACAGAATTGTCCAAGCCGAGCAGAGGCAAACCCGCCGCCACGGTCAGAGTGGAAACATAGCACAGGGAGACCGTAGTGGAGGCGCGCAGCTACGACCCACGAGATAAGAACGTTAGGCACATCCGCCTTCCACTCCATGGGAAACACCGTGGTGTAGCGTGTGTAGTCGTCGACAAGCACTAGGAAGTAGCGCTCTGACGCGGCCCATGGACGGGGGCGGGGCTGTGACATGTGCAGAGTCTATAGCGGTGCTTGCGGTAGGGGGAAAAGAGGAGGAGTGAGGGGCACGACGGAGCCGGCCCTCGACACAGGGCGTGCAAGGTGGGGCTGGGGAGGAGGGAAACTCGGGGAACGACTCGGGGAGGCCTAGGACGAGATCGTGCTGTGACATGTGACGCAGACGCGGGAGCGCAGGGTGACCTAGGTGGTGGTGCCAGAGAAGAGTCGAGTGGGTAAGAGACCGACAGGAGCAGGCAGCAGCAACCGGGGGAGACGCAGCCACCTGAGGGGGGGTTCGAGCCGGGGGGGTCACTGTGTCCAGTGTGAAAAGACCAGACACTGGGTCCCGGGGGAACGTGGACAGGGGGGCACCAGTGGCGGCCTCAGTACAGACAGCGTACTGCTCGTGACCAGGGAACGTCGTGGTGACGCCAAGATCCCGAAGGCAGCCGAAACCAGATAGGTTCCTGGAGAACGAGGGGGATGTGCAGTCCTGTAAGCGAGCCTGAAGTAACCGCTAGGCAGGGGAGGGTGGTGGAATTGCGGGCAACTACAGGGCTGGAGGAGGGGTCAGCAAGAGAGACTGCGGCAGGGATAGGAAGCGGTGTCAACGTGGTGGAGTCGCAGAAAGAAGCACCAGGAAGCGCCAGAGTCGAGGGTGAAGGAGAGCGCGGCAGTGGCGGCCAGAGGCGAAGCAGCGACGGAAGCACCAAGGCTAAACAAAGCAGGGGGTCCTACGCCTGACGCAGCAGGGGAGGCTAAGCAAGGCACACCTACACTAGGCAACAAGGGGTAATAAGACAGAAGCACACTAGAGTCATCAGCATACATCACATGCAGAGCAGCAACAATCTCATCCATATCCAGATCAAAAATCTGAACCCTACGTCGAAGCAAGCTGTGCCAGTCTGGAAGCTCGGGCGACGGGCCGAAGCGCTGACGAAACAGGTCGTCCAGGCGACAAAAACAGCGGACGGAGGTGTGACCGATCTTACCGCAAACGAAGCCACGGCGAGGACCAGTCTGGAGTTGGTACTGACATCGCGCGTCACCCGAACCACCACCCGGCAGCCCACCACGTGCACCACTACCACGTCCAGCGCTACCACCAGCGCCAGGCCACCCGGGCGGGAGACCACTTGCCTATCTCTGCTGCTGCGGCGGCTGTTGTGGCTGATGCGAGTCCGGCTGCAACACCGGCGGCTGCTGAGACGGCTGCTCGGCTGCATCTGTCAGGGTCCCCACGTCCGCACCACCACCAGGAGACCCAGCTCCAGCACCACCTACACCGGCACCCCCACCCCCGCCACCACGTCCAGCCTTGGGGCGGCGACCCTTCCCCGGACGGACCTGTGCTGCAGCGGCAATCTCAGCCACAGCTGCAGAACCGTCGGAGAAGGCAGTGCAGGCAGCACGCCAGGTCTCATCTATAGTGCGCAGGTGAGCGGCTAGGTCAGCGACAGTGGGGAACGACGCAAGGTCAGGGAAGAGCATGGGGAGGATAAGACGACCTACCGAGGCAACAGGCGTGGTGGAATAGCGCTGAACAACAGCATCTAGGAAAGCCTGGGTAGTGGTGATAGACCTGAAGCGAGGTCGCTCGGACAGGGGGAGGGCATTGCTAATGGCAAGCTGTGCGACAGTGTCACGGGACAGCCAGACAGAGCGAGCAAGGGCAGCGGCCGCAGCGGACTCACGCTCAGCGGACGAGGAGTCAGTAGACAGTGCAGCGGGGGGGTCAGGGTAGGGGTGGGTACGGTCAAGATGGACAGACAGCGAGTGGCCATCCTGCCGCTGACGAGTGAGGTGGCGACGGAGGTCAGCAAGCCACGCATCAAACTCAATCGGCTGGCTCTCAGCGTCAAAACGAAGCACCTCCGCTATCAGTGACAACAGAGGGCAGTGTAGAGCGGTGCAGAACAGTGCAGTGCAGCGCAGTGTGGTGCTGTGCAGGACAGTGCGGTGCAATGCGGTGCAGCGCGGTACAGTGGGGTGCAGTGCGGTACAGTGCGGTGCAGTGCAGTACAAAGCTGTGCAGTACGGTACCGGGGGGTTCGCAGGGCAGTGCTGATCGGGAAGAACGGGCCGAACCCGAGGCGTCGCCGGGCTGGCGACGACGCGAATGCTGGGGCGGGCCGGCGGGCGACGGACGCGAGGGGCCAGCAAACGGCGGCAATCGGGGCCGGCTAGGAGCTGGCGCGACGGCGAGGAGAGCCGGCCGCGACAGCGGCCAGGGACAGCCGCGGCGGCGGCTAGGGGCGGCCGCGACGGCAGGAGCGACCGTGGGGCGGCTGGAGACGGCAGCGACGGTGGCAGGGCGGCCGCGACGGCGAGGGGCGACCGTGAGCCGGCTGGAAACGGCCGCGACGGCAGCTAGGGGCAGCCACGACGGCTAGAGGCGGCCGCGACGACAGCTAGGGGCGGCCACGACGGCGAGGGAGTCGGCTAGGGGCGGGTGCAAACGACCAGGGGGCCGGCTAGAAGCGGGCGCAAAACGGCCAGGGCGCCGGCTAGGAGGGGCTCGACGGCCAGGGGGCCGGCTAGAAGCGGGCGCGACGGCCAGGGGGCCAGCTAGGGGCGGGCGCGAACGACCCAAGGCCCAGCTAGGGGCGAGCGCGACGGCCAGATGGCCGGCTAGGACGGGCGCGAACGGCCCGGGGGGCAGCTAGGGACGGGCGCGACGGCCAGGGGGCCGGCTAGGGACGGGCGCGACGGCCAGGGGGCCGGCTAGGGACGGGTGCGTAGGTCAGGGGGCCGGCTAGGGACGGGCGCGACGGCCAGGGTGCCGGCTAGGGTCGGGCGCGACGGCCAGGGGCCGGCTAGGGACGGGCGCGAACGGTCGGGGGCCAACTAGGGACGGGCGCGACAGCCAGGGGGCCGGCTAGGGACGGGCGCGACGGTCAGGGGGCCCGGCTAGGGACGGGCGCGACGGCCAGGGGGCCGGCTAGGGACGGGCGCGAACGGCCAGGGGGCCAGCTAGGGACGGGCGCGACGGCCAGCGGGCCGGGTAGGGACGGGCGCGATGGTCAGGGGGGGGGGGGCTAGGGACGGGCGCGACGGTCTGGGGGCCGGCTAGGGTAGGGTGCGACGGCTAGGGGGCCGGCTAGGGACAGGCGCGAACGGCCAGGGGGCCGGCTAGGAGCGGGGCAAGACGGCGGCTAGGGCCTAGGGGCGGAAGCGTGGGCGGGCTAGGGGGGGGACCTAACCTACTATGATACCATGTCTGAAAGAATAATGACTAGAACGGGGAGATACGAAGCAATATAGATTGGTGAGCTGTACCCACTAAGGCATCAACATATACAGTCTACAGTAAGTGCATAAGTTATGTTTGACAATTATAACATATACAAATACGTTTGTACAAGAAAAGAGTTGTCCCCTTAACAGTAGGAAACTACCGAGTATTAAACCTACCTAGCCAACACACACACACACACACACACACACACACACACACACACACACACACACACACACACACACACACACACACACACACACACACATATATATGTATATATATGTGTGTTGACAAATCTCCCCACACTACAATGCCAGGTGGGTAGGTAGGTATGAGACAAAAGGAAGGAATACTGCACACTAGCCTAGATCCTACGAGAAGGGGCAGCTCTACCATAGTGGTCTTACATGTGTAAGCGCAAACGAGGCAAACGACCTACCAGGGATTGCAAAGCGTATAGGCCAATGTCCTCCTCTGTAGTTAACTTTCACCAAGTCATCAGCGTACGATGTCCTCCAGGAGTGTACCTTTGATTTGCCACCCACATTTCTCAAAAACCACCAAGGTATGTGAATCTTTACATATCTTGGTGTTGCCTTTTGATTCACTACAAACACGCTGACCATTCTCTTCTTCGGGGTGTAGAAAGCAGCAATCCCGTAGTTACATGCCGCCTTGTTGACATACAGCCGCTTGCTGCCTGCGGGAGCGAGACTCGTAAAATGCTTCAAGATCCAAAACTTTTTGGAGGCCGTCGGCGGAGTGTAGACTGTAGACTCATCCGGCGTTTTCGACCAGTCGATGTGGATCAGCGCCCAGGATGCCACGGGGTCAATCGCCTGCCAAAAGACCCACCCAGTAGCTTCCAAAATGTTGATCGCCGCAATGATTGACCTCGCCATGAAAAGTGCCACGTCCATATCCTCCCCGCCTCGCATGAGAGGCCCCCATTCCGAAACCCACACCTCTTTCTCCTGCCCTTTCGCCATCCGCTTCATATCATAAAATTTTTGGGTTGTCCACTCGACCGGACTCGTTCCGTTTTTCGCCAGGCTTATGTAACCATGCACGTTGTAACGGGCGAGGAACGGGTTCAGAGTCCCAATCTGTCTCGGGGTGGTTTGGACAAAGCTATCCACCGAGGCAATCCCCGTTTTAAGCTGCTTCCTTTCAAGAGCAGCCTGGGTCATCAGTAGAATCCGCTTCATCTGCTGAAAACCGATGTTACAACCCTCCTGCCCTCCCCCCTTCATCCACCACCCCTCCAAAGCCTCATTAAACGGCTCCAAGGTATCAAACACCATTCCCTTACCCCAGCTAGTATCCTTAGCAAATTTCTCCACCACATCAGTGAGATACTCCACATAAGCTTCCTCGTACTCCACCTTCAAATTCCCCTCTCCGTAGTTGGCTGCCCCGGCAACATCCCCAGACACAGTCATCCACCAGGGCGGGCTGTTGGCAAAAGCTTCGAATGTGTCTGCCCCACGCGCCCGGGCAGCGAACAAAACTTTCCGCTGCCTGTCGTCTGCTGACCAGTTGTAGCCTGCTTGCTCTGTGGCTTTAAAGCCCGGCATGCCCCGCCATTTTCCCCAGCCTGTTTGGAGTCGGGGACTGTTGGTAGCGTTGTTGCCGCCTCCTATGTTGTAGCGGACTATGTTGAGGTTTAGTCCCGATGGGGAGAATAGGAGGTCCATGAGAGGGTTCAAGTGCGCATCGGGGAAACCACCCACGAAGTTTCCTAGCCTGAGAGGGATGGAAGGGTGGGAGGGGATATCAGAAGGAGAGTATTGAGTCAATGGAGAGAAGTGGGGTCGGTGCATTGAGAGGGAGTGTCTGTTTGAACCTGGGAGTTGTTAGTCTCATTATGCCCGCCTCCTATGCTGGAGCAGACTATGTTGAGGTTTGGACCTGAAAGAGAAAGAATAGGAGGTCCATTAAGGGTTAAAGTGGGCATCAGGGAAACCACACACGAAGTTTCCTAGACTGGGAAGTATAGAAGGAGAGAGATGGGAAGGTCAGGGGGGATGTGTTGAGTCAAGGGAGAAAAGTGGGGGTGGTGCATTGAAGGGCGGGGACAGGGACAAGAGGGCCGCAAGGAGATTGAAGTGGGATTGAAGGAAGCTATCTATGAAGCATACATCCTTCCACCTCACCCCCCCTCCCCCCCCTTTTCACCTCAACCCCCTCCCTCCCCTTCACCTCACCCCCACTCCCCCCCCCTTTCCCCTCACCCCACATCTTCACCTGCAGTCTTACCAGCACAGCCCAGCCTCGCCACTTGCTCCCCTGCCGTATCCAGCCAGAAAGGGGTTGGAGGGAGGGATAATGGATCGGGAGCGGGGGAGAAGAGCGAGGGGAGAGAGAGAGGCGGGGAGAGGGGGGGGGACGGGGGGGAGGGGTGGCTTACCAGCAGAGGGAGGTGCCCCAGCCTCGCCACTTGTTCCGCCTGCGCGGGTTCAGCGTCACTGACGCGGAGCCTGGGAAAGGGGTGGAAGGGAGGGGGGAGAGGGTGGGGGGAAGAGCATCAGCCCGCTTGTTCCGCCTGCGCGGGTTCGGAGTCACTGACGCGGAGCCTGGGCAGGGGGGAGGGTGGGGGAGCGTGGGGGAGGGTGAGGGGAGACGGGAGACACGAGACACTCAATCAACTTGTTCTGCCGCCATGGATCCAGAGTCACTGGCACAGAGCCAGGAGGGGGGGAGGGAGGAAGGGCGGGTGGGGGGGAGAGTGGGGGAGAGTGGGGGAGGGTGGGGGAGGATGGGCGAAAGCGCAGAGACACGAGACACTCAATCAACTTGATCTGCCGCCAGGGATCCAGAGTCACTGGCAGAGCCAGGAGCGGGGGAGGGAGGAAGGGCGGGTGGGGAAGGGTGGGGGAAAGAGCAGGCACACAGCTACTTGTTACGCCGCCGCTGAGTCAGAGACACCGATTCTGAGCCTGGGAAGGAAAATGGGAGGGGGGAGGGGGGAGGGGGGAGGGGGGCGGGGGGATGCGACAATCTCGCGGCACACAGTTAGTTGGTCCGACAGTTTTTTCGAGGCGACTTTTGAGTCGACTCAAAAGTTCATCAGACAGTTTTTGCGGGGCTATAAGAAATTTTCGATGCGAGGAGCAGATCGACGCGAGGAGAAGATCGATGCGAGGAGCTCACCATGAGACCGTTGCGCGCGGCAGATACAAGTCGTGAAAGGGACGTGCGAGGAGACGACTCGGAGTGAGTCGACTCAGCACCTTTTAAGTATGCGGCTCGGGCGAGTGAGGGACGAATGGGGGAATAGTGAGGGACGAAAAAGGCCGCTAGGCCAACGAGATAGCGCGGCAAAATCGATGCAAAGCGCGCCGAGAGCAAAGCGCCTACCTTCCAGCACAGTTAGGTTCGGCACAGTTAGGAATGGGAAGGGAGGGGGGGGGGAAGTGTAGTAGCGTACCTCCTCCAGTGCATATATCGAAGAGCTCAGTAGCGGGTGTCAGGTTCGGCGTGGAATTCTCTGCGACTAGGGGTCGACTCGAACCACCGATAGATGCGATTCGCGCGCTGGGGAGCGACGCCGCTTGCGAAATGCTGTGCGACGCCACTTGCGACGTCGCTGTTAGCGAAGAGTTTTCGCCACAAGGGACCGGAACCGGGTGCGGCGATAGCCCTTGCTCAAAGCAAATGGGGGGACCCACGGGATCCCCTGATGTGCCTGAAACGACCGGAAGCGTGATATTGACGGAGTAGTCTATACCGGGGATATCTGGAATTATCTCGTCGCTGGGAGACGGGGCGGGAGCGCTTGCGGGAGCGCTTGCGGGAGCGTTTTCAGACACTCCAGCTGAAAAAGCGGCGGAAAACGCGGCGGAGAATACGGAGAGCAGGAGGAAAGTGCGACGGAGAGGACGAGAGGATAAACGAGGGTTTCTAAGCGCCATGGTTCAGCTAACGAATAGTCCGTCACGATCAGTCCGTCACGATCAGTCCGTCAACGTTAGCGATCAGTCTTCCAGAGGTAACGATCGGTCCGTCAAAGTTAACGATTGTGCCGTCGAGCTAACTATAAGTCCGTCAGGTCGACCATCCGTCACTAGTAGCAGTGACAAATGCTGATTTCGATCTCCGTGACGATTTCCGTCGACGCTTTTCGGACGGCTTCCGTCTGTGACTGAAATCGTTCGTCGCCAACAGCTGACAGCATGACCGACATAAATCTCGCCAGATCTCCGGCATGATCGGCCGTACGACAGTGTTACAAAACGGCAACGGTAAGTACGAGGATATTAGTCGCCACAGCAACAATAAGTACAAGAATTGCACAGCCCGGCTCGCTGAAGCTGGTCCAAGAGCGAAGACTGAACGTTGATGATGGATTGGTGTTAGTTTACCACTGGTTAGTTGGCAAGAAAGCGGTGACATCAGCACAGTTCTGGTCTGGAATGCTGGCAAGAAAGCTAGGACGAGTCCAGTCCAGCCCAGTGATGGCAGGTGGGGTGTTTTGAACTGACAGGGCAAGATGTTTGCTTGTGGTTTCGGGTTCAGCTCGGTTTGGTGTAATATATTCTAGCTTTTGTGAGATGCAGAGGTTTTCAACACGGTATAGAACTTGGGTAGTCTGTGTTGGCATTCGAAATGCCCTCAGTCATGATGAGTCACGAAAGCAAGAATTTCGCACAGTGACCGACTAGTACATTCGCGAATCGGCGGCACGAAATTGCATGGTCCGAACCGAATGTTCCTCCGAGCCGCGCCGCGAGAGTTACGATTGGCTGACTGGCTCCCGCTGTTGACAGTTTGGCGGGAATCAGTTGGGTTGGAAGGGATGCGGGAGGCGGAGAAAGAAACGGGGGAGGGGTAGGGTGGGGAGAAGACAGGGCGAGTCGGGGAAAGTTGGGGAAAAGGGGGGAGACAGGTACAGTGCAAGGCGGTGTCGGCATTCTTCTGTCGATACTGTTCACTGCTCTTCTCTTTGGGTTGGGCTTTGAACGACCCTCCACGACTAATTCTTTCTGACCTGTCCTTGTCGCACATGCGAAGCTCGCTTTCAAGCATACGTGGCTGGTTTCTGCTGCCACATCGGCATTAGAATTGCATGCCCCCCAGCCACATCCTAGCCACTGATATGATTTAGAAGATGTCAATGTACTATAACGTGAGAATACAAGGTCGCTATTGCAATGAAAGCACGAGGTTATTTAGGAATAGACGTACTAGGGCGATAACCTCGGAACGTGAGTAGGTTCGGCAATGTGGCGACAGTGTCGGACGGGGCGCGGGAAAGGTTTGGGCCGAAAATGAAGGCCGAACGTGACGAGTCGAGATGTTCGGGTGTACGCGGTAGCAGTCGACGCAGTAAGGAATGGCAATTCCTTACACTAGCCCCCCCTCCTAAACGTGTCCGTGGGCATCGGAGACATTCCGACGCTGATAATATGCCGTTAGAATCGGATGTGATTCTAGGTCAGCGAGGGGCACCCAGCTGTCGTCTTCGGACGCGCGATCGCGCAAGCGGACGAGGAAGTCAACCATCCGACGGTTCAGCTGCGTTGTGACGCGATGTCCCATAATTTTCAAAGGCTCGGTCGTCGGTTCCTGCAAAGGCGTTTGCTGCGGTACACCGCGGTTTCGTGCCAAGGCCGACGAACTCGGGACGTAGGGTCGGAGAAGATTGACGTGGAAGGCCGGGTGGTGGCGCCAATCAGCCGGTAATCGAAGGTGAACAGTGGCAGGTGTCACCAGGTTGGTCACTGGAAAAGGTCCGCAGAATGTGGGTCGGAGTTTGCTCAGGATCGGCAACCGCAAATTGCGAGTGTCGAGGAGGACTGTCACAGGATCGAATGTGTCGAGGAAAGGTTGCACTATCGATCGGTACAAGGCGCTTTTATACTTCCAGAGTACATCAGGTAACCAGGTTTATCTTATCCTAAGGGAATAGACCCTTCTAGAAGATAGAATCACCCTGCGTATAGCCACGCGAGGCTATTGGCTTTAAGGGATTACAGCAGGATTACGCTAGATAGCGTGTCTAGAACATTCCATGCCTGGTCGGTGATATAATAATAATAAAGGAAGAAACCAAAGGATAATGGAAAATGGGGAATATGAGGCAAAAGGCGATGAGATAAAAAGAGGAATGAAATGAAGATGAAATATGGAAAAGGCCAAGTGGTGTAACGGAGGCGTACTCTCACACTTCCCCCCTCAAAGCTGGGTGGTAGAAGTAACACCCTGCTTGACAAGGTAGTCATGTAGAGGACGACGGGCGTTACCCATGTCGGACTCAGGTACCCAGCTGTCCTCAGAAGGATCATAACCCTTCCAACGGATAAGAAGCTCCACGGTGCCATTCCGACGACGGCGGTGTGCGAGCACGGACTCGACCTCGTACTCGGGTTCGTTCTGGACGAGGACGGGCGGCGGCGGCGGCGGCTGGCGTCCGACGAAAATTGTGTTCGGGTCCCGATAGGGCTTCAGAAGTTGGACGTGGAAGGCGTTGTGAATCTTCCAGGTAGCTGGTAGGCGTAAGCGGAAGGTAACAGGAGTGACTGTGCTTCAACGAGAAAGGCCCGCAGAAGCGAGGTCGAAGTTTAGATGGGAGGTGGCTGAGGTCAGGTTGCGGGTGTCGAGGAGCACCTGGTCTCCCACCGTGATGGTGTGGTCGTTGCGATGGCGATCGGCCTGGCGCTTCTGTTGCTGTTGAATGTCAAGGAGGCGCTTATGGGTCCGATCCCAAAGCTGATGCATGGTTGTGATGAAATCGTGTGCAGGTTGGACTGTAGCGGATGTTGTCGGTTTCTGTGGTGTGAGTGGTGGCGTCCGTAGCAGAGGAAGAACGGCGTCTGTCCAGTAGCGGCATGTGTGGCATTGTTGTAAGCAAACTCGAGTACGGGCAGGTGCAAGTCCCATTTGGAGATGTCGTCCTTGCAGGCTGCTCGGAGGAGTTGCTCAACAATTTGGTTGAGGCGCTCGGTCTGTCCGTCTGTCTGCGGATGGTATGCGGATGACATGGCGAGTTTGGTGCCGAGCAGAGACATAAGTTCCTTCCAGAACTTGCTAGTGAACTTGGGGTCTCGGTCGGAGATGAGTGTAGTTGGGATGCCATGCTGTGAGATGATGTGACGAACGAAGAGCTGTGCTGTCTCCTCGGTGCGTGCCGTCGTGTGTGTCGGGATGAAGTGTCCCATTTTGGAGAACTTGTCAATGACGACAAGGATGGCGTCATGACCGCTGGAGGTAGGTGGTAACCCGGTGATGAAGTCTAGGCTAACCACTTGCCATGGTTGTCTGGGACAGGAAGAGGCTGCAGTAGTCCCGCCTTTTTCTGCTTGCTGCTCTTCATCCGCTGACATGTATCACACGAGGTGACGAATTTTCTGGACGTCGTCTGCCATATGGGGCCAGTAGTAGTGTTTGGCGATACCGGTGAGCGTCTTGTTGCTACCGAAGTGTCCGGCGTACAGGACGTCGTGGTATTCTTCGAGTAGTAACTGGCGCAAAGGAGGGTAATTGGGTACCCAGATTTTTGCTGATCCTTTCCGGTACGCGATGTCACTGTCCCACTGTAGCAGATGTCGCTTTTCTGCCAAGGAAATTTCGGGGTCGATGGCGTACCCGTGGGTGAAGAGTCCCTTGAGTAGTGGATTCATCCCTTCGACCTGAATCGCGGCAACGTGTGCAGGCCGGCTGAGAGCGTCTGCTTTGTTCTTGTGGCCGGCTTGTACACGATGTCGTAGTGGAAGTGTGTCTCGAGGAAGTCGATCCACCGGACCTGCCGCCTGGAAAGGTTGGGTTGTGTCTTCAAATATTTCAGGCTGCAGTGGTCGGTGTAGACGGTCGTTCTTCGTCCTTCGAGATAGCATCTCCACGCTTTTGAAGGCGATAACGATAGCAAGAGCCTCTTTGTCGTGTATCGGGTAGTTGAGTTCTGCCCCGTGCAGTTTCTTGCTGAGGTAGGCAATTGGTTGCAGTCCATTCCCCTGGTCTTGCATCAAGACTGCTCCCACTGCCTGGTCGCTGGCGTCAGCTTCGATTACGTAGTCGCGTTCGGGATCTGGCAAGATGAGCACCGGTGCGGACGTTAGTGCTTGTTTCAGCTGCTCCACGGCTTCCTGGTGCTTCGTCTCCCATTTGTAGGGCGTGTTCTTCTTCAGCAGATTCGTGAGTGGTGCCGCGAGTTTCGCATACTGTGGCACGAACTGTTGTAGTAATTAGCGAAGCCTAGGAACTGCTGGCAACTCCTTCACGTTCTCGGGTGTCTTCCACGTACGTACGGCTTCGATTTTCTTGGGGTCGACGTGAACTCCTTGAGCGCTCACCAAGTGTCCTAGAAATTGGACTTTCTCCAGGGCGAATTCGCTCTTGGACAGTTTGACGTAGAATCGTTCTCGTCGAAGAATTTCGAAGACGGCGTCGCAGGTGTTCGACGTGCTGCTTCATGTCGCGCGAGTAGATGAGTATGTCGTCCAGGTACACCACCACGCATTCGTCCAGAAGTGGTCGTAGAATGTGGTTCATTTCGGCTTGGAACGTTGCCGGCGCGTTGGTGAGTCCGAACGGCATGACCAAATACTCGTACGATCCGTACCGAGTTCGGAAAGCAGTTTTGTGGATAGAGTTGTCCGCCATCCGTATCTGCCAGTATCCGGACCGCAGATCCAGTTTGGAAAATACCGTAGCTCCCCGAAGCTGGTCAAGTAGGTCATCGATTCGCGGTATCGGATATTTATTCTTGATGGTCTGCTTGTTAAGAGCTCGGTAGTCGATGCACATGCGCAGGCTTCCGTCCGGTTTCGGTGTGAAGAGTACTGGGGCACCGTATGGCGAAGTAGATGGTCGGATGAGTCCTTTGGCTAGGAGATACTCGAATCTGCTTCTTCATGTCGGTCAGCTCCGTAGGGCTGAGCCGGTATGGTGCTCGGAAGGTCGGCTTCGAACCCGGTTCCTCCACGATCTCGTGTTGATGCGTTCGGTATGGCGGTAGCTCGTTCGGAAGATCGTCAGGAAGAATGTCTTGGAACTCCTTCAGTAATTCCTTGATCTTTTCTGGAGTTTCCGAGGCTTTCTCTCCGTCATTCTCCACCTCTGTTGCTATCGCCAGGAACCCGGTGTCGGTCCGCTTCACGTCCTTCTCGAATCGTGCGAGTGTCTCCACTGGGATATCTCCAGTATCGTCCCAGTTGGGTAGCCTGTACTCTCCGTCCATTGTTGTAGAATGCTTGCGGTGCGGTTCACCCAGTTGATCTCGGGGTTGAATCTTTTCAGGAAGTCTCGCCCGAAGATCAAGTCAAGCCCTTTGATGTTGGTGATGGGGAGTGCAGGTCTCCAGCGCAGTGGTCCGATTTGTAGGTGTAGCACTGCTTCGCCGTGTACTGGTAACTTGCTGCCGTCCACCATCGTTGCCAGAGAATCCTGAAGGCTTGTACTCTTCCCGGAGTCGGTCGATCATTGCCTTGTCGCAGACGGTGTGTGACGCTCCGCTGTCCACGAGTGCTTGGAGGCGTCGTCCTTTGCAGATGACCTCGAGCACGAGGGGCAAGTCGTTGCTCGGAGTACCCAAAGATAGTTTCATTGATTGGGTCTAAGGGTACATCCCAATATTCCGTACACACCTTGGTGTTGCTGTCTACTCCTGAGCTGGCAGCTGGCCGAGGCTGCTTGGAGAACGGCTCTTCTCCAGGGCCCGGAGTTTCTTTGACGACTGTGCGCGTCAATTGATGCCGAAGAACTGGATGCATCCGTAGAAGGAGTTCGGGGTTTGTGCAGCTTCTTGTAGACCCCCAGCTTCCTCTTGAGCTGCTTCAGCTCCACCGACGTCTTCCCTGGGGAACGGGTAGTCGTTGTGGGCTGGTGTCGGGAGAGGACGTTGACTCCGTGGAAAGGTCGGCTTCTTTCCACACTCCTTAATTTGGTCCCCAAGTTGTCCGGTACCGGTATAATCTCCACAGCTGTCTGCTTCTTTTGGAGTCCCTCCCGAATTTCTCCAAGGCTCTAGCTCCTCGAAAATCATAAGTTTTCATTAAAGCATCTTTATAGGATAGCTTTAACGAATTCTTATAATTTCTTGGGTCTTCAAGGAGTTTCCCCGTCTCGGCAGAGTCTTTTTTCGCGGAGTCTGATTTTCCCTCGGCGAATTTCCCTGGCGAAGACTGGTCGTGGGGTGGAGATTTTCCCCCATCATTTCCTCCTTCTCGCGTCGAATCAGCTTCGTCGAAGTTGATTTTTCCGGAATCCCGCGGCCGCTTTCGGATCTTTTTATTTTCGCCAGCTAGATCCGCAATCACTGGCGACTCCCGTTTTTTTGTCTTCTGATTGGCCGAAAGATTTCCGCCACTGTTGCGTGCCCGATACTCTGCGCGTGCGGCCTTCATTTTGTTGCAGTCGAAGATTCGGTGGCCCGGCACCCCGCAAAAATCACACGTGTAGTTGGTGTTTTTCGGACGTGGCCGCCCCTCGAATCTGTCGACTTCCATCGGGTCGGCGAACGTGGGGTGAGCCGAGCGGTCGCCCTGTCGCGTACTGCCGACGTGCGTCCGTCGTGTTCCGGCGTTGACCATGTCGAAGCGCTCCGCGGCCGAAACGACGTCATTGTAGCTCGCGTAGTTTGACGCTGCCACCTGTCGTTTGACTTCGGTCTTCAGCCCTGCGAGGTACGATTGCACTTTTTCCCCTTCGGTCAGGTCGGGAATGCGGTTATAAAATTCTTCCATCTGCTGCGTGTACTGTGCTACACTCCCGAACTGTCGGTGTCGATGAATTTTTTCCCGGGCAAGGAAACTCGAATTTATCGGTTCGAAGCGTTTCAGCAGGTCGGCGCGGAACTGCTGCCACGTGGCTTCACCGTGGATGAAAGTACCGTTGCCGCCAATCCACTCGAGTGCCGGCCCTCGCATCAGTGTCGCCGCGAGTCGTACGCGTTGACCGTCCCAGACTGGCGAGCTCCATCCGACGGCTGCGAAGTAGATCTCCATCCCGGCGATCCATCTGCGGGCGTCGGAGTTTCGATCGCTCGGATCGAACGGCTCAGGTGGGCGCGGTTTCGGAGCCTCGAGAAACTGCTGCGACTGCTGCGTTGTCGCCGTTGTCGTCTCGTGCTGCGCTCCGGCGAGTCGAGTTACTCGCTCGAACTGGTTTCGCACGCTTCGCGATCCGCTCGCATTTCCTCCTGAAGGGCTGCGATGCGCGCGAAAGAGCTGCTGGGTAACCTCGGCGTTGTCGAAGGTTGCCATCCTGTTCAAAACACGCACGGAGGGGGTAATTCGAAAATCGCGGAGCTGGTGCTTACCAGAATCGGCGTCGAATTGGTCGCCCCCGGCGGTTTTTCGAGGCAGGATCCCCGCTGCTGCTGCTTAGCTGAGCGCGGCCGAGTGGGAAAAGCTCTGATTACCAAGTGTCACAGGATCGAATGTGTCGAGGAAAGGTTGCACTATCGATCGGTACAAGGCGCTTTTATACTTCCAGAGTACATCAGGTAACCAGGTTTATCTTATCCTAAGGGAATAGACCCTTCTAGAAGATAGAATCACCCTGCGTATAGCCACGCGAGGCTATTGGCTTTAAGGGATTACAGCAGGATTACGCTAGATAGCGTGTCTAGAACATTCCATGCCTGGTCGGTGATATAATAATAATAAAGGAAGAAACCAAAGGATAATGGAAAATGGGGAATATGAGGCAAAAGGCGATGAGATAAAAAGAGGAATGAAATGAAGATGAAATATGGAAAAGGCCAAGTGGTGTAACGGAGGCGTACTCTCACAAGGACGAGATCTCCCACTTTGTAAGTGACGTCACGGCGATGTCGATCGGCTTGTCGGCTTGCGACCAGATTGGCTTTCCTGATTGCCTCAGCGGCCTTTTCGCGGGCGGCGAGAATGTCTTCAGCTAATTTCCGGGACCGGGGTACGGGTGTCTCAATGTTCGGGGTAGAGGGTATCACGGGGTCCTGTCCGTAATTGAGGAAAAAACGGGGACTGATGGGTTGTAGCGGAGGATGCATTGTTATACACGAACTCCAGCAGCGGGAGAGATTTCTCCCATGTCGATGGGTCAGTGCAGGTAGTTCGAAAGAGTTGCTCCATGGTTTGGTTGACGCGTTCGGTCTGCCCGTCGGTCTGTGGGTGGTAGGCGGAGGAAAATTGGAGTTTGGTGCCGAACTGGTCCCACAGGTGGCGCCAGAAATTCGATGTGAATTTCGGGTCTCGGTCTGAAATGATGGCGGGGGGCAGTCCGTGCAGTCGGATGACGTTCGCGAGGAACAGTTGCGCAGTTTGCTCGGCTGTGATAGTCTGTTGGCAGGCGATGAAGTGCGCCATTTTCGTGAGTCGGTCGACGACCACGAGGATGGCGTCGTTTCCGCTGGGGCCGGCCGGTAGTCCTGTCACGTAGTCCATCGTGACGTGTTGCCAGGGTAGCTCAGGCGGATCCAACGGCTGTAGTAGTCCGGCTGCTCGCTAATGCGACGATTTCATAATCTGGCAGGCAGTGCAAGAGGACACGTACTTGCGCACGTCATCGGCCATGTTCGGCCAGAAATAATTCCTCTGTAGCAAAATGCCGACGCCGAAATGCCCGAGGTATGGTTGTCGTGGGATTCTTGGATTAGGAGGGTACGAAGTAAATCGTAGCTGGGCACCCAGAGGCGAGAAGTACCGCGCTTATTAAAATAAGGTCCGGTGGCGGTGGTATGCTGTTGATGGATAGCGGAGCGGAAAAAGGGATCGATATTGTAGCCGTGGGTGAATATTCCCGTAAGTAATGGGTTTGTCTGGGCAACTAGTATAGCGGCAGTATGGGCAGTAGGGCGAGTCAGGGCATCGGCAATACTATTTGCCCCTCGTTTGTAGGTGATGGTGTAATGGAAATTCGACTCGAGCAAATCGAGCCATCGGATCTGTTGCGGTTTGAGATTCGGTTGGGCGCGCACGTATTGTAAGGACTTGTGGTCAGTTCGCACTGTAACGTGAGCGCCTGTCATGTAGCACCGCCAGGTTTGAATGCATGGACGTTCGCCAACATTTCTTTATCGTGCACTGTATAGTTCTTCTCTGCGCCCTGCAACTTCCGTGATTCGTAGGCGACTGCCTGTAACCCGTCGCCGAAATCATGTAGGAGAACTGCACCGATGCGATGTCGCTGGCGTCGGTGACGAATTTGTATGGACGGTCGGATCGGAGATGCGAAGGACGGGCGGCGACGTGATGGCGATTTGAGTTGGTCGAATGCAGCTTGCTGCTTCTCTCCCCACCAAAAACATTCGTGATCCTTCACTCGGTAACCCAGCCATATTGGGATAAAACGGCGGACGTAAGTTGACGAAACCCAGAAAACTCTGTAGTTCTTTGAGGTTGGTCGCGGCTTCCATTCCTGTATGGTCTTGATTTTCTTGGGGTCGATTTTCACTCCTTCGGTAGAAACGACGTGGCCCAAAAACTCCAACTTCTGCTTAAGAAAGTAGCACTTAGACCCTTTCGTGATGAGGCGATTCTTGTGCAGCAGCGTGGAGACTACATCAAGATCTCGTAAGTGCTCTCCTGCTGCGGCTGTAGATTAGTATGTCGTCGAGGTAGATACTAACGCATTTATCCAAGAGTTCCCAAAAAATGCCGTTCATGGTAATCTGGAACGTTGAAGGCGCGTTCGTGAGGCCAAAAGGCATCACCAGGTATTCGTAACTGCCGTAGCGTGTTCGGAAGGCGGTTTTGTTACAGTCTTCGGCGGCGACGCAAATTTACCACCACATCGCATCGCTCCTAACCACACTGCATCGCTCCTACCCCCACTGCACCGCAGTCCTTTGCTCAGCTCAGCTCACTGCCGCCCGTCTGCTGCAGCCGCGACCGTGATGGCGGATTCAGTCCTGCGCTTGGACATGGAGGGTCAACCTTATCGATTTCGATACGTGGCTCCTCGACCTCCGCCGCCAGCTCACTGGTCCAGCGGCAGGACGGCCACTCCCTGGCCGTCCACCTCGACGGTACGCTTCCCTGCCCTGACCCTTCTACTCCTCTACCTGCTGACCCCACGTCTGCCGACCGTGACTCTGCTACCGCTGCTGCGCTTGCCCGCACTGTCTGGTTGTCTCGTGATGCTGTCGCCAGCTAGTGATCAGCCACGCCCTGCCCCTGTCCAAGCGACCCCACTTTAGGTCGGTCAGGACTGCCCTGGAATTCTTAGAGGCCGTTGTTGCGTGCCATTCCACCCCGCCCTCTGCCTCCATTGGCCGCCTAATCCTGCCTATGCTCTTCCCTGACCTCGCCTCTTTCCCCACTGTCGCTGACCTGGCCACGCAATTGCGCACGCTAGACACGACCAGGCGGGTTGCCTGCACCAAAGCCCAGCTTCTTGTGTTCCAGGCCCCCTTCACCTCCACCCTTTACCTGCTTGCCACCCGCCTCCCTGACCACCTTGCCATAGCCTGCGACCATTTTGTGAGTCTCCACCCCGCTGACATCACCCTCACTGACTTCGTAAACACCCTGTCTTCCATAGGACAATCAGCACTCTATCCCCAAGTCTAGCGATACTGCGCCGGTCCCTATCTTTCAGGGGTGTGCCCCCGCTCAGTGCCCCGCCGTGATGTTAGGATCTTTGAGATGGATATGGATGAGACTAGCTCTGCATTGTATGCCCTATATTTTTGATGACTCTAGTGTGACTTGTTCCTATTACCCTGTGTTACCTAGTGTACAGTATGTGTGCCCAGTATGTCTAGCTCAGGCTCCCCTGCTGCATCAGGCATACGATCCTCTGCCTTGTGTAGCCTTGGCTTCCACCCTCGCTCCTCCGCCCCGGACACCACCGCAGCTCTCTCCTTCACCCTGGACTCTGGCGTGTCCCAGTGTTTCTCTGGGACTCCACTACGCTCACACTGCTTGCCGCCCCAACTGCAGTTGCCCTTGCAGACCCCTCTCCGGTCCGGTAGTCGCCCGTAGTTCCACTACCCTCCCTTGTCCGGCAGTTTCTTCGGGCTCTCGTTTAGGCCTGCACATCCCCTCGTTCTCCAGGAACCTAGTTGTTGTCGGCTGCCTCCAAGACCTCAGCGTCACCACTACGTTCCCTGGTATGAGCGGTACACTATCTGTACAGAGGCCGCCACTGGTGCTCCCTCACCACGTTCCCTAGGACCCGGTGTCCGGCCTATTCACGCTGGACACCGCATCCCCCTGGTCGGGACGTTTCCTCAGGTGTCTGCTTCTACCCAGGTAGCCGCGGCTTGCT
>BQMB01002104.1:0-247500 GCA_027943415.1 Closterium sp. NIES-67
AGAGAGAGGAGAGGAGAGAGAGGAGAGGAGAGAGAGGAGAGAGAGAGAGAGAGAGAGAGAGAGAGAAGAGAGAGAGAGAAGAGAGATCTAGAGAAGGAGGAGAGAAGAGAGAGAGAATAGAGAGAAGAAGAGAAGAGAAGAGAGAGAGAAGGAGAGAGAGAAGAGAGAGAGAGAGAGAGGAAAGAGGAGAGAGAGAGAGAGAAAGAGCAAGAGAGAGAGAGGAGAGAGAGAGAGAGAGAGAGAGAGAGAGAGAGAGAGAGAGAGAGACAGAGAGACAGAGAGAGAGAGGGATCAAGAAAGTGGTAGAAAAAGAGGTATAGAGAGAAAGAGCAATAGAGTTGGAGAGAGAGAGAGAGATTGAGAGAGAGAGAGAGAGAGAGAGAGAGAGAGAGAGAGAGAGAGAGAGGAGAGAGAGAGAGAGAGAGAGAGAGAGAGAGAGAGAGGGAGGGAAGAGAAGAGAGAGAGAGAGAGCGAGAGGGGGAGAGAGAAAGGGAGAGAAAGAGAGAGAGAGAGAGAGAGAGAGAGAGAGAGAGAGAGAGAGAGAGGAGAGAGAGAGAGAGAGAGAGAGAGAGAGAGAGAGAGAGAGAGAGAGCGAGAGAGAGAGAGAGAGAGAGAGAGAGAGAGAGAGAGAGACATAGAAAGAGAGAGAGAGAGAGAGAGAGGGGAGAGAGAGAGAGAGAGATCGAGAGAAAGAGAGAGAGAGAGAGAGAGAGAGAGAGAGAGAGAGAGAGAGAGAGAGAGAGAGAGAGAGAGAGAGAGAGAGAGAGAGAAACAGAGATCTAGAAAGAGCAAGAATGAGAGGTTTATATAGAGAGCTAGAGAGGAAGAGAGAGAGAGAGAGAGGGAGAGTGAGAGAGAGAGTGAGAGAGAGAGAGAGAGTGAGAGAGAGAGAGAAAGAGCAAGAGAGAGAGAGAGAGAGAGAGAGAGAGAGATAAAAAAAGAGGAAGAATGAGGGGTAGTGGTTACGACGGTTAGGGGGGCAAAGAGAAAGAGGTACTGAGAGAGCGAGAGAGAGTCCCCACCAATCCCCTCATCAATCCCGTCGTCCCCCGCTGTGAATGCCGCCATCTCCAATCCCCCAACAATTCCGTCGCCAATCCCGTCGCCATTCACCCGTCAATCCCGTCGCCATTCCCCCGTCAATCCCGTCGCCATTCCACCCGTCAATATGTCGCCATCCCCCGCGTCAATCCGGTCGCCATCCCCCCCGTCAATTCCGTCGCCATTCCCCCCGTCAATATTGTCGCTTTTTCGCCCGTCAATCTCGTTGCCATTCCCCCGTCAATCCCGTCGCCATTCCCCTCGTCAAATGCGAGATTGAAACCCCTTACTAAAAGAGATGGAAAAACAAATTTAAAAATAGATAAGGGAACACATAGAACGACTTACCTTGGGTAGGAAACTAGGTGGCGAGGTGGCGTGACTGAAACCTCAACGTGAGAAGCGAGGCTGGGGACGAGGCGAGAAAAATTAGAAACCCTAGGGAGTATTCTGATTCGTCGCAAAACAACGAAATGATATTTTACTGTTATCAAGTTTGTTGGGCTGAGAAAAAGCCCTTAGGATCTTTCAGAGACTAAGTCCCAGTTGTAAAGGAATTCTTTGAGTAGTGCAGCGGAAGTTGAGTAGTTGAACCCTTGCACTAGTTTGTGAGAGGAAGTGATTGATTAAAAGAAACAAGCATACAGCAATATATAGAAAGTAAGAAATATAGCAGTTGTAGAATACAGTTGAGGGAACGATTATCGAGTCGCACAGCGACTTGATTGTCGATTCAGTTACCACCCTTGCAGTCGCAACGATAGATCGCAACCTCCGGTTGTGACCCTTTGTGTTCCTTCGTCTTTTCGTGTTCTTTCGTCCAACCTCCTCATGTAACCTCCGTTGACTCGCGTACTCGATACGACTTTCCTCGAGTGTAGTGTTATACTTCAGAAACGCTCCCCTTCGTTTCTGGAGTGCTGACGTGTCCGGATTCGGTAACGTTTGTCTGCCCGGTCAGTAGCATGCAGTAATCGAACTTTGCTTTCGCCTGTTTCTTCGTTAGGTAATCTGCAGCCATTTATGTCGTGGGACAGTAACTGAGTTGAAGTCTCCCCTTCGCAATCTCATCCTTGACAAAGAACTACCGCAGGGCGATGTGCTTGGTTTGATTGGCGAACCCGTCTTTGTTCGCGATTTTGATTGCTGATTGGTTGTCGCAGAGTAACGAAAAGGCGAGCATGGTCGCAATTTTCGCTTCCTCGAGCAGCTCCCGTAGGTAGAGTCCTTCTTTGGTTGCAGCGCAGAGAGCGATATATTCCGCCTCAGCCGAAGATAGCACGATTAATTCCTGCTTGCTCGATTGCCAGGAGATAGTTCCGATAGGTTCTAATCAGTAGACGTAGCCCGTTCTGGAGCGTCGATTTTCCCTATCTCCCGCGTGGTCGGCATTGACATAGCCGAGTAGTTGTACGGACGACGGTGTTACTTTGCTGTAGGTAAGTCCGGTCGTCGGTGTAGAGACGAAGTAGAGCTGTGCCCGATTTAACTCCTTGAGATTCTCTTGCTCCGGCTGCTTCAGGTGTGTCGCCAGTTGGCTCGCGCTGTAGGACAAATCGCTGTTGTTCCCGTAGCGGTAGGGAGTCGCGACTGCGATCGGCGTTAGTCTGAATTTCTTCGCGACAACGCCTGCGTATTTCCCAGCGTGTAAGTAGAACGCCGAGTCGTTTTCGACGACGTTTAGGCCTAGGTGACGACATCGGTAGTGGAGCCGACGTAGAGTAGATCGTCGACGTAGACGATGAGTAGGACAAAATCCCCCCCCTTTTGAAGTCGATACATTCCTTGGTCGTGCGGCAACTGCAGGAAGCTGATCCTGACGAGGCGGCCGTGAAGGTGCTGCTGCCAGAGCCGTGGGGCTTGTTTGATTCCGTAGAGGGATTTTACCAGGTGGCATACTTTTGTGGGGTCGTCGATGAATCCGTGGGGCTGCTTGACGAAGATTTTGGCGTCCACAGGTGCGTATAGGAAGGCGTTGGCAACATCGATTTGGTGTAGTGGTAGCCTTTTTGTGGCCGCGACGGCGAGCAGAATGCGCAGGGAGGTATGTCGGGAGACTAGGGCAAATGTCTCCGTGTAATCGATTCCGTATCGCTGGTCGAATCCTCGTACGACCCAGCGAGCCTTGAAGCGTTCGATGGAGCCATCCGCATTGGTCTTGATGCGGTACACCCATTTCCCTGAGAGTATATTCTTCCCGTTGGTTTTTGTTGCAGGTACCAGCTTCCACGTATTTCGGTCTTGCAGGGCTTTCAGTTCTTTTTCCATTGTTTCCTTCCATTTTGCCTTGTGCTCCCCCCCCCAGAGCCTGCGACAGGGTCGTTGGCTCTCGCGACGACGGCGGCGGCGGGCTCTGGACGGCGACCCATAGTCCAAGTATTTGCAGGCCCGTTGGTGTGTGTCGGGGGGAATTATCATTCTCGGGATAAGCTGCTTCGTCACCGTCTTCGAGGTCAGGTAAGAAATTGGGTCCGATGCGTTCAGAGACATTTGTGTCGACCGGTTGAGGTGTGGTGTATCCCTGGTCAGCGAAGTGGTAATAGGTGTCGAGGTTGTTACTATCGAGAGGATTGTCGTCCTCAAGTGGAACGGGCACGGAGCAGTAAGGGAGTGGTCCGACAGCTTTCGAGGCTTCAGGTACGGCTTCTTCTGCTGCGTCAGCTTCAGCAGCACGGTCGGCGAAGGACCAAAGGCCCTCGAAGCCGTTGGTGGGGTCTTCTGTGTTGGCAACGTTGTCCAGGTAATGCTGCAGCGTCAGTCGCTCATAGAAAATCACATCACGTGAGGCCACGGTGTTTTTGTCTTGTATGTCGAGAAGTTTCCATGCTTGGAAATGTTTTGCGATGCCGAGGTGTAGCCCCCACCGTGCTCGTTGGGAGAATCGTCCGGCTCGTGCTGTGTGGGGTCTGTACTGGACCATGCAGCCGAAGACTCGAAGTAATTTTGTGCTGCCCTGTTTTCCTGTCCACAGCAGGTGCGGTGATGCGTTGTTGGGAAGTGATGACGAGGACAGCAAATTGTGTAGATGGACTGCATGTGTCATCGCGTCAGGCCAAGGTGTGGTGGGCAGCCTCATCCCCAAGAGCATCTTCCGCATCGTCGTCTGCAAGGTCCGGTTCATTCTTTCTGTGACCCCCTGCTGCTGGTGAGCGTAGGGCAGAGACACCAGACGTCTGATTCCTGCCAAGTAGTTTTTGAATCGTTGTGACTGGTACTCCAGTGCCCCGTCTGACTGGAAACTCTTGCGTTGGGTGCCTGATTCGCGTTCAGCGATTGGGAGACACGTCGTGAAGGCTTCGAATGCTTGATCGCGTGTCTTGAGGTTGTAGTGCCACACGTATCGTGTTGCTGCGTCGATGAACGTGATGACATAGTTGTAGTCTGCTTCACTGTCGTCTCGTGGCATATTTAAGATGTCGCTGTAAACCTTTTCCATTGGTGCGTATGCAGGTGCGCTTGGATTGTGGTGCGACTGGAAGGGTTGGTGTGGAAGATCGGCTTCAGGACACGTGAAGCATCGGGCGCGAGGTCGTCAAAGCTCCTGGCCGCTCGTTGTGCGGAGAGCGTTCTTTTCTAATACTTCTGCTTGGATGGTTTGTAGTACTGTATTGTTTGCAGGGTGTCCGAGTCGTTGGTGCCAGATGTCGTCGGGAGCGCGATGGCCGAGGGAGTGCTGATACAAGCTGGTGTTGGAGAAGAACGCGACGACTGTTGCGGGACTGCGGCAGGTTTCTCTGGGGATGGGCATAAGCTGATCGGCTTCGGTTGGTGGTCCTCGGATTGCTGGTGAAGGCACACGGCTGGGTCCTGCTGCTGTTACTGCAGGTGATGTCAGGGGAGGGACGCTTGTTGGTACTTGTCTTTCTTGTCGGATGACTGCTAACGCTCGTGTTCTCTCTGCTGCAGGTATGGTGTTGGAGTACCAGAATCCATCTGGAGTGAAGTCGAGGTCAAGATCTGGCGCGTGCGTCCAGGCGGCGAACGATACGATGCCATCGCTGTCGGCAGTACCTCGGTCGGGGACGAAATCCAACACGAAGACGCCTGACTTCAGAAGAGCGCGACCGATGAAGAGGCCGCCCTTCTCGTGGTAAAGACGAAACTCGTTGGAGTTCGAGTCGCATTCCAGGTGAATCCCCTTCTCCATTAACTGGCTGACGCTTAGCAGGTTGTATCCGAAGTTGTCGACGATTAGAACTTTGTTGAGTTGCAGGATGACATTTGTCTCCATGGACTGCAACTGAACCACTCCTTGTCTGTTTGCTTTCAGGTTCTCGTTGTTGGCGACAGTGATGATGACATCGCGGTTGAGGCATCACTCTCGTTGCACGAAGCGTCCGGAAGAACACATATGTTGGCCGCAGCAGCTGCCCAAGAACCAGGTGTTTCGTCCGGTGGGTTCGGCGTTGGCGACTGCAGCGTACGTCGGGTTGACTTGAAGATCTTGTGAGCATGGTGGCGGCAATTCTTCTTCTTCATCTCGAGCGTAAGTAGGGGGTGATCCGGGTGCGCAGTTGTCGATGCGTACCATGCAATTGATGATGTTTGGTGTGTTCTGTGCAGATGTGGAGGAACGCCTTGGTGGGCTTTCTTGAGTGGAAGCGACTTGCGGGTCTACTGGTCGATAAACTCGAGGGCGTGTGTAGTTGACTTTGGAGTGTCTGGATGTTTGGCAGTTGTGGCAGAACGGCGGCACGATGGTGAGTCCTCTTGTGTCGCGTTGATCTTGTCTGCCACGTCGATTGTAGTTGTTGTCGTTTCTTCGTTGAGTGTAGAAGACTAACGATTGTTGTTTGTTTCTTGGCTGTCTTTCTTCAAACAGGTCCATCTCCTGTTGTTCAGCATGAAGCTCGGCGCAGAGGTGCATCTCCGAAATTCGTCCGTGGGCGCGAAGAAGCGAGTGGGTGGTTCTCCATTCAGGTCCAAGTCCAGCGAGTACAAGTGTCACAAAGCTTTCTTCAGTAATTGTACCTCCGCACCGAAGCAAGCGGTCGCGGAGTGTCTGGCAGCGACTCATATACTGCATCGCCTTTTCCCCGGTCTTCATCTGTATTGTTGTCAACTGCTGCATGAGTCTGCTTTGTGTCACACTGTCGTTTGCTTGATAGAGACACTTGAGGTGATGCCATGCGAGCTCCGCGGAGTTTCCGTAGCTTCGATACGTTCTGATGCTTTGTTGTTCTTGTGGTGACAGGTTCCGCAGGAGAACTGTGTACGCCAGCAGCGACTGATAAGTGAAGATTTCCTGCTCCTTTGCAGTGCCATTGCTTGGAAATAGCAAGGACCCGTTGAAGTGTCCCAAGAGATGCGCAGCCTCCATCAGCAGCTCGAACTTGAAGATCCAGGTAAAAAAGTCGTGTCCATTGAACACTGAAGATGTCTGCAGTTTGATCACATGTGAAAATTGCGCCTGGAGACTTAATATCTCGTTTGGTATCTGTTGTGATGCAGCTGCTGTTGGTTGGGCACGGGGCGGCATGAACTCGAACGTCCCCAGTGAAGAGTGATAAGGCGCAAAGGTAGGCGCTTGATTGTGTCGCCCGAACGATGAGTTGTCGAGACTCATTGGCACTAATCCCATGTTTCCTCCGTTTCTCTGTGTTGAATGCGCAGGTGTCCTTGTCTGCTGCTGCTGGTCGAAGTGTGACATGAAGCTAAAGAACCTTTCCATAAGGTTCGGGTCCACGCTTGAAGAGGGTGATGGGGTCACCTTTTCTGGTGCCCTTCCTGTTGTTTCTTGAGCAGCGCCGGTCTCGGTTTGCAGTCCTGAAGTGTGCAGTCCATAGTTGTCGGGTTGAGTGTCTTGGGCACTGGGTGAGCCCGTAGAAGTCTTCTTGCCCTTGTTGTCCATGACTTGTAATCAATGAAGTCGTTGATGTGCTAACTGTAGATAGAGTGTTGTTGCTGGGAGTTTGGTCTCTGACCAGCTCTCATACCATGTTGGGCTGAGAAAAAGCCCTTAGGATCTTTCAGAGACTAAGTCACAGTTGTAAAGGAATTCTTTGAGTAGTGCAGCAAAAGTTGAGTAGTTGAACCCTTGCACTGGTTTGTGAGATGAAGTGATTGATTTTAAAAAACAAGCATACAGCAATATATAGAAAGTAAGAAATAAAGCAGTTGTAGAATACAGTTGAGGGAACGATTATCGAGTCGCACAGCGACTCGATTGTCGATTCAGTTACCACCCTTGCAGTCGCAACGGTCAATCGCAACCTCCGGTTGCGACCCTTCGTGTTCCTTCGTCTTTTCGTGTTCTTTCGTCCAACCTCCTCATGTACCCTCCGTTGACTCGCGTACTCGATACGACTTTCCTCGAGTGTAGTGTTATACTGTCCTTCAGAAACGCTTAAGTCCTCGAGGTATTTCCAACAAAGTTTTACGTCTTAGGGTAGCACAAAGGGTTGACAGATGTCATGAAGACCTGGGTCTGATACTTGGGCCTAGGCTTTTGCGTCCCTCGATTTTCGAGCTGGCTCTGGCAAACTTGGAAGAAAAAAAGTGTTGCGCTATGAAAACATCAGATGTACAGTTATGAGAAACAAGGATGTATACCGTAATCCCCCGGATATAACACCCGCCGGAATAAAACACCCAGTGGTGTTATATCCGGGATGGGTGTTCTATTGACGAACCCGCAATTATATACCCACCTTTTGAGGAACCTGGGATAGCACCCACCCCATTGTTTTTGCATACTTTTCAATTTGCGGAGTATACTACAATGTTAATATAAGTTAGGCACCATCAATCACTACAGTTGCCCTACTACACATGCCATACTAGCAACTACACTAGGCATGTTTCATGCCAGTTCGCACACTCGTGCGGCCTCTTTCCAGCCAACCTCTTCCCAGACTCGCGCGCTACAGTGCCGCGTAATTATGACGCGAAACAGTTTAGTGCGGTTCCGCGTGGTGTTCAAGAGACTGTGATTGTCAAGATTCAAGTGTTCTCAAATCTCGTTTTGGGGCCCAAAATTTCAGACGTGCGCGAATCTCTAGTGTGATTTTGACGAGAGCTGATTCATTGCGGTGAAGAACGCGATTCTAAAACAAACTGGCTGGAAAAATGATTCTTCGAACATGCTCTCATGCAAGGGCTGATTTGGGAGGAGGATAGCCTGGGAAGAGGCTGATAAGAACACGCTCTAAAACGGGCTAGACCCACAGGCGGACTTTGACCCTTCAGATCGCCCACACTTGCGGTCCTTTCGAGCCCAAAACAACATGGTCGGAAAGCTTATTGCACAAGGAACACAATGCAACCTTAAAAAAAAATATCCTCAAATATAACACAAGGGTGCTATAGCGTAAACGCGAAATAGAGCACCCACCCCCCCATTTTTGCCAGAATTTTGTACTACACCCGGGGTGTTATATCCGGGGGATTACCGTATTAGCGAAATATAATAAGACTTGATGCACAATTGTAAAATAATATCACATCAAATGATAATAGTCATAATCTCGATGTAAAATGCAAAATATTATTATTAAATTTGCCACACCGGCAAAGATAGCTCCGCAACCCTAAGACGATTTAGTATTCTCTTGTTTTTTTTTTTTGCGTTCTGAAACGGTCAAATAAAACTCCAGAGCGGATGCGAAGGGTATTTTGCGCAAACGATTTTTAGTGACACGCCCTAAGGAAGGCTAGTACCAAACCCAGTAACTAAGAGATATCAAGTGAATAAGGGGGTTAACAAGTATGGGAAGTCTCTCGCGACTGTCCAATTCCTAATTGGCCGGTTCGAGGCTAGTATGTCATAACCGGGCCCCTGGTACTTCTGTGAGCCGTAATCTGCTGCCTTCTTCGTTGCCACCATATCAACAGATCGACCTGATTATTACCATTTCGTTTTTCAGATCGGTAGAAGTGTTACAGCTCTCTGTGGAAGGCCTCTGATTCCTCCTTACATTGTCAGGCCGAGTTTATCACTGGCTGAACAATGGCGAAGCGAGGGTTAGAAACCGAGTATTCTGTTCTGGAGGATGCGAGGGGGGATTCGGAGGAAACCAAACGACATAAACGCGAAAAGGACGAGGGAGTGGCTAGGCTCGAGGAGATGATGGTCGCCCTCAGAAATAAGGTGGAATTTCTAGAAAAGGTCGTCGTAGAAGACAGGGAGGCGAGTAGGGACAGAATAAGCGAGCTAAGGGATGAGCTAGCACGGGAGAGGGCTGCTAGGGAGGAGAGGGAAGAGGAGATAGCCGCACTGGAAGTGCGACTTGCGCAGACGGAGGAATTGCTGGTACAACAGAGGCACGAGATGAAAAACATCTGGGAGGTGAGTGTTTCTATTGTTTGAACGAGAAATTTAGTGCGTCGGAATGCCAATCATTCAATGTTTTCTGGTTCCGTGGTTTCTCATTATTACGCACCTGCGTGTCGTCATGCTTTCAGGCCATTCCTGCAGCAACTAATCACCATCCCACCGACGAGGACATTCAGATCGTCAATCTCCACCCTGAAACAACCGAAATCACACTTAATGACACTTGGCGACTGACCATGTTCGGTTTCATCCACCTCTCCTGCATGCGATCCCTCAAAAGCATCTCCATTGTGGGAAATCTCGAGAAGCCTGCTCTCCTGCAGCTCTACTCCATGACATGGCTGGAGGAGTTGAAACTTGAATCGGTCACTGAGCCCATGGTGCCAGAAATAAAAAATCTTTGGGCACTTCGCCATCTGGAGTTGCGTGATACTCCTATTTCAGGTAACGGTCTTGCTAACCTCGCAGCGCTGTCCTCTTTACAGAGTCTTGTTCTGTCACAGCAGTTGGGGATTAGTTTCACATCTGATACCATGGTATATGTGGGGAAGCTTGGGAATCTAGAGCATTTGGATATTGCTAATACCCAGGTGTGCGATTACGGCTTATGGTGTCTAGCCGCTCTGGTCAAGTTAAGATGGCTGAGTCTCCCACGGAGCATCACTTATCGAGGAATGGAGTATCTGAAGTCCTTCAAGTCTCTCAAAACCCTTCTGCTGAGATTTTTATCTAACCTGTATAGTGTAGAATGCCTGAAGACCTTTCCTTATCTCGAAAACGTTGGGGTAGGCGATTACCAGGCGCTCGAAAGGGTGCAGAAGGCTCTTCCAAACTTGAACTCGTTCGTTATTGGAACATGAAATTTACATCCAGTTCGTTTGTTGCTTTTCTTGCATGCAGCGAAGTTTGTGTACGTGAATTTAGATATAACAACATTGTCTAAGACGTACAGCATTTCCCCCTACACTTGTGTACAGTGTAGTTATATTTTAACATTTCCCTGAGCTCTTCGCATGTTAGCGGCTGGTCATGGCCCACGACAACTGCCCCACTGAAGGCCCCTATGAACCAACCCTGTTCCCAAGGGAAACAGTTTCCGTTCCGTGATCCACCGACAGCCAAGCCCTGGCCCAGCACAACTGTCTTCCCAAGGCTCTGTAGCTAGTTAGTGGCCGCGTGGTGGTGGTGCTAGTGTGGGAAACGTGTGCTTCCTGGGGGACGCAGACCAGAAAGGTAGTGACTTTCTGCCATGCCTGAGTATTCAGACGATTAGTGTGGTCAACAACGCGCCTGGTGTGTCGCTGTTTGGTGGCCGGAGTAATTATGTAGCCCATGCGCGATTTGAACCTGTCCCTAGGATAGGTGAAAGTGGTTCTTAATTTCTTCTGATTTGCGAGGATGCGGTATGGTCTAAATAATCGTCGTCGAGCTTCGTATAGACACAGCCGCTGTACGTTATACGGAACAGAAAACCACGGACTTTCCGTGTCTAACGGTCACTAGCTAAGCCACCGCGCCCCCTCCGCCCAGCGGTGGCTACTACAAGCGTGGTTTTACTACTCTCTCGGGGTGTTTGAACCCCGATGCGGCCCGCGTATGGAGGTATCTTCTCCAGCACGTCAAGGGTTACATTCGCGTTGACCGAAAGAAGGTAGTTTGACTCTCTCGGGGTGTTCGAACCCCGATGCGGCCCGCATATGGAGGTGTCTTCTCCAGCACCTCGTGCTGAAGGCCTTCGTCGGACCAGAAAAGCCGCCGAGGCAGCGGCGGCACCGGCAACGGCAGCACCAGCTGCAGCAGCAGCAGCAGCAGCAGCATCAGCGCCGACAGAAACAGCAGCAGCGGTATCAGCGACAGCGGCAGCAGCAGCATTGGGAACAGACTCGGTTGATATTCGCAGCAATAGCGGCGGAGAAGCAGACCGGGATACGGGGTCAAGCCAACAAGACGAGTCTAGGGTTAGAGTGACTAGGACCAGCGTCGGGGAGACGGAAGTGGGAGAGGAGGGAATTAGGAGCGCGTCTGTGACCCGCAGAGTAGCGAAGAAAGGGAAGGACACGCCTAAATCGCGCAAGGGGAAAAAGGCGGGGAACGAGGACCCGGAGAGTGGAGTAGGTCAGTTACCTCAGTTGGCGCTAGCTGATTCTCCGTCTAGCGTCCCGGTTGACTTGACGTTTTCTGATAGGCTGACGGAAGATACGCAGCAGGGTCAGGAGCAGGTAACGGAAGCCCAGCAGGTGACGGATTCCGAGCACGTAACGGAAGCCCAGCAGGTGGCGGATTCCGCGCAGATAACGGAGTCCGACCAGGCAGGGGAAACGGCCCAAGTGTGTGAAGCGGAGAAAGAGAAAGAGAAACTGCCTCGCCCGCGCTCGTCCTCTGCCAAGCGGAAACCGCAGGACAAGGGGAAGCAAAGGGAGCGACAGAAACAGGAACAGGAGAAACAGAAACAGGAACAGGAGGTGGGCAAGGTGCAGGAGAGAGGGGAGCGGCAGAGAGGGGAGCAGCAGCGAGGGGAGCAGGAGAGAGGGGAACAGCAGAGGGAGGAGCAGCAGTCAAGAACAGGAGAATCGCAAAAGCTGTCAGTTAGACCGACTACAGGGCAAACCGCAGTGCTGACAGCAGAGCAGCTGAGGAAGCACACGGAGCGGATCACAGGCCAGCAATCACCAGAGCTTACTGCAGCAAACGCCAGCCGTTGCCGCCCAAACAGTCCCGGTTTGTCGTCAAACGTGAGCGTCCGCCAGCTCAGATCGATTTTTGAACAATCCAAGACCACAACTGGCCCTCTTCGCAAAAGCAGCAAAAGCAACAGGAACAGCAAGGGCAGCAACAGCAGCGGCGGTAACTCCAACGCTGTTAGGCGTAGCAGCAGCATTGGTACCACAGACACGGACTCGTCTGACGCCTTAGCTAACCCTAGCATTGTCAGTAGCAGAATGAAGAGGGAGGGGTCACTCAGGGCGGGTTCTATACTCGGGCCTGGCAGCAGAGCGTCTCCTAGACGGAAAGCGCAATCTGCAGGCTTGGACTTAGTTAAATCCCCGCACGCTCTTAAGAGCCAGGTGCAGAGGCGACAGCAGGGGAAGCAGGCGGCGCTGAGACGGCCTAATTCCCCTTGCCAGGTGCCTAGGAGTGCAGAGGATGATGATAGCTGTGAGGCAGGAGAGGGTTCTTTTAGACAGCGTCTTGGTGGCAGTGCGGATCGCGGGGATGCTTGTATCGAGGATAGTGATGAGAACAGAGGAAAGGATGATGATGGCGATTCTGACGGTTTAGATGGCGCGCCGAGCAGGGAGGCTGCTGCGACGCGGTTTGATGCCACCAGGCGATGTGACAGTAACGGATTGTACTGCAGTGAGGAGGGCAGGAGAAGTGACAGTGGCGAGGGCAGCGGCGGCGGCAGCAGAGGGGGACGGGCGACCAGGAACCCGAAACAGGTAGTTAGAGCTGCGATCCCTGCATCTGATAGCATTGAGATGGATACGGATCGGGAGGGAGGTGGAGGAGGGGGCAGAGAAACGGGTATGACGTTCGATGGTCTGGAAGGGGAAGAAGATATGCAAGCAGAAACGGTTGTCCTCGTTATAGGTACTGGGAACACTGGTCTAGCGTCGGGGGTTGTGATGGCGCCTGGCAGAGCGAGGAGGAAGAGGGAAGGTGGGAGGGCAGCGGGGAGAGGGAGAGGTGCTGCGGGCGTGGGGCAAGACAGAGGGAGGGGGACGGTGGGGGAGAGGATCCGCCAACTTGAGATAGCTGCCGCAACTGCTGCTGCTTCAGGCGTGGGGGGGAGAGCAGCGGTTCAGGGGAAAAAAGGGAGAGGCGGAGCGGTTGGAAGCGGTGCTGCTGGCGGGGCTCAGGCACGCAAGGAGTGGACTCCTAAGGGGAGGAAGGCAAGGAAGGATGGAGTGGGTTCTGTTGGGGAAATAAGCGGCACAGAAAGTGCCTCTGAGAAGGTGCAAGATCATGGTAGGTTATGCGTGGAGGGGGGTTCTTCTAGTGAGCTGGTTTTCACAGGCACGAGCTTGACTTTGGCAGATCTACCACCACTGACTGTTGGTGGAACGGACAGTCAGGCAGTTTGTGCGGGTGCAGTTGTTAGCGTTGCCACACGTGGCAATGGTTCGGGCGGTGGGGCGGCAAGGAGCAGAAGGAAGGGATTGAAGGGAGGAAAGGATGCGAGAAGGTTGTCCGGAGGAGGAGGGTGGTCGTCGGGAGGGGAAGGGCAAGGGGGAAAGGGGCGGGGATATGGGAGTGAGAAGGAAGGGGAGAAGGGGGGGGTAGGGGCTAGGAAGGGGGGGCGTGGACTGGAAGTTGGGGGCCTAGGGTTGCTTGAGCGAACAGGGGAAGACGACCAGGCGGCTTGTTTTGTGGATGAGTCAGTAGTGGTGGAATGCTGGGAGCGGGAACGAGCGACGGATACGTGTGACGAGAATGTGGTAACATGTGCCACGGGAGCAGGGAACACGCTGGAAGGAGGAGGCATGGCGTCCGAATACGAAAGGTCCACAGTGTGTAACGAGATGGAGGTCGGGGAGGACGGGGTGAATGAGAGAGTGTGCTGCGCAAAAGGGGTGGTGGAGGGGGGAAAGACGAGGGTGGAGGGAGGAGAGAGGGTGTTCCACAGTCAAGGGGCCGTCTTGCTGCAAAGTGGAGAGGAGCTGGGGTTTGAGGAGGCGGGGGAAGCGGAGGAGGAGGAAGATGAGGAGGAGGAAGTGGAGGAGGAGGAGGCGGTGGTGTGCCATGAGCTGCGGCTGAGTAGAGAGATGGAGGAGCATGCAAGGGGGGCGCTGGAGGGAGGAGAGAGCGTACTGCTAGTTGATGACGCCTCGGGACGGGCCTATCAGCTGCTGCCAGCTGTCGTCGTGGAGGGGTTGGAAGAGGGGGGAGGGGGAGGAGAGGAGGACGGTAGTGAGGGGGAGGAAGAGGAGGAGGATGAGAGTGGGAGTGAGAGGGAGAGTGAGGGGGAGGTGCAGGAGGAGGAAGGAAGAGAGGGCTCGGGCTCTGAAGAAAGGGACGGTGGAAGGGAGGGTGGAAGGGAGGGTGGTTATAGAGAGGCAGATGAAGAAGGAAGGTGGGGGGGGGCGGGTTACGTTTGTGAGGAAGGGGGGCATGTGGACGATGATGATAGTGGGGTAAAGGAGAGGGAGGGTACGGAGGAGGAGAGGGATGAGGCGGAAGGCACCAGCTTAGATGCGCCTCACCTCACACCTTGCCCAGGCAGTTCGTCCCCAAGCCAGCGCACGAGTAACCGTGTAACAGGCAGTGGTATTGGCGAAACTGTTTGTAACGCAGGTATGGTTGTTACAGGGAGCAGCAGAGGCATGGATGCATGTGACGGTCACAGGCGGTCCCTGTCGTCCCTCTCTGGGGACTTGTCTTTCAATGAGAGCATGGAGGATGCAGCTACTATAGGCGATACCAGCGTTGGTACCGAGAGGGGCAGCTGCAGTGTGTATAGTCGAGGGGGTGCGGAGGGGTATGGTTTCCCGGAGAGGACGAGAGGGCTAATATCAGCAGCAGCAGCAACAGCCGCAGAACGAGCAGCTGCGGCAGCGACAGCAACAGCAACAGCAGCAGCGGCGGCAGCAGCTTCAGCAGCAGCAGCAGAGTTGCCAGCAATAGTGCCACAGAGGCGGGTGTTGACTGGAGCAGGTAGGAGCTCCAGAAACAGCAGCGGCAATGCCAGTGCGAGCGGCAGTGGTGGTGGCAGCAGCAGGAACAACAACCAGCTCCCTCTTGCCATTGCAGGTGCTGCAGGCTCCAGTCTTGACTCCTCTTCAAACATTCTTGCGGACAAGCACCTGTCTCACCCCTCCTCCTCCTCAGTTTCCTCCCCCTCCGCTTCCCCCCCGTACTCCATTTTCTCCACATCCTCTGCGGTCCGCCGCACTGTAGCAGTGAAGCAGTGGATCGACTCCCAGCCAATGGCGTCGCAGCTCGACCCCGTGGCAGAATCGAATTTAGAGTCGAACTTTGAATCGAACCTCGAGCAGAATTTTGAGTCGAGTCTCGAGCCGAATATTGAGTCACGAGAGATCGTGCCAGAGGAATCAGAAGAAGACGAAATACTGATCCTTCCGTCAGCAGCAGCCGCAGCTGCAGCAGCAGCAGCAGCATCAGCCGCTCCTGCTCCCACTCCCAGCATGGTAAACCCATCTGGTTCTCGCACCGAGTACCCATCAGCACCATCATCACATAGCACGGCCCGTCAAGCCCCTCGCTATAGTCACAATCACCAGAACCCTCCGGCTATGCCCCCGAACCAGTGCTTCCTTACCCCTGTGCGCATCGCTGCTAGGCGGGGGCTGTTCCGCAATGAGTGTGTGGCTCCTGCGGTGCTGGGAGGTGGGAACCAAAGGACGGGCGGAAATGGACTTAGAGGTGAGAATCAAACAAGCGGTGCGAGTCAGACAAGGGGAGGAAACCAGGGAGGGAGGGGTGGGAGTGCGAGAGTGAGGGGGAGGGGTGAGGGGGAGGAGGTGGGGATGAGGAATCAGCGAGCAAGGCCAAGACCAGGTGGGGTGAGACCTGGGGTAGAACGGACTGGTGCAGGGGCAGGGGGAGGTGATAGAAGGGAGGGAAGGGCAGCAGGGCCGGCAGAGAGAGAAGCTGCTCTAGCCATGCAGGCGGTAAGAGGGCGTGGGAGAGGGGGGAGGGGACGGAGAGGGGGAGGGGGAGGAGGAGGAGGCAGAGGAAGAGGAGGAGGAGGAGGAGTGAGGAGGGAATTGCTTGGGGAAGGAGGAGAAATGGGAGCAGAGAACGCATTAGCCGAAGAGAATGTTTCAAGGGCAGGGGGAGTGCAGCAACAGTCACAGGCACAGCTTCGTCAGTTAGATCAACAGCAGGAAATACGGGGGGGAATAGAAGGGGAAATAGAGGAGGCAGAGGAAGAGGGGCAGGAGGGGGAGCAGGGAGAAGGGGGGTACACCGAAGGGGACTTGCTGAACGAATCCGGCGCTCGCCTGTCCTCCTATCAGCAGCACCCGGCAGGGAACGGTGAGAGGTCTGAGAGGAGAGCGAGCAGGTTGCACCGAAGCAATCAGGGAGAAGGAGGAGCTAGCCTGAGCACCCATGGAGGAGAAACTGGCCTGCGACAGCGGCGGTGGTGGTTGCTGACGGGCTCCTCCGCTTATTTGTGTGTGGCGTGTCCTGTGGTGCTGCGTCCCGTGTGTGGCAGTAGCAGCGCCAGTAGGTCGCACTGTTTCAGAGAGCATGAGACTGGTGCGGGAGGTAATGTAGCAGGCAGTTTGGGGGGTGGTGTGCCTGCTGCCCCTCGCTCCTCGCCTCGCGAGTGGCCAGGTGAAGGTGCAGAAGTGGCTGAGTGGCACATAGCAGGAGACACAGGGACAGTAGGGACAGCAGCAGAGGCGGTGGCAGGAGCAGTAGGGGCAGCAGCAGGAGCGGCAGTAGGAGCAGCAGGGGCAGCAGCAAGACCAGCAACTGCAGAGTCACTAGGAGAAGACAGCGAAGAGGAAGGGGAAGAGGAAGCAGGGGAGTCAAGGCGCATGTGCATGGGAAGGCGTGGGCGGACAAGAGAGGGTTTGCAAGGAGTGGGGAGAGGTGAGGGAGCGAGAGACAGAGGGGGGGTTGACCATGGCAGGATGAGGAGGAGGGGTAGGATGGTGGAGATGGAGAACGAGCATGCAACAGCAACAGATGCTGACACTGCATCTGACGGCGATATCCCTGCTGCGAGCGCTGGAATATTTGCCACAGCAAACGTGCATGGAGCGCATGTCGTCTCTGCTGATAACACAGAGGAGCATTCTCTCAATGTTGCTGGCATGCAGGGGCAAGTGGTGGCGGATCCCCCTCCTCACAGTTTGAGTGCGAGCAGTGGAGAGGGTATGAGAAGCCGTGCCTTGTGGCGCTGGCAGCAGCAGCAGCAGCGCCTTCGGCAGCAGTTCTCCCCTCTACCCTCCCTCCTGCCCTCTCCCTCTCGTGCTACTCGTACCACTCGTGCCACTCATCCACGTCAGCAGCAGCCAGAACAGCAGGAGCTGAGTCCAGAGCAGCAACATCTCGTGCCAGGTCAGCTCGTGCTGACTCAGCAGCAGTCTGCGTCGAGTCAGTGCAGGCTGGGTCGGCGTCGGGTGTCTGTACATGGGCTAGTGGGCAGGCAGAGCAGGCAGAGAGGAAGCGGGGGAGAACGAAGAGTGGTGGCTGTGCTAGGGGCGCGGTTGGGAGGGGTGCAGAGCGGTGACAGGGGACTGGAGGCTGAAGGGGAGGCAACTGTCGGCGTGGGTCTGACAGCAGTAGATGGTGAAGCAGAGGAGATGGTGCGGGAAGGAGGGGGTGACTCAGCAGTGGATTCGGTGGTGGAGACACCCGCAGTCCCAGGAGAGGACAGTGAGGCTGAAAGGGAAGAGGCCGGGGCTGGTGAGGCTGAAAGGGAAGGGGCTGGGGAGGAGGTGGAGGCGGAGAGAAGTGGTCCTGGTGTGGCATTGAGCAGGGTTGTGATGGGGCATGAGGGGGGTACAGAAGGTGCTGCTTCACCTGGCGTGGTGACCCACAACGCACCGGACAGAAGTGGTCCTCGTGGTGTGGCATTGAGCGGGGTTGTGATGGGGCACGAGGGGGGTACAGAAGGTGCTGCTTCACGTGGCGCGGTGACCCACGCACTGGACAGCTGTGCACCAAGCAGGGAAGGCAAGAGGGAGTTGCACAGGGCAGGGGGCAGCCCCAGCTGTGTGGTGGATTTTAGTGGCAATGCCACTTGTGCTGCAGGTACTGCAGCTGCTACAGAGGCGTCAACTGCAGCTGTTGTTACAGAGGCGTCAATTGCAGCTGCTACAGATGCGCGTTTGCCTGCTCTTGAGAGTGCTCAAGGCACCCCGGTAGTAGCTGTTGCTACTGATGCGTCTTCACTCACCCACCCTGCCGCCTCCACTTCTGCTGCTGCTGCTGCTTCGACAGAAGGGGCGCGTGGGAGGGGTGGGGGGGGTGAGACAAGCATGGAGTTGTGCATTTCGGGTGGGGAGGAGAGGAGCTCAGTGGAGGGTGGTGATCTCGCGGATGGTGAATCAGCCCTTGCAGTGAGGGACAGACAGATTGAGACACGAGGAGAAAATGTGGTGGGGCTGGTGGCTGGGATGCAAGAGCGGATCGATGGGGTTAGTGAAGTTCCTCCTGCTACTGCTGGAGCAACGGTTGCCTTTGGAAGTACCGGTGCCAACACTTCTGAGCGAGCAGCTAATTTGTTGATTGCAAATTTGGTCGCATCGACAGATGTGGTTGCTGAATCTTTAGCTGCTGCTGGTGCTGCTGCTGCTGCTGCTGCTGCTGCGTCTCACTCGTTGCCAGCGTCTGCTGCTGCGTTCGCGGCTGATATGCCCGATTCAACACCTGGCCCGGCACCAGGCACAGCATCAAATACACCTGAGCCAGCACCTGATGCAACAGAACTCGATGCCGCATCTGATGAGATTCTTGATATGGTACATGACATATCACCTGATGTGATACCTGACACAGCATCTGATCAAGCACCTGAGCCAGCAGCTATAGCTGAAGCATTTCCACATGCCATTTCACCAGCCTCTGGCCCACTGCCTTCACAGCAGCCTCTTTCTGTCCGGCCTGTTGCAGCAGCAGCAGCAACAGCAACAAGTGTTGGCGCCACTGCACCAGCAACAGCAGCAACCGCCCCTGCAGCAAGTAGGCAGTCTGTCAGCACACCTTTCCCTGCTGCTGGACCTGCTGATGCACCATATACTGCTGTTTCCACCACACAGCCAGCAGCAACTGTGTCGCTCCCACTTCCACTGGACAATGTGGTCCCATCATCACTGGTCTCTCATGCTTCAGCATCAGACTCACAAACATTGCCCATCCTTCCAGCATCATCCCCAGTGCCAGAAACCAGCATGTTGGATGACTCCCCTGTCGCACCCACTCTCGCCATGCACATTCCCTCTGCAATTGGCGAAGCAGCAGCAGCAACGTATGCGCTGCCAGCGCCCTCAATGGCAACCTCTCTCACCATGCCCAGTCCCTCTGCAATCGGCGAAGCAGCAGCAGCCGGCACTTGCCATTCTTTCATCTATGCAGACACTGACATGCCACAGCCATCATACACTGCCAACATCCAGCCCTTGCCCTATGAGAGTCAGGGAGCTGAGCAGCACTGCACGCAGTACAATCCGTTTGATTCCTATGATACAGTGGCCTCCCACGTTCCATCGAATCCGTTTGGTTTTGGGGCGCCAGCGGCACCAGAACCAGCAGCAGGGGCAGCATCCAATGAGACAGACAGGGGAACAGCAGCAGTGCCACTGCCAGGGGCGGGGACGTCAAGTGCAGTAGAATCGTGTCCTATGGAAGGATGGGTGCTGTTTTCCCCAGCACGAGGTGAAGGTGTGGGCTTGGATGCAGGCCCTGCACCCTCAGTAGCTGTAGCACCAGCGGTAGCTGTAGCAGCAACAGCAACAGCAGCTGTTGCAGATGCCGCGGCTCCAGCCACTGCTGTAGCAAGAGGGTTGACAACAGCAGCAGCAGCAGCAGCAGCAGCAGCAGCAGCTGGAGAGAGTGAGGCTGTGAGAGAGCCAGCAGAAGTCACTGTGAGTGGTAGGGGCGGAGAGCAGGGCAGTGTGGGAGCAGAGCAGGGACGAGCACAAAGAGAGAGCCCCGTGCGTTTCCGCAGGGTGGCGAGTTCTGGTGCTGTGCAAATGAGCACTGTTAGTGCAGGCATGCCTTTGCCGACAGCAGTGCGCATGGGCTCTCCGTTAAGAGTGAGGGGAAGAGACAGCTTAACAGGGTCTGGGGTGCTGCATTCGAGCTCCAGCTTTAGCAACAGCTTTGGTGGTGGGAGTGCTGCTGGTGGTAGCGGTGTTGGTGTTGGTGGTGCTGGTAGTGGTGTTATTGGTGGCAGCAGTGGCAGTGCTTCTGGCGGTGTCAGTGTGCAGGGTGGTGTGGGCAGCAGCAGCAACAGGGGGGATGTGGTGTTGAGGATGCACGAGCAGAGGCAGCAGCAGCGGCAGCGGCTCTTGCTGCTCCGGCTGCAGCGCATGCTGTTGACCCGTAACGAGTCGCCTTCTAACGAGGATGGAGAAGCAGGAGAAGGGGAAGAGAACCAGCAGCAGCAGCACCTGAGCCAGCAGCAGCACCAGCTGTACGAGCAGTTGCAGAGCCGAGGCGGGGGTAGGGACGAACAGGCACTGATTGACGCAGCGATCGAAAACGCTCTCTTTGGCTCCTCCGCCTCCTCCTCCTCCACAACTCTGCTTACCAGCAGTGCTGCTAGTGCGGCTGCTGGTGCGGCTGCTGCGTCAGGTGCCAGCGGAAACGATTCTATCACTGTTCCTCGCCCTCCTGTCCCTGTCAGGTTCCCAGCATCGGCACGGGTGGTGGCAGCATTGGCAACATCAGGCACAGGCACAGGGGCAGGAGGTAGTACTGTAGCAGGCACTGTAACAGGAGCGGGTGTGCCACTGGTGGCCGTTTTAGGAGGCCCACCAATCCAAGTATCATCCAGACGAACCCAGAGTCCTGCTCTCACTCACACACAGCCGTGGGGGGGTGGGGTAGCCAGCAGCAGAAGGCACATGGGGGGAGAGAGACAGAGGGGAGGAGCAGAAGAGGAGGAAGAGGAGGGGCGCAGGGACAGGACTGGAGGGGGGGTGGGAGGGAGAAGAGGGGGGACGAGAGTAGGAGGGGGAGAAGCAGGGGTTGGTGAGGAGGGGAGGGGAGGGGAGGAGGTGGAGCCGTTGGAGGCGCTGTGCTGTGTGTGCATGGAGAGGTATCGGAAGGCAGCGTTTGTGCCGTGCGGGCACATGCTGTGCCGCACATGCGCTCAAGAGGTCAGGGACAGGCGGGGCAAGTGCCCGCTGTGCAACCGAAAAATCAAAGACGTGCTCAAGCTGTACTGATAAGATTCAGATGTTTACGGTACATGGGAATTGTTTTGAATGTGAGGCTGCAATCCCCTTAAAGCTTATGGCTTAAAAAATAACAAACCATGTGCCAATACAACAAAATGGTAGTGAAATTTGTTCGAAGTGTTGGTAATGCATTAGAAAGAGTGCAGTTGGTTGGATGCACTGCCCGAAAATATAGTGAACTGTGTTGGGCTGAGAATAGCCCTAGGATCTTTTCAGAAGGCGAAGTCCTTGTAACAGAGTGCTTGATAACACAACGGAAGTCTTGAGTTGAACCCTTGTACTGGTACTGTAATCCCCCGGATATAGGCGCATCCCTTTATTTGGCCCATTGCGCTCAGGTTAGGTCCTCCCCGCCCACCAGCCCTCAGGATATCAGGGTGAAATACCCTTATTGAGAAAGCTTGCTTTCTTGTCCTTTGCAATAGGCATCGTTCTCATTTCAAGTGGGCAAGGTACAATAGTCGCTTACTAGCTTATAAGAATCTAAGCATGCACACATCATGATCCTAGTTGTGCGCTCCCCGTTCAAGTGACCGGCTGTCAATTGGAGATACGCGGTTGTCTAGAGGGGGGGGTGGGTGGGAAAGTTGACTGAGCTGTTTGAAAAATGAGACGTGGGTGGAGGTAAATGAGCTCCAACCCACGTACATGTAGTTGGAGAAGGGCGAGTAGCGCGCTTCGACGATGCCCAACGCTTCAGTACAATCAGCTTCGCTTTCACAATACACATTTTTTGAAAAACACAGCGTCTGTTAAAAAATTATAATATTGAGAAAGCTTGCTTTCTTGTCCTTTGCAATAGGCATCGTTCTCATTTCAAGTGGGGTCGTTGAGACATGTGTAGTGGGGGCTTGCGGTGGCGGAGAAGTGCCTCGGCGTGTTGTGCAGAGGATGGTGCCGCCGCCGGGTCTTGCAGGCGACGAGACGCGCCAACCAGATGATCGGTCGTGGGCATAACGTACATCTCTTTCGCGGTTTCACTACGCCAACAGCCCAGGCGTTTGAAGATCCTGTCAGGAACCCCGGAGTTGGCAGCAACTGTGGCCGCGCCTTTCCGAAATGAGTGGGTGCCTAGGTGCTCTTCTCCCAACTGTGGACCGGACAAAAGAGTCCGGGGCTTGCTGCGATAGGGATCCATGTGCCTTGGCTGGCTTGGTCGGTTTTTGAGTGGGGGATGAGTAGCCACATCGCTTCATCTTTAAATTGGATGTCCTGCCATTGGATGGCCACCAGGTCCGAGTAGCGCCGTAAACCGGTGTACATGAGAATCGGGATCAATCCTTTTTGGAACACGGCTGGGTTGTTTGACTGTAGGAAGGAGGCTGCCATATCGTGGACCTGATGGAGTGAGACTGGCTCTTTAATCCTGTTTGGACGCGGGCACTGTCATTTCTTTCTGTCCTCTCCAGACGCCTCGCTCTTCGTTCATGCTGGCCAGACTCCGTTCTACATCCTTGTCTACATAGACAACCTGGTCTTCGCTACTGCAGAGAGAGACGCACTGACCTCCGTGAAGACCGAGCTGTTGAGAAGACACACCCAAACCCTGAGCTTCGCCGCTACCTTGGCCTACAGATCTCCAAGGACATAGCAGCGCGCACCATCACTCTCACACAGTCACACTTGGTGCGCCAGGTCCTTCAGAGGTTCGGTCATCAAATCTCCTCCGCATAGCCTACACCTCTGCTAGTAGACCACAGGCTCTCAGCTCCTGTTCCTGAAGAGTCAGTAGAGCCAAGTGGTCATTATGCAGAGTTGGTGGGTTGCCTCATATACCTGATGACTTGCACTCGTCTAGATCTTGCATACCCTCTCAGCATCCTAGCTCGCTTTGTGGCCACAGGCAGACCCCGACCACAGCACTTGTCGGCCGCTAAGAGGGTTTTGCGTTATCTAGCAAGTACATGAGGCATGGGGCTAGTACTGGGAGGACGCATGCCAGTGGTCCTTACTGGGCACACAAACGCTTTTTGGGCAGACGACGCTGAGACCCTCAGGTCCTGTGCTGCCATGGCACCGGCGCAGATCTCAGGCTCACAGTTAGACTGGGCAACAGATGAGGAGCGAGTGGACCTCCACGGGATGGCACCTGAACCAAGGCTAAAGCACTAGACTTGAGAGGAGGGTCTCGGCATCGTCTGCCCAAGAAGCGTCAGTGTGCCCAGGAAGGACTACTGGCCTGCGTCCTCCCAGCACTAAACCCATGCCGGATGTACTTGCTAGATAACGCAAAACCCTCTTAGCGGCCGACCAGTGCTGTGGTCGGTGTCTGCCTGTGGCTACAAAACGAGTCAGGACGCTGAGAGGGTATGCGAGATCTGGACGAGTGCAAGTTATCAGGTACATGAGGCAACCCATCAGCTCTGCGTAAGGACCACTAGGCTCTACTAACTCCTCAGGAATTGGAGCAGAGAGCCTGTGATCTACTGGCAGAGGTGTGGGACTGTGCGGAGGAGAATTGAAGACCAAACCTCTGAAGGACCTGGCGCACCAAGTGTGACAGTATGAGATCTGCAGGCCCAAGTAGCATTGTAGCTCTCCTAGGTCAGTGCAGGTGTGCCTCCTCAGCAGCTCGGCCTTTACAGAGGCCAGTGCGTCTCTGTCAGCAGTGGCGAAGACCAGGTCGCCTACGTAGACAAGGATGTAGAACGGAGTCTAGCAAGCACGAATGAAGAGCGAGGGGTCTGCAGAGGACGGAAAGAACTGCAGGTCATCAAGCGTAGCACACAGCGTGTCGTGCCACTCACGGGGTGCCTGTTGCAGGCCGTAGACCGGGCGTCGGAGGAGCCACTGGGTCCCAGGAGGGAATGTACCAGTGAAGCCCTGCGGACGCCACACATAGACCTACTCATGTAAACTGCCTTGGAGAAATGCTGTGGAGAAGTAAAGGGAATGTAGCTTGTAGTCATACTGTGCTGCTACGTATAGCAGCATCATAAGAGTAGTCATCTTTGGGGTCGGGGCGAAGGTCTGATAGAAGTCCACCCCCTCACGCTGACTGAAGCCTCTAGCCACGTAGCATGCCTTAAATACAGGCGGCTTTCCAGGGGGGTGCTTCACCTTGAAGAGCCACCAGCCATCGACTACGTCTACCCCAGGTGGAACAACTGCGTCAACGTAGGTGCCAGTGGATCTCCAAGATGCCATCTCCTGCTCCATGGCAGCTATCCACTGAGAGGCCCAGGGTCCCGAAGTCGCCTCAGCGTAGATGCGAGGGGTCGGGATGTCAAAGGCGTCTGGGTCACCATCGGGGACTAGCAGCATGGAACAGAGATGGGGAACAGCCTCTGACAGGAAAGCAAGCTCGTACTGCCTGTCTTCTAGGACGTCACTGCCAAGGGCAAGCGCACCCCCGACGGGCGGAGGACAGACAGGGTCAGAGACCAGAGCGGTGGCGTAGTCAAGGCGGCGGGTAGAAGCAAAGTCAGCGACAGCAGAGACAAGAACGTCAAGACTCGAGACAGGAACAGACGTGTCAGTATCAAGGGAGGCAAGGATCCAAGGAACAAGAGGACGAGCAGCACGAAGGTAGTCAGACAGAGGGGGAGGTGCGACAGCGAGCGACGACGGAGGAGGCGACGGCAGGAGGGGAGGACGAGACGCGTGGGAACAAAGCAACTTAGGGTGAGAACGCTGAAAAGGAGAGACAGGACGAGCACGAGAGGGACGGCGAGACCAGATGTGAGACGGAGGCGTCTGGTCAGGAGAGAGAGGAGGAGACATAAGAGGGGAACGAGGGGGGAGACGAGCCAGAGACAAGTCCGACGGAGGGAACACAGGGCCGTAGATCGGAAGAGAAGTAGGGGCCGGGGAAGGTGCAAGCGAGCGGTCAGGGGAGGGAAGGCTGAGCAGGCGAAGGGCGGACACCGGCGGCGACTGCTGCTGCTGCTGCTGCGCGACGCCGACACCTGGACCGCCAGCTGCACCACGGCTACCGCCGGAACACTCCACGCCAGCGTCCCTAGAACGAGCACCCCCAGAGCAAGAACTCTCTTCAGCATTGGTGCCACCCCCAGGCCTGCCGGGAGAAGCCATGACAAGAACCCCAGAACTAGCACCCTCCTCAACGCCAACACCCCTAGAGGCCACAGACGGCTGCTGCTGCAATGGCGCCGACCGCCTTTGCGGCGGCTGCTGCTGTTGCGACTACGATGACAGCTGTGGCGGCTATTGCGGCAGGGACTGCGGCGGCTGCTATGACGGCAGAGGAGGAGACACCGGGGAGAGGCAGGTGGTGAAATCTGCACCGCGGGGCCACCACAGTCAGCTGACTCCTCAACTCGGACAACCGACGGGAAGGGAGTGACGTGAGACGAACCAGACGGAGCAGGACATGGAGGGAGGTGAGCAAGGGCTACCGGGGGAGTGGGAACCAGGAATAGGGGAGGGGAAACCTGGAGATCTTGATGGGGAAAGTGGTGGTAAAAGGAGACAGACTCGTCAAAAGTGGCGCCACGGGAGTGAAAGAAGCGGTGAGACGGCGGGTGGTAAAAGTTCCAGTCAGACGAGTCCAAGGGGAAACCGAGGAAGACACAGGGGACAGTGCGGGCAGTGAGCTTGTCTGTGCTAGAGGCACGAACGTGAGCAAGGTAGGTCTAGACGTGGAACGTGGACGCGTCACCAGGGAACCCAGTTTAAAGAAGGGTCGGCGAAACCTGCGGCCGATTAGAGCGCGGCCACATGTTAAGCTGGTGAGCGGCGTAGCGAACAACGAACGGCCACAGAAAATGGGGTGCACCAGCATCGATCATGGAGGTACGAGCCACCTTCATGACCAAACCGATGCGTTGCTCAGCGACCCCATTCTACTGCGGGGAGGCCAGTACGGTGTACGACTGGGTGATGCCCTCCGTACGTCAGAACTGTCCAAGCTGACCAGAGGCGAACTCGCCGCCACGGTCAGGGTGGAGACATAGCAGAGGGAGACCGCAGTGGAGGCGCGCAGCTACGACCCACAAGATAAGAACGTCAGGCACATCGTCCTTCTGCTCCAGGGGAAACACCGTGGTGTAGCGGGTGAAGTCGTCGACGAGCACAAGAAAGTAGCGCTCGCGACGCGGTCCAGGGACGGGGTCTGGGCCCCTGACGTCCAAGTGCAGGGCCTGGAGGGGTGCAATGGCAGGGCAAACCGAGGAGGAGTGAGGAGCACGGCGCAGCCAGCCCTCGACGCAGTGCGTGCATGGCGGCGCAGGCAAGGGAGGGAGGGCAGGAAGCGACGCAGGGAGACCTAGGACGAGACCGTGCTGAGTCATGTGACGCAGGCGCGGGAGTGCGGGGTGACCTAGTCGGTGGTGCCACAGAAGCGACGGGTGAGTGAGTGTCTGACACGATCAAGCCGCAGCAACCTGGGTATACGCAGGACCCTGGGAGGACGTGCCCACCGGGTGGGAAGCAGTGTTGTCACAGGATCGAATGAGGTTTGCTCAAATGTTCCACTATCCATGAGTACAATGTGCTTTTATACTTCCAGAGTGCATCAGGTAACCAGGTTTATCCTATCCAAAGAGAATAGACCCTTCTAGAAATAGAATCACCATGCGTATAGCCATGCGAGGCTATTGACTTTAAAGGATTACGGCACGATTACGCTAGATATAGCGCGCCAGTACATCTTGAGCGTGGTCGGTGATATAATCATAATAACAGGATAAACCAAAGGATAATGGAAATGGAGGAATAGGAAACCAAATGAGATAAGATAAAGACCAAATGAATTGGGATAAAAAGAGGAATGAAATAGCAAGGAAATATGGAAAGGGGAAATTGGTATATCGGGGTCGTACTCTCACACTTCCCCCCCTCAAAGCTGGGTGGTAGAAGTAACACCCTACTTGACAAGGTAGTCGCGAAGAGGACGACGGGCGTTACCCATGTCTAATTCTGTGGCGTAGCCTCAGAAGGATCATAACCCTTCCAGCAAAGAAGAAGCTCCAGAGTGCCATTCTGGTGACGATAGTGTCCGAGCACGTAGTTGTCCCATGTTGTGGACGAACACAGGCGGCGACGGTGGTTGGCATTTGGTGTAGAGCGTATTTTGTCTTGATAGGGGTTAAGAAGCTGGTATGGAAGGCGTTATGGATCTTCCAAGTGGCTGGTAGGCGGAAGCAGAAGGTGACTGAAGTGACATTTGCTTCAATGAGGATGGACCTGCAGAAGCAAGGTTAAAGCTGGGATGGAATATGACTGATGTCGTGATTATGGTGTGGATATTTGTAGTGATGAGCGGCCAAGTGCTTCTGTTGTTGTTGGATGTTCAAGAGGCGCTTGTGTGGCCCATCTTCGAGATGGTGAACGATGGCGATGATATCATAAGCCAGTTGGACTGTAGCAAGAATTATCTGTTGCTACAGAGTGAGCAGGCTCCTTCCATAGCAAGGAAGGATGGTGTGTATCGTCGTATGTGATATATGGGCAGGTGCAAGTCGTAGTTGGGGATTTGAGTGGTTGGAACAGTAAGATGTAACGTGCAGATGAATGGCTATGTTTTCTTTCCTGTGCATGCCTGAAGATCACTTGCATCTCGTCCACGCCTGAAGATCACCAAGTGTTGGTGATATGGCAGTCGTGTCGTAGTACTGCTTCTGTAGCAGTGTTGTATGCGTTACATGCAGCTTCTGTCGAATGTTGGTCCATGCCTTGGTGTTTACGTGAGTCGTACCCTCTCGGCATCGTAGTGCTGCAGGATGGAGAGCAAAATTACTAGTAGTAACCTTGTCCATCACGCAGTCTGCTAGTTACATTGCCTTGAGTACAACAGCGCATGTGAAGTGCTACTCAGCGCATCCCTTGTGTTCAGAACCATGCGAGGGGTTGGTTCCATAAACGCGGAGCTGGTAAGTTCCAGAATCGGCACCAAAGTAAGGAATCTTAACTACGTAGATATCCTGCGGTGATGGGTTAGGACATCTGGGAATGTAATGGCTATTCCCAAATAATCCTCCCCCATTTCCAAATAAGCATTGCTGACAGCCAATCCAGTATGACCTTATGCACTTCCAGTTTAGAACGGAGGCCATCGGTAAGCATTGGTGTCTGGGCGCACACATTGGGATAGGTCTTTTGGTGCCATCATGTGTTGTCTCATTTTGTTACTGTCCTTGAAGTAGCATTGATGTCGAAGATGTCTCGGCTACTCAGCATCGGTGTTGAAGTCTGCTCCATTTCGGCAAACAGGGGTGTTGTTGGAGATACGCGGAGTCCACTATCCGGAGTGGCGTCGGCGCTCCATTTCACGCCTATCTGCTTCCGTGGAGTTGGTGCTGGTGATGGATTGGTTGTGATGCATGTTTTATGAATTTAAGGAAGCCATATGCCATAAGGACTTGTATACCGATGGAGTACCATTGTCCTCCCATCCTTATAAGAGCAAATATCTTCTGCTCTTGAGGGTATACGGTATTGCCATGTTGTTCCCTCGCATAGTGGTATCTCCTTCATACTAGCTGGAAATCAATGTTGTGCCTGGCCAAGAATTTATGATCCACTGGACTATAATCTAGCATTATCTCCATTGAGCGGAGAATCATCCATCAGGGTTTGGACATGACTGTTCTGTCGAGTCTTCTGCTGCGGCGGCGGCGGCGGTTGCGACGATGGCAATGGCGGCAGCCGCTGCAGATAATTCTCTTAACTCGTAATTGTTGAAGGAGAATCCATCAACTCCCTCTTCCCAGTAGATTTTTCCTGATGGGTGTAACATGCGTAACTACCAGGAACACGTGCACATTGGTACACATGTGCTGCTCCATTGCTGCCGGTGATTGTTTCATTTGAGGGTATGAAGATAAATTTTGCTTCTCCCCTCAATGTATCCACGGGTAGCAATTCCTGGTATGCTCATCCGTGCCTCCGATGTACGGTCGGTAGAGCACGTGATCATGTTGTAGTAGTCCGCTTCTCCCTCATGTATTGACACCTCATGTTGCTTGCCATACTCCTACATCGTCGAAGTTACGCTGATGCTTGTAACGCTTCGGCTTCTGGTAGAATCACCTCCTATGCATGTGCCGTAGGGTCGCTAGTGAACGAATACTTGCCGGATTAGAGGTTAATTACTCCTCAATCTGTCAAGCATCGTGACATGCACGGAAAAATTTCCACGCAGGTCATTAACACCTGGAATCGCGACGCATGATTGGTGTGTCGCCTCGTATGGTTGATGTTGAGACTGCTCTAATCAATCACTTAGGATGGCTGAGATTCTTGATGACGACGAATCGACCAGCTCCTGTTACGAAGTAGTGTCTCGCTGGCCTTGACGAGACGGGTTCTCTGCATCGTCGTTGCGTGCAAAATCTGCTCCTTCGCAGCAACTTGAACTTGTGAGCATTGCAAGAGAGAACGGCTACTTCTCTACAATCCCATAGGTTGTCAATCAAATTTATGAGATGAAGTGTCTCATGGATGGAGAACATGTCTTCACGCAGCTTCATTGTTATTCCGGGGTGAAGATCCGCCGTGTTGATGTCGATCCATTTTTAACGAAGATCACATTGTCAAAATGAATTGATCGTTATCGACACTATATAAAGATGCGTCGATTGTGCAGTCCCTGGTTACAAATGTTGTCTCCATGATGATGCTTTTCTATAGTGTAATCTCCGCTGCATTTGTGCCGTTAATTCTGCAACGATCCGACGATCCACATTCTCGTGTCAGTTTTCTGCTTGCCACTATTACCAAGTAGGTAATTCTTCGGCAGATTTCTGACACTGTATATAATTTCTGCACCATATTCCTTACCAAATGGAGGAGTCCGAATTTAGTAGTCCAGATGCTGTAAACGGTGTCGGAGGCGGCTGTATTTCTGTTCTGCGCATCATTGTCCCTTTGTGCAGCAGTCGCGCTCCATCTCGTCCGTTGAAGCAGAAGTCGATCCGACGGTCCAAACTCCAAGCGATCTGAAGATATTCCTGAGTCGCGTTCAGCAGCTTTCGGCGCCCGGGTTGACTCGTTTCCTGCAACAATTCTCGAATGTCGATGTCGGGTGTCGAACGATCGGACGCTCCGGAGAATTTCATGGCTTGCGAGGTCCCGTTCCCATTCACGTTGTAACTCGAACTCGCTCATTATGATTTCGTTTCGCCTCGGTCGATCTGAAGCGTCGGACCTCCATCAGACGGATGTTGTCAGTCGTAGCTCCGCGCATTTCGGCGCAACTCCAGGAGTCGTGGCGAACTGCGAACTTCTTGGAATGTCGTAGGGAGTGTTCCACCAGAACTGACACGTTCGCCGGATCGAGGCCGTTTGCCCCCGCAAAAAATCGGCTCCGTCAATGCAGTCCACTGAACGGTTGGCGAGGCATCTCGCCTTCGTAGGGGACCCCAGGTGCAACTGCACGAGGTTAGTCGAAACTTAAATGAAAGTGCATTGTACTTTCAGGACTTGAAGTTTCGACTCCATCCTCGGCGTGCTCCTGGGGGCCCAGCGATTAAGCGTTGAGCTGAAACCTTGGCTCTGATACCAAGTGTCACATGATTGAATGAGGTTTGCTCAAATGTTCCTCTATCCATGAGTACAAGGTGCTTTTATACTTCTTGAGTACATCAGGTAACCAAGTATAACCTATCCAAAGGGAATAGACTCTTCTAGAAATAGAATCACCATGCGTATAGCCACACGAGGCTATTGGCTTTAAGGGATTACGGCAGGATTACGCTAGATATAGCACGCCAGTACATCCCGAGCCTGGTCGGTGATATAATAATAATAACAAGATAAACCAAAGGATAATGGAAAAGGAGGAATAGGAAACCAAATGAGATGAGATAAAGACCAAATGAATCAGGATAAGAAGAGGAATGAAATAGAAAGTAAATAAGGAAAGGGGAAATTGGTGTAACGGTGTCGTACTCTCACAAGTGTCCAGCGTAAACATGCCAGACACTGGGTCCCGGGGGAACATTGCAAGGGGGGCCACATGAGGCGGCCTCGGTACAGATAGCATACTGCTCGTGACTAGGGAACGTAGCGGTGACGCCAAGGTCCTGAAGACAACTGATACCAACTAAGTTCCTGGAGATTGAAGGGATGTGCAGGCCTGTAAGGGAACCCGAGGGGACCGCTGGACAGGGAAGGGTAGTGTAGCCACGAGCAACGACAGGACAAGAGGAGGGGTCAGCAAGTGCGACAGCGGCAGGCGCGGCAAGCAGCGTGGGTGTGGCGTGGTCGCGGAAGAAGCAGGCAGACGCATCGGAGTCAAGTGTGAAGGATAGCAAAACAGTAGCGACAAACGAAGGAGGAGCAAGTATAGAGCCTTGGCTAGACAAAGAAAACGGTCCTATGCCTGACGCAACAGGGGAGTCTGGACTATACACAGGTGCTATGCCTAAGCTAGAGAACACAGGGTAATAAGATCCGGACACACTAGAAGCATCAGCATACAGAGAATGCAGGGCAGAACTAATCTGATCCATGCCTAAGTCAAAAACAGGCACACCATGGCGCAGCAGACTGGGCCAGTCAAGGAGGTTTGGGGCCGGGCTGAAGCGGTGATGGAAGAGGTCGTCAAGGCGGCGGAAGCAGCGGGCGGTTGGGTGCGGACGGCGGCACACCGTGCCACGGAGGGGCCCGGTCTGGAGTTGGTACTTGCAGCTCATAGCACCGAAGCCACTGGTAGACGCGTATCTGCGAGGGCCGCCACCGCGGCCACCACCTCCTGGGGGTCCTGGCCACCCCGGTGGGAGGCGGGCCCACAGCTGCTGCTGCGGGTGCTGCTGCTGTTGCGGCTGCGACTGCTGCTGCTGCGTCTGCTTCGATTGTTGCTACTCTTGGACACCAACTCCAATCCCCTCGTCAGAACCACTGCCCCCGCCACCACCACCACCACCACCAGCGCCACCACCATGCTCTTCCTTGGGACCGCGGCGGCCCTGACGCTGTCGCTACTGCGGGAAAGCCACAACTGCGGTTTCTGTGTCAGGGGCAGCTGTAGCAACCACAGTGGAGACGTCACCGTACGTGCACTGGGTGGGAGCACGGCCCTGAAAGATAGGGACTGCCGCAACACCGCTCGACTGAGCGATAGTGCGCTGGCGAGTCTCTATCTCAGAAAGAGCAGTGGCAAAGGTGGTCAGGGTGTGGTCGCCAGGGTGCTGACTAAGGAAGTGGTCGCGGGCAGTGGCTAAGCGGTTAGGTAGGTGCATGGCAATAAGGTATAGGGTAGCACAGAATGGTGGGGGGAAGGCAGTGAGCTGGGCAGTAGTGCTAGCAGCGCGGTAGCTAGTCTCTAGTGCACGGAGGTGAGTGGCGATGTCAGCGACAGTCGGGAACGCAGAAAGATCGGGGAATAGCATGGGGAGGATCAAGCAGCCAGCGGAGGCGGAAGCAGGGGTGGAGTAGTGCACAACTATTGCATCTAGGAAGACCTTGGCGTTCGCGACAGCAATGAAGCGCGGACGCTCAGACAGGGGAAGCGCATGACTAATGGCGAGCTGCGCTACAGCATCGCAAGAATCCCAGACAGCGCGAGCGAGCACAGCAGCAGCAAAGGCCTCACTCTCGGCACTGGTGGGGTCAGCAGGGAGGGGATCAGACGTAGAGGGGCGGCGAAGCAAGCCATCAATATGCATAGCCAGGGAGTGCCCATCCTGGCGCTGACTTGTCAGGTGCCGGCGAAGATCGACAAACCAGGCGGCGAAGTCGATTGTGTGCCCCTCTGCGTCCAGGCAAAGTACGGCGTCCGCCATCGTGCAACCTTAGTGGCACAGGTCCACGGCAGCACAGCGTCACGGCGGCACAGCGGCATAGGGACACGGTGGCACAGCGGCACAGGGACTCAGCGACACGGCGGCACAGCGGCATGGCGGCAGGGCTCGCCGGTGGGAAAACCGGGTGGGAGGCCGAGGAGGGCCCGAGACGCTCAGCGCCGGAGGCGCGCAGAGCCGGCAGGGCGCAAAGGGCCGGGGGAGAGCTGGGGCCAGGTGGCGCGTGAGGACCAGTGGGCGCTCGAGGAGCCGGCGGGGCGTCTAGGGCTGGCAAGGTGCAGGAGGGGCTGGGGAGGTACGCGAGGGGCTGTGGGGCGCACGAAGGGCCGATGAGCGCGATGGGCCAGCTACGCACAAGGGGCCGGCTAGGCGCGAGGGGCCGGCTAGGCGCGAGGGGCCAGCTAGGCGCGAGGGGTCGGCGAGAACGCGAGGGGCCGGCTAGGCACAAGGGGCTGGCTAGGCGCGGGGGGCAAGCTAGGCGCGAGGGGGCGGCTAGGCTCGAGGGGCCGGCGGGTGCTAAGGGGCTGGCACGGCAGACTAAGGGGTCGGCGCGGGCGCGCGAGGGGCCGGCAGTGCGTGAGGGGCCGGCTAGGCGCGAGGGGCCGGCGGGCGCAAAGGGGCCGGTATGGCGGGCTAGGGGCCAGTGGGGTACGTGAGGGGCCAGCGCGGGCGCGCGAGGGGGCTGGCTAGGTGCAAGGGGCGGCGAGCGCCAAGGGGCCGGCACAGCGGGCTAGGGGCCGGTGGGGTACGCAAGTGGCCAGCGCGGGCACACGAGGGGCCGGCAGTATGCGAGGTGGGGGGGGCGGCTAGGCGCAAGGGGCTGGCAGGCGCTAAGGGGCCAGCACGACGGGCTAGGGGCCGGCGTGACACTAAGGGGAGGGGGGGGGGGCGGAACGGTAGGCTAGGGCGAGGGGCGGAAGCGGGCAGGCAGACCTAACCTACTATGATACCATGTTAGAATATGAGAATAACTAGAAACAAGGGTGAACAAGGGAGATATAGGGTTGGAGTTGTACCCTCTAAGAACATACACAGGGTGTCTGACCGTTGCCCTTTCGTAACCTTTGCAGGGTGTCATCAATCCGTGTCAGCTATCGGTAGTAATGTAGCAGTGTTGACTCGGTGATCCCCGTTGTTACTGTCTTCATATATTCGTACACTCACACGAGGCTCGCGAAATGTCTTAAGTCCTTTTATCATTTCCAACACCGTCCTTCCTTTCTGGAGTGTCGATGTGGTCGAGGTTGCCGACGTGTTGTAGTCCAGTTAGCAACATGCAGTACTGGAATCTCGACTTCATCAGCTTCTTGGTCAAGTAGTCGGCTGCCATTTCAGTGGTGGGGCAATAGACCAATTGAAGACGACCCTGTTCGATCTCGTCCTTCACGAAGAAGTAACGAGCGAGATGTGCTTCGTCCTGTTCGCGAATCCGTTTTTGTTGGCGATTTTGATTGCTGATTGCTTGTCGCAGAAGAGAGAGAGCTTGGTAATTCGGCAATCTTCGCTTCTTCGAGCAGCTCACGCAGTTACAGTCCTTCCTTGTGGCTGTGAAGATGGTGATATATTCAGCTTTAGTAGATGAGAGAGCGATTAGTTCCTGCTTTCCCGAGTGCCAGGAGATAGTGCCGATAGGTTCCAGATGGTAGATGTAGCAGGTGCGTGAGCGTCGGTTGTCCTTATCACCGACGTGATCTGTGTCGACGTAGCCAATAAGTTCGGTCTTGGTAGTAGCGTTCTTGTGGTAGGTCAGGCCGATCGTCGGGGTCGAGACGAAGTAGTGGAGCGCGCAATCGAGTTCCTGCAGATTCCCCCCTTCAGGTCGCTTAAGGTAGGTAGCGAGCTGGCTAGCGGCGTAGGAGAGATCAGGACGGCAGGTAATGGCGGCAAATAGCAGACATCCTAGTTCCGACTGATACTTCTAGATCTCGGTTGGTGCGAGTAGTGAGACGGTCAACGCAGATGGTGGCAGCGCGTAGGTGTACGGAGTAGCGAGAGGTAGCGGGGAAGGATCGAACGTCCGAGGATGGTCTCTGCCTACTTTGAAGCCGAGAGGTGGATGGTGTCGGGGCCATTGGTGACGTTGAGGCCGAGGTGCTGTGTCACGGTCAGCGACATGATTATCGTTAGCTGGGGTTCCAGCTCCCATTCGAACAAGACGGTGATTGACATGGTGGAGCCGACGTAGAGCAAGTCGTCCACGTAGACGATCAACAGGACATAATCGCCGCTGTGTGACAGCCTGTACATGCCTTGGTCGTAAGGTACAGTGGTTGGGCGAAGCCCATGCTAGTTAGGATTCGGTGCAGGTACTGCTACCACATGCAAGGGACCTGCTTGATCTCGTAGAGGGATTTGAGCAGCTGGTAGACAAGCGTTGGATCGTCGACATAGGTGTGGGGCTGCTCAACAAAGATGTCAGCATCGACATGGGCATAGAGGAATGCGGTGGCGATGTCGATTTGTCGCAGAGGAAGGCGGCGGGCGGTGGTGATGGCGAGGAGAATGCAAAGGGAAGTGTGGCAACTAACAGGAGCAAAGTTCTCGGTGTAGTGGCAGCCGTACAGCTGGTCGAATCCGCGAACCACCCATCTTGCTTTGAATCGTTCGATGGTCCCATCTCCCTTGGTCTTTACTCGGAAGACCCATTTCCCGGAGAGGATGGCCTTCCCCTTGGTATGAGAAATTGGTATCAGTTTCCAAGTGTTTCGTTCGTGCAGTGTCGCTAACTCTCGATCCATTGCCTCCCTCCATTTCTCCCTGTGTGGTCCTTGTAGTGCGCGCTTGACAGTCTTCGGTTCCTCAATTTACGGCATTGAGGACAGGGGATGTACCGCTGCGTCGAGTCCAAGAATTTGCAGGCCAGCCTCGGTGTAGCAGGGGAGTGTTGGATCCTCGGGATAGTCGGCTTCGTCTCCCGCTTCAGGATCAGGTATGAAACCTGGTCCTACTCTTTCTAAAAGGTTGGTGGCGATGCTGTTGGGTGTTACGTAGCCAGTGTCGGCAAAGTGGTAGTAAGCTTCGGCGTTCCGCTTTTGCGAGGGTTTTCTTCATCTATCTGCATGTCGACGGAGCAGTAAGGAAGTGGTCCTGCAGGTGCTGACACGTCCGGGACGTTCTGCCTCTCCAGGTCAGCTTCTTCTTCGGTCGAGGCGAACGCGCGTACACTAGCGAAAACACCGGATGGGTCTTGATTGGTGGCGATGTTCTCCAGGTAATCGTTGAGGGTGAGGTTCTTGTAGAAAATCGCATCACGTGCCGGTATTGTTTCCTTATCTTCCACGTCGAAGATTTCCTAGGCCTTGTAATGTTTTTCCACACCGAGGTGTAGACCCCATCTTGCTCGTTGTGAGAATCCTCCAGCTCGTGCAGTGTGGGGACGGTGCTGTACCATGCAGCTGAACACTCGTAACAATTTTGGGCTGTCCTACTTCCTTGTCCACAGTAGACATGGTGATGCGTTGTTTGGCAGGGAGCTTGATGACAAAAGATTCTGCAGCATGACGGCGTGATTCATCGCCTCCGACCACTGCGAGTTGGGCAGATGCATCCCAGTCAGCAACTTCCTCATGGTGTTTTGGAAAATTCTGTTCATCCTCTCTGCTACACCATTCTGTTGGTGAGCGTAGGGGAGGGTGACGAGCCTCTTGATTTCTCTCTCAGCGAGGTAGTCCTTGAATCGTTGTGACTGATATTCCATCGCCCCGTCCGACTGAAAACTTTTCAGCTTCGTGTGTCCCTCCCGTTTTGCTGCAGCAAGCCATACGACGAAGGCAGAGAAGGCGAGGTCGCATGACAGTAGGTTGAGATGCCACGTGTATCGTGTTGCGACATTGACGAAGGTGATAGCATAGTTGAGGTCGGCCCGGTAGACTTCTTGCGAGATATACAGTATATCGCTGTATACCTTTTCGAGTGGAGCGTACTCTGGTGCGCTCAGGTTGTGATACGTCGGGAACGGTTGACAAGGAAGATCTGTTTCAGGGCAGAAAAAGTGGGTGCGTCAAGGTTGTTAAAGTTCACGGCCATCAAGAAGGAGAAGAGCATCCTTATCTAGGACATTCGCATGAATCATGTCGAATAGTCTTGAATTTCCGGGATGTCCTAACCATTGATGCAAAAAATCTTCGCTCGCCTTGTGTCTCACAGATCAACGGTACAGGTCCGAGCTGGCATAGAAGGCGGAGACGGTGGCGGCGCTTTGGTGCTGCTCATGAGGATGCACCTTTAGATGCTCGGCGTCGATCGGTGGTGGCTCGTCAACGGGTTCCATTTCAGGCGGAGCTTCTTCGACGGGTGGCGCCGACAAAAACCCAGCGATGGGACTTTTAGGAAGTCGTCTTGTCGGCGCTTGTGGTTCTGCTGTGTGCTCTGTCTCGTGAGCTTCTGCTTCCCGCATCACTGCTAATGCCAGTGTGCTTTCTACTTCATGGATGGTGTTGGAGTACCAGAAACCATCGCGATCAAACCCGGGGTCAAGATCTGGTTGCTGCGTCCAGGGCGCAAAGGAGAGGACGCCATCACTGTCGGCGGTCCCCCGGTCTGGAACAAAGTCCAAGACGAAGACCCCGTGCTTCTGGATGGCTCTTCCTATGATAGAGACGGAACTCTCGTTCGAAGCCGTCACAATCCAGGTGAATACCCTTCGACATTAGTTGGCTGACACTTAGTAGATTGTAGCCGAGATTGTCGACGACGAGTACTCGTGACATCTGTAGTATCACGTTTGTCTCGCTAGATTGTAACTGAACGACACCTTTGTTTTGTGTTCGCAGGTGCTGGTTGTTGGCGACAATGATGACAAATTCTCGGCTCAGAGTCTTCTCTCACTCGACGAAGCGCGTTGAAGAACACATATGTTGTCCACAGCAGCTGTCAAGAAACCATGTGTTGTGGCCGGACGGTTCGTCGCGAGCGATTGCAGCATAAGTCGGGTTTGGTTGGAGTCGGGTATGTGTCAGAGCTGGGGCTTTTTCGTCGAGATCACTGTGAGGGGGGAGTCGGGTACGCAGAAGTCTGTTCGTGCCATGCAATGGACGACATTGCGTGCGTCTTGTGTAGAGCGGTTTGCCGGACGTGCCGGGCGATGCTGAGTTGAAGCGACCAGACTCGGAGACGGACGTGGCGCTCGAGGTTGGTACTGCGAATATTGTGGCTGCTGCTGCTCTTGCTGTTGCTGCTGCCTTGGGCGGCTGAAGCGCGAGTGTCCTATCATGCCGCATCGATAACAATACGAAAGTGAGTGTCGTTTCTGATGATGATTGTTATGGTTGAGCCTGTGCTAATAGAACGCGAGTTGCTGACTCGGTTTCTTGGCGTGTCGTTCTTTGTACAGGTCCATGTCTTGCTGTTCGGCGTGGAGCTCCGCACACAAGTGCATCTCGGAGATCCTCCCGTGAACACATAAAAGAGAACGCGTCGTATGCTACTGAGGACCGAGACCAGCAAGAACAACCATGGCGAACGAATCCTCCGATAAGTGCCCTCCGCTTCGTAGAAGCTTGTCGCGTAAGCCTCTGCAACGATTGATGTACGACATCGCCTTTTCTCCTGGTTGCATCTGGATTGTCATGAGTTGAGCCATTATTTGGCTTGTGTCATGCTCTCAGTTGCTTGGTAGATGCTCTTCAGATGACAATATGCCAGTTCGGCCGAGTTGCCGAAGTTGCGATATGTGTGAATGCTTTTGCTGCTCCGTTGCTGTCAGGTTGCGCAAGAAGATGGTGAAGGCCATCAGCGACTGATAAGTGTAAATATTCTTTTCTTGAGTAGTCCCATTTATAGGAAACAGCCAAGAGCCAGTGAAGAAGCTGAGGATTTGTGCTCCGTCCATCGGCAATTCAAACTCGAAGCTCCATGCGAAGAAGTCCTTCCCGTTGAAAGGTGAGGACGTCTGTAGTTTCCCTCAGCATGTTCACAGCTGGAGCACTCCCATAGCACTTGGTATATGGGATCCACTCCTTATCCCTAACTGTAGCCAGCACCATGTTCTTCACAAGGGTGACTTGCCTCAATGCAGACACCCAAAACGGATCAGGCAGCTCTGCACGCCCAAGGAGAGTGCGTGCCCCCTCCTGCAGGGTCCTGTTGAACCTCTCAGCCATGCCATTCTGTTGGGGGTTGTAGGGCACTGTCAGTTGATGTTGGATCCCCTTCCTCTTCAACTCCCCCTCAAAATCAGCTCTAATGAACTTCCCACCATTGTCACTACGGATCACCTTCACCTTGTGTCCGCACTCCCTCTGAGCTCTAGGCATCCACTCCTTAAGGACAGCCGCTGCCACCTCCCCCTTGCTCTTCAAAGGCTAAACCCACACTGCTCGAGTGTGGTCATCCACAATTGTCAAGAAATAGCGGCTGCCTGAGAGGGAAGGGGCTCTTGTGGGCCCCACCACATCCATGTGCACAAGTACAAGTGGAGTCTTGGCTGGTCTTGTAGTGCTGTTGAAGGGGAACTTGGAGAACTTGGTCTCCAAGCATGTAGGGCAGCTCCCAATCTCCTTCACTCCCCCCTTGACCTCCAATCCTTTCAGGCTCCCATCCTTCACCAACTTTTGCAGCATAGGAAAGTTCACATGACACAGCCTCTCATGCTATGTTTCTCAATCGGCCTCACCACTCCTTCATGAAGCCTTAGCCCATGCCGCACTCACATCCACATCAGCAAGCATCTCACCATGTATTTGCTGCTGCTGCACTTTCTTAACTGCTTCCAGGACCCCATCAGTTGGTGCAGTTGCATCTCCTCCTACTGTTGCCGTTGCCGCTGCTGCCATTGCTGCTGTTGGAGTCTTCCCATTCCAAGGGATGATGGGCAGCTGCCACAGATCCTTGATGCAGCTGGTCTCCTCTTCCAGACTCCACAGCACCTTCTTCCCAAGCTTAGCACGGCAGCTGGTTGGTCCAAAGGTCACTTCGGCCTTGCTCTTCTGTAGTCGCCGCACAGAGAGAAGGTTAACAGACAAACCTTCAACCAGCAGAACATTCCCAAGCCCCACAAGCTCCCCATTAGCTCCCTTAACCTTGGCATTTCCAACACCAGTCACAGGGATCAAAGCACCTGACACTGCTGCCACATACTTAATCTTCCCAGGGGGTTTTACCTCATCAAGCAAATCTGCCCGTGGGGTCATGTGACTGGTGCAACCTGAATCAATCACCCAGTGCATGAGAGGGTGCATCACAACCTTTCCCACAGATCCCATATCACCCTCATGCCCATACACATCCTCAACCATGAGAAACATCCCAGGATAGGCATTACCTTGTGCACCTTCACCTTGTGCACCTGAGCCTTGCACAGCACCACCTTGTGCGCGTTCACCACTGGGCCGCTTCATGCCTGGAGGTGCCCATCCCTCCGGCCTGGTGAAGCACTTGAACCAAGGATGGTCGACCTTCTTGTAGTACCAGCAGGTGCCCTCCATTCTGGTACTCCCCCTGCCACCGGAGCTCCCATACCCCTCATAATAGTCACCTCGGTCTCTACCTCTACCAAAGCTCCTCCCCTGGCCTCGGCCTCTCCAACCCCCTCTTCCTCTGCCACGCCCTGCAGCTCCATACCCCTCAGCAGTCTTAGTGGAAGCACCACCTCCCACATGGCGCCTGCGGAAGTCCTCCTGCAGAATCTGCTGCCTTAGCCACTCAGGTGTCCATTGATCTTGCTGAGAGTTGAGGGTGGGGATGAGGTTGTCCCAAGAGTTGTCCAACACCGAGATGATCTTGGTGCACTGCTGAAGCTGAGATACACAGCTGCCCGCTGCTGCCATCCTCGCATATGTGTCCTTGATCTTGTCAATGACCGGCTTCACATCGTCCCCTGGTCGCATGGTGATGGCAGCAAGTTCCTTCTCGAGCATGAAAACCATTGGGAGATTGTTGGGCTGAATCACATCGCGTAGTAGTTTCCACACCCTTGGACCTGAATCATCCGCTTCCACAAGATCCTTGATGTGCTCGAACATCTCCTTGTTGACCAATTGAAGGATGAGGTCGAAAAGCACCGCGTTTCTCTCAATCCACCGTTCGCGTGCTTCGCCTTCCTCCAGCATCTTCTCCTCCCCAACAGCAATCTTTAGTAGCTTGTAGCATTTGAAGGCACTCTCAATTCCTCATGGTTGGAGCCATCCAAAGCTTCAACTTTCGATGGTGGCGGCTCACTTGTTTTCTCAGGTACAACTCCTCTTCCATTAGCATCTCCTCCTCTCTCATTCATCTTCTCCTTGAGAAATGACGAATTTCAGCTCCCCTTTGTTGTCCACACTAAGCTCTCTTGATATTTTCACAAGTGTCGGCGTCCACGAAATTTCGCCAGAGTTTCCCTTCAGCGGAAGTCACATCCAACCTTTAGAACACCACTTAGGCACACCCACAGGCCATGGTGGGTCTAGAAGGGTCTTCACACTTCTATATACTCCTCTCAATGTCCTCAATATAGCTCTGATACCACTTGTTAGGATTAAGGACGGAGTCTAGGTGAACGTAGGAGCTAGAATTTCTAAAAATATAAATCCGAAATTCTGGATAGAAACATCGTCTCCGCAAAAAACGTCGTCGACGAAACACTAGCCGTTGAAATGTGATGAAACTCGGTATGTTGTAGCTCGTAACCTCAGCTATCGTTCCCAAGTTGAATCACGTTGATTGATGGAGTATTCGCGACGCTATGTCTTTCGACGCACGGAGGGGTATGCTGTAGGAGAAGAACTTAACTCAATCTTAAACTTTAATCAAGGTTTAAGAATCTCACAAGGAATTAGAGAAGCAAGAGAAAGGTTGGGATAGGAAGAGAGGGATGAGAGGGAAGGTCCCAAGAGATTCCCCAACCAAGGAAACCCCATACAGAACGTTCCCTCCCTATAGGAACCTCAACTTTGACCTTTGTCCCTTCCCAACCAATCCATCCAAGTTGGCCACCCTTGCCAACCTAGTTTGGTTGTTTCCAACCAATTTGCAGCTGCTACAGTAGACTGACGAATTTCCCCATCCCTCAAAGGTCCCAACTCCATAGTGAGTCACCCCACAACTTTACTTTGTAACCGTCGCAAGTGTAACGCAAGCTCATGAACTTTGAAACTTCATAGCTTTCACGTTCTTGCTCCGATTGAAGGGATTCTTGTTGCGTCCGAAAGATCTTCTCAAGATCTATCATCACAAATACCTGCTCAAACAAAATAACACAAAACACATTCCCAAACTCCAGAACACACCACGCACAAATTCTTGCACACGTTCAAACCACACATGCAAGTTGAAAACATGGGATGGGAGGTAGACAGAATGTGATGGCATATGATGACATCACACAACAGTCATCAAGTACACGAGGCAACCCACCAGCTCTGCGTAAGGACCAGTGGGCTCTACTAACTCCTCAGGAACTGGAGCAGAGAGCCTGTGATCTACTGACAAAGGTGTGGGCTGTGCGGAGGAGAACTGCAGACCGAACCTCTGAAGGACCTGGCACACCAAGTGTGACTGTGCGAGAGTGATGGTGCGCACTGCTCTGTCCCTGGAGATCTGCAGGCCCAGGTAGCATTGCAGCTCTCCTAGGTTATTGCAGGTGTGTCTCCTCAGCGGCTCAACCTTCACGGAGGCCAGTGCGTCTCCGTCTGCAGTAGCGAAGACCAGGTCGTCTACAGTGGCGGAAAGTGTTGTCCACATGTTTGTGACTTAGAGGAATTTTGCCATTTTAGGGGGTCATGGACATTAAGCCTTAATCTTTTAGTGTGCCTAGTGTATGTAGGTTGGGGTAAGGCTCTACGCCCATGTCTTACATCTCACAAAAATAATGATGTTTACAACGGATAACAGAAAATAACAATCTTGGTACATGTGGACAATTATTGCCAGGCACAAGCAGCAAGTTACATCAACCCCAAACTAGTACCTAGTCCACCGCCCTTTCGCCTTAATCACCACCCTCACCCTCCTGGGCATGCTTTCCACCAGGTGGGTGCACACATCCGCCGGGATCTTCTCCCATTCCTCCTGCACACGCTCCCAAAGATCCACCATACCAGTGGGAGGCTTCTCGTGCTTGGCCAGCTGCCTCTTGAGATGAGCATACTCAGATAGAGCTGCCCGTCCATCCTACCATCTATTTTGCACTTGAAACCCGCGCCATCATACGACATGCACCCCCAAATCATCAAGCAGCCGCCCCCATGTTTGACGGTCTGCTTGATTTTGGTGGCTTTGGAGGGCAGCACCTTCGCGAACCCAGGCATAGGAGCGTCCATCGGAAGCAAACCGATTGATCTTGGTCTCATCCGACCAGATCACCCGCTTCCATTCGTCAACCGTCCAGTCGGCGTGGGCACGGGCCCATTCTAGCCTGTCGCGTATGTTTTTCCGAGAGATTTGTGGCTTCTTGGGCTACTGGATTGCGACTAGTCCGCTGCCGTTCAACGCATAACGCACCGTCCTAGGATGCAGCGTGATGCCGTGCTGCATCTCGACTATCTTCGCCGCGTGAGCGGAGGTTTTGGCCTCCCCGCTAGTAATCGCCCGAACTATGCCGCGGCGAATTCTCTCCGTCACTAAGTGAGGGCGACTGGCTGAGGGCATCGTGGGATGCACGGCATTGCGGCTAGACTCCTCAATCGCCTTAGGTCCCTAATCGTGGACTGTGCTCTTGCCCACGCCTAGCTGTTTAGCAATTCGACGAGTGCCATACCCCCTCCGCAACAGGGTAATGATCCGTGCGTGGTGCACCTCATCTATCGGTTTTATGACGGCCTAATCGTCGCAGCGGTCCTCGCCTATCTTTTGACTACTTGATAGTCGCGAGGGCAAGTAAGAAGGAATAGCGAGGCTAGGAAATAGATCTACTACGCTACTTGGCTTGAACTGTCCGGATGCACCCACGTAAAAGAAATCTCATCCTCGGTAAAAAATCGACCCCTATAAAACTGTAACCAGCATCCGTCACATACAGTACAGTACTACTTTACAGCCAATGCCGAAATTTGATTCGTAACTAAACAAAAAAGGCACCAAACTGGTACGAGAAATGTTTTAAGGCAATTATCCGGGCAATACTTTCCGCCACTGTACGAAGACAAGGATGTAGAACGGAGACTGGCCAGTACGTACGAAGAGCGAAGGGATTGCAGAGGATGGAAAGAACTGCAGGTCAGCTAGCGTAGCACGCAGTGTGTCGTGCCACTCACGGGGCACCTGTCGCAGGTCGTAGACCGCGCGTCGGAGGAGCCACTGGGTCCAAGGATGGAAGGTACCAGTGAAGCCCTGTGGTCGGCACAGGTAGACCTGCTCATGTAGGCTGCCCTGAAGAAAAGCAGTGGAGAAGTCTAGGGAGTGGAGCTCGTACTCATTATGAGCTGCTACATGTAGCAGCGCCCGAAGAGTAGTCATCTTCGAGGTCGGGGCGCAGGTCTGAAAGAAGCCCACCCCCTCTCGCAGTTTGAAGGCTCTTGCCACGTAGCGTGCCTTGAAGACAAGCGGCTCTTCAGGGGGGCGCTTCACCTTGAAGAGCCACCGGCCATCGATTACGTTCACCCTAGGTGGGGGAACTGCGTCGACGCAGGTGCCGGTGGATCTCCAAGATGCCATATCCTGCTCCATGGGAGCTATCCACTGAGAGGCTCAGGGTCACGAGGTCGCCTCAGCAAATTGCAAGGGGTCGGGATGTCAAAGGCGTCTGGGTCACCCTCAGGGACTAGCAGCATGGAGCAAAGATGAGGAGCAGCCTCGGACAGGAAAGCAAGCTCGTACTACCTGTCCTCTAGGACGTCACTGCCAAGGGCAGAAGCACCCCCGACGGACAGAGGACGGGCAGGGTCACAGACCAGAGCGGTGGTGTAGTCAAGGCAGCGGGTAGAGGCAAAGCCAGTAACAGCAACGACTAGAGCGTTAAGACTCGAGACAGGAACAGACGGGTCGGTAACAAGGGAGGCAAGGACCCGAGGAACAAGAGGACGAGTGGCACGAAGGTATTCAGACAGAGAGGGAGGTGCGACACCGGTGCCACCCCCGAGCCCGCCGGGACAAGCCACGACAGGAACCCCAGGACTAGCACCCTCCTCAATGCCATCAACCCCAGAGTCCATGAACGGCTGCTGCTGCTGCGACGGTGGCGGCGGTGGCGGCTGCTGCGGCGGCGGCGGCGGCGGAGGCTGCGACGGCGGAGGAGGAGACACTGGGGGAGAGATGGGCGGCAAAAAGTGTGCCGCACTGCCACCAGAAACGTCCGCGTACGTGCACTGGGAGGGAGCACCGCCCTGAAGGATAGGGACTGCCGCCACACCGCTCGACTGAGCAATAGTGCGCTGTCGAGTCTCTGTCTCAGAAAGGGCAGCGACAAATGCGGTCAGGGTGAGGTCACCTGGGTGCTGGCTAAGGAAGTGGTCATGGGCAGTGGCTAGTCGGTCAGGCAGGCACATGGCAATAAGGTACAGGGTGGCGCAAAACGGTGGGGGGAAGGCAGTGAGCTGGCCAGTAGTGCTAGCGGCACGGTAGCTGGTCTCTAGTGCGCGGAGGTGAGTGGCAAGATCAGCAATAGTGGGGAAAGCAGAGAGATCGGTGAAGAGCATGGGGAGGATCAAGCGGCCAGCTGAGGCGGAGGCAGGCATGGAGTAGCGTGCAACTACAGCATCTAGGAGTTCCTTGGCGTTTGCGACAATAGTGAAACGCGGACGCTCAGATAGGGGAAGCGCATGACTAATGGCAAGCTGCGCTACAGCATCGCGAGAATCCCAGACAGCGCGAATGAGCGCAGCAGCAGCAAAGGCCTCACTCTCAGCAGTGGTGGGGTCAGCGGGGAGGGGATCAGGGGCGGAGGGGTGAGGAAGCAAGCCATCAACATGCATAGCCAGGGAGTGCCCATCCTGGCGCTGACCTGTCAGGTGCCGGCAGAGATTGACAAGCCAGGCGGCAAAGTTGATCGCGTGCCCCTCCGCGTCCAGATGGAGCATGGTGTCCGCCATCGGACAACCACAGCGGCACCGGGACACAGCGGCACAGCGGCATAGGGACACAGTGGCACAGCGGCACAGGGACTCATCGGCACAGTGACAGGACTCTTCGGAACTGAATCGAAAGGAAGGCCGAGGAGGGCGCGCGAGGAGTCGAGGCGCACAGGGGGCCGGCGTGTGGAGAGGGGCCGGCAGGGCGCTTGGGGCCGGAGGTGCGTAGGAGAGGGACCGGCTAGGTGGCAGGGGCCGGCTAGGTGGTAGGGGCCGGCTAGGAGGTAAGGGCCGGCTAGGAGGTAGATGCCGGCTAGGAGGTAGGGGCCGGCTAGGAGGTAGGGGCCGGCTAGGAGGTAGGGGCCGCCTAGGAGGTAGGGGGCCGGCTAGGTGAGGGGCCGGCTGGGTGCAAAGGGCCGACTAGGTGCGAGGGGCCGGCTAGGGGCGAGGGGCCAGCAAGGCGCGAGGGGCCAGCTGGGGCGCAAGGGGCCGGTCAGGCACGAGGGGCCAGTGAAGCGTGAGGGGCCAGCTAGGGCGCGAGGGGCCAGTCAAGCGCGAGGGGCCAGCGACGGCGCTAGGGGCGGGCGATGGCGCGAGGGGCCAGCTAGGGCGCGAGGGGCCAACGAAAACGCGAGGGGCCGGTGAGGCGTGAGGGGGCGGCTAGGGCGCGAGGGGCGGCCCGGCTGGTCGCGAAGGGGCCGGCTGGGCACTAGGGGCGGGCGACGACGCGAGGGGCCAGCTAGGGCGCGAGGGGCCAGCGAAGGCGCGAGGGGCTGGCGGTGTCGCGAGGGGCGGGCCGGCTGGTCGCGAAGGGGCCGGCTGGGCGCTAGGGGCGGGCGACGACGCGAGGGGCCAGCTAGGGCGCGAGGGGCCAGCGAAGGCGCGAGGGGCTGGCGGTGTCACGAGGGGCAGGCCGGCTGGTCGCGAAGAGGCCGGCTAGGAGTCAAGGGGCCGGCTAGGGCGCGAGGGGCCGACGGGCACGCTAGGGGCCGGCTACGGCACGAGGGGACGGCGGGCACACTAGGGGGGCGGCGGGCGTGCTGGGGGGCCGGCGAGGCGCGGTAGGCTAGGGCGGGGGGCGGAAGCGGGGGGGGGGACCTAACCTACGCATGATACCATGTTAGAATACTAGAATGGATTGAAACAAGAGAGAACAAGCAAGGTATAGGATTGGAGTTGTACTCTCTAAGAACATACCCTATCTAGCCTATAAATTCGACATACTAACAGATGTATAAGTTGACATCGAATCCCTAGCAAGGTCGGGATTACGGTAAATTCTTTTATCATTTCCAACAGGAAGGATAACAGCCTGATATCAGCTATGTACAAAGCTGTTAAAACACTTATCAAGCAGGTTTACACTCAGCAGGAGCAGAGGCACTAGCAAGGCTCACAAGGCGAACAGAATCAGCAGCAACGGAGGGGGAGTCGGTATTGCGGTACCACTCCCAATCCGCCTCCCCTGCACTCGCCCCATCCACTTTCAACATAGCAAAGCCAAAGGCTGCCTGGCGGAAGGCCGACCATGCGGGCTTAGGGGAGGTGAAGCTGAGGAAGGAAGGGGAGGGAGAAGAGAGGAATGGGAGGGAGAAGAGAGGAATGGGACGGAGAAGAGAGGAATGGGAGGGAGAAAGAGGAATGGGAGGAGAGGAAGGAGTTGATGCTTCCAATCAACCTCTCCCCTGCCGTGCTGTCAACGGCTGCCTGCCGGAAGACCGATCCTGAAGGCTGGGGGGAGATGACGCTGAGGAGGAGGTGAGGAGGGGGAAATGAGGGGGGAAAGATAGTGGAGATAGGAGGCAAAGAGAGGGGAAAAGAAGGGGGTGCCGGAGGGAGAGACGTGCACACCCTCGACCGTTGTGCATTGATAGGTGCTCCATGCGAACTGATAGTTACTGACATGCAGTTTTGAGGCGCCTGAAAACTGGACTGGACTCAACAGCTTGTGTACAATGAGTACCGGCATCCATCCATAGATGCTCTGTGCGAACTGATAGCAACAGGCACACACCTAGTATGCAGGTTCGAGTTGACTCAAAAGGCGTGCATACGCTTGCATAGATTCTCCGTGTGAACTGGTAGCTACAGGCACTCACCTAGCACGCAGACCCATTTCACATTCGCACCCTAGGTAGATTAGGAGGGAATAAGGCACACACGCACCTAGGATAGAGGTCCTTCCCCCCACTCCCCACGGTGATGTGAATGATCCCACAGGCGTCCTCCTGACCATTGTAGATGCGAGTCTGAGCAGGCGATCACCGGGAGCAGAAGGGGCGAATCATGGGGAGACATTAAGGTGATCGCCTGCTAGATTGATTGATAGCCATTGTGGGGAAATATGTGGCGCTTGGAGTCGGCTCAGAAGCCACACACCGTCCTCTCATATGCATGCACGCGGCCCATGTGATAAGAGACTTGTTTTGAGACGTCTCGAAACTCAGTAAGGACTCACCGTCCTCTCATATGCGCGCATATGGCCGGTGATCAGCATGTCGACTTGTGAGAGGTCATCGTAGGCCACCTCATCATATGCAGTCCATCACATCATATGCCCCAACTCAGTAAGACTCACCGCCCTCTCATATGCATGCACATGGATGGCCCATGTGATAAGCGACTTGTCTTGAGATGTCTCAAACCTTAGTAAGGACTCACCGTCCTCTCATATCCGTGTGCATGGCCCTAGATATGAGAGACTTGTTTTGAGTCTTTGAGATGTCTCAAAACTCAGTAGGGACTCACCGTTCTCTCATATGCGTGCACATGGCCGGTGATCAGCATGTCAACGCGGGCGGCGTAGAGCGTCTTTTCCAGAGCTTTCCGCATGGCCTGTCCATCTGTCTGGTGGTCCGTGTTGGAGTGGTACCACGGCTCGTGCAGCGATGCTATCAACCAAGGGGTCTTCGATCGGTCCACACTGGATAGGTCTTTCTGCAAGGGGGGGAATAGAAGGCAGAGTAGTGCAAGTGAGTACGTGGTGGTCGGTGTTGGAGTGGTACCATGGCTCGTGCAGCGATGCTATCAACCAAGGGGTCTTCGATCGGTCCACACTGGATGGGTCCTTCTGTTAAGGTAGCAAGGGGTAGGGGAGGAATACAGATAGATTCAGGGCGGTGAGTCGATGACAATGGTCTAGGGCACGGCACGGTCTCTAGCTGTCTGTCTGATGGTCGGTGTTGGAGAGGAGCCACAGCTCGTGCAGCGATGCTATCAACCGAGGGGTCTTTGATCGGTCCACACTTGAGAGGTCTCTCTGAGAGGTGCAGCGAGGTGATAAGCCAGGGGGTCTTTGATCGATCAACGTCAGATTGGTCTTTCTGGTGGGGGAGGATAAAGATGGATGCAGAGTGGTGAAAATGGGTGAAGGGCATCGCCTGTCTGTCCGTCTGGAGGTCGGTGTTGGAGTGGTACCATGGCGCGAGCAGCGATGCTACCAGCCAGGGGATCTGCGAAGTATCCACACTTGATAGGTACGGTGCAGAGGGAGGGGTACAGATAGGTGCAGAGCGGTGAACCTGGGTGCACAAGCATGGCATGGCATTAACTCTTCGTCGACTAATGCTCCAAAGAAAAGATCGATTGCTAGTTTTGTGCATAAGGCATGAGAAGTGCCCAAAAACATTTCTGTTTGAAGAGAGGGCTTACCTCCAGCCATTTCTGTTGCTTGGAGTCGGGTCCGAAGGGGGAGTAGCAGGAGAGCACGACGAAATGCACCCCGGCCACTTCAAATCAAACGAGTTGTAAAGCAGAGAAATTGACCTGCTAGCAGCGTGTGGAGCACCCGATTGGACTCACCTGCAGCCATTTCTGTTGCTTGGAGTTGGGCCCGAAGGGGGAGTAGCAGGAGAGGACGACGAAATGCACCCCGGCCACTTCAAACGAGTAGTACAGCTTGGAGGGTGACCCGCTAGCAGCAGAAGGCATGACCCACCGCTTCTTATACGATAAAAAAGCACCGCTGTTTAGCAAAGCGGATCGCTTAAGAAACCCGGGCCACTCGAACCCCTTGGGGCTGATCCCACTAAGTGCCTCGGATTCGTGATTCCCAGGGACTACCATCCAGGGGTGCGTGCTGGCGTCTGGCTCAATCAGCCTCTGCCACCTGTCCCACAGGTATTGGAAGCCGTTGGCGTAGGAGAGGTCTCCAGGGACGAGGGTGAGGGCGTGGGGCTGCTGGGCGATGCGCTCTAGGGTGGTGCGAGCTGCGTTGGAGAGACCAATGTCGCCTGGGAATACGTGGGAGGGAAGGAGGGATGGGGGGAAAGGGAACCCAAGGGACGAGCGGATGAGAGTAAGGGAGTGGGGCTGCTGGGAGACGCGCTCTAGGGTGGTGCGAGCTGCGTTGGATAGACCAATGTCGCCTGGAGCAGAGAAAGGGGGTGCAAGGGGTGAGAGAATGAGAGGTCGCCAGTGACGAGGGTGTGGGGCTGCTGGGAGATGCGCTTTAGGGAGGTCCGCATTGGAGAGCCCGATGTCACCTGGGAATGAGAGGGAGGGATGGCGGGAGGGGGGAAAGGGAGGCCGAGGGACGAGAGTGAAGGAATGGGGCTGCTGGGAGAGACGGCTGATGGTAGTACGAGCTGCCTTGGAGGGACTAAATTCGTCTGTAGGAAGAAGAGCGTCGGGTGTGGCGACAGGGTAAGGAGTGGATACAGGTGAGGTGGAGGGAACGGAAGAGAGGGAGGGGGGCTGCAGGAGAGGGGGTTGAGTTGAGGTGGAGGGTGGTCTGTCCGTGCTGCCTAGAAGTGGAGAGCTTTTGACTCGACTCAACAGCTGAGGGACTGAGAGAGAGGGAGGGCGGCTGCTGGAGAGGAGGTGAGGGTGGTCCGTCCGTGCTGCCTTGAAGAGGAGAGGAAAGGGTGAAGCGGAAAGGGTAAGGAGCGAAACGAGAAATGGGTGAAGGGGAAAGGTTGAGGACAAGGGGAAAGGGTAAGGACAAGGGGAAATGGATAAGGACAATGGGAAATGGATAAGGACAATGGGAAATGGATAAGGGCAATGGGAAATGGTTAAGGACAATGGGAAATGGATAAGGGCAATGGGAAATGGGTAAGGACAATGGGAAATGGATAAGGACAATGGGAAATGGATAAGGGCAATGGGAAATGGTTAAGGACAATGGGAAATGGATAAGGGCAATGAGAAATGGATAAGGACAATGGGAAATGGATAAGGACAAGGGGAAATGGATAAGGACAATGGGAAATGGATAAGGACAATGGGAAATGGATAAGGGCAATGGGAAATGGATAAGGGCAATGGGAAATGGATAAGGACAATGGGAAATGGATAAGGGCAATGGGAAATGGATAAGGACAATGGGAAATGGATAAGGACAATGGGAAATGGATAAGGGCAATGGGAAATGGTTAAGGACAATGGGAAATGGATAAGGGCAATGAGAAATGGATAAGGACAATGGGAAATGGATAAGGACAAGGGGAAATGGATAAGGACAATGGGAAATGGATAAGGACAATGGGAAATGGATAAGGACAATCGGAAATGGATAAGGACAATGGGAAATGGATAAGGGCAATGGGAAATGGATAAGGACAATGGGAAATGGATAAGGACAAGGGGAAATGGATAAGGACAATGGGAAATGGATAAGGACAATGGGAAATGGATAAGGACAATCGGAAATGGATAAGGACAATGGGAAATGGATAAGGACAATGGGAAATGGATAAGGACAATGGGAAATGGATAAGGACAATGGGAAATGGATAAGGACAATGGGAAATGGATAAGGGCAATGGGAAATGGATAAGGGCAATGGGAAATGGATAAGGACAATGGGAAATGGATAAGGACAATGGGAAATGGATAAGGACAATGGGAAATGGATAAGGACCATGGGAAATGGATAAGGACAATGGGAAATGGATAAGGACAACGGGAAATGGATAAGGACAATGGGAAATGGATTAGGACAAGGGGAAAGAGGTGAGTGGAAACTGTAAGTGGGATACGGCAGTGAGAGGCCGGGAATTGGCTCAACCCCCCAAACTCATCGCCATCCCACTGCTCACGTCATCACTCACCAGCAACAGCGATGCTGACATCAGCAGCGGCATCGGTAGGCGGCGTTTCAAAGGATCGTTCCGGCCCCTCCCCGGCAATGCGATAGTAGTAGGCGGTGGCTGGTTCAAGGTTCGATAGCACTGCGCTGTGAAGCTGGTCGGACCTGCACAGATGCAGGGGTGGGTGGGGCAGGAAATGCAGCAAGGTGACCTGTGAGGATCGTTCTGGCCCCTCCCCTCCCCGGCAATGCGATAGTAGTAGGCGGTGGCTGGTTCAAGGTTCGATAGCACTGCGCTGTGAAGCTGGTCGGACCTGCACAGATGCAGGGGTGGGTGGGGCAGGAAATGCAGCAAGGTGACCTGTGAGGATCGTTCTGGCCCCTCCCCTCCCCGGCAATGCGATAGTAGTAGGCGGTGGCTGGTTCAAGGTTCGATAGCACTGCGCTGTGAAGCTGGTCGGACCTGCACAGATGCAGGGGTGAGTGGGGCAGGAAATGCAGCAAGGTGACCTGTAAGGATCGTTCTGGCCCCTCCACTCCCCGGCAATGTGATAGTAGTAGGCGGTGGCTGGTTGTAGGCCTGATAGCACTGCGCTGTGAAGCTGGTCGGACCTGACAGGTGTGGGAGTGGGGGGAAGAGGGTGGAAGCCGTGGGGATTTAAGAAAGATCTTTCTGGCTTCTCTCTGGCGATGCGATAGTAGTACGTGGTGGCTGGTTCAAGGTCTGAGAGCACTGTGCTGTGAAGCTGGTCGGGCCTGTGGAAGAAAGACGGAGAATTGGGGAAGGAACAGGGTTGGGGGAGGAAGGGGGAGGATGGGAGAGGAAGGGGGAGGAAGGGGGAGGAAGGGGGGAAAAAGGGGAGGGTGGGCTGTACAAATTGTCTTTTGGCCCTTCGCCGGCAATGCTATGGTAGTAGCTGGTGGCTGGTTGAAGGCCGGGCAGCACTGCGCTGTGGAGCTGGTCTGCCTGCCCTGCATAGACGTAAAGGCGGAGCACTTAATGGGAGAAGGAAGCTAGAAAAGGGAAAGAACGAGCATGAAAGAGGCAAGTAGAGCAAAGGAAGTGCATCGCTGTAGGAGAAAGAGAGAGAGAGAGAGAGAGAGAGAGAGAGAGAGAGAGAGAGAGAGAGAGAGAGAGAGAGAGAGAGAGAGAGAGAGAGAGAGAGAGAGAGAGAGAGAGAGAGAAACAAACAAACATTTTTCCAGTGTACTTACCAGTAGGTCAGGAAGGTGTAGCTGGAAGACTTCCCCTTCGCCTTGCTGGTGTATTGCCCAGAATTTACCCCAAATTCCACCACAGATGGTGCGTTGCGGCGAGACGTTGACCACATGACTCGGATGCTGTTGGGTCCGGCTAAGGCTATGTGCACCTGGAGAATGGGAATGGGCGAGGGTCGAGAAAAAAAGAAAGGAAGAAAGAAAAAAAGACAGGCAGCAATGGGAACGTACATGAATAGGGAGCAACCTCAAATAGAAATGGACAGTAGCAGGAGGGGAGAGGAATGGAAAAGGAAGGAAGGAAAGGACCAGGAAGGAACGGACCAGGAAGGAACGGACCAGGAAGGAACGGACCAGGAAGGAACGGACCAGGAAGGAACGGACAAGGAAGGAACAGGGAGCGATCTGAGGGCAGAGAGACTTGAGAGCAGAGGGATTTGAAAGCAGAGTGATTTGAGGAAAGAGTAATTTGAGAGCAGAGAGCCCCGCACATGCAGGTCATCATGTGCGATACACTGCACACGGAGCCTAGCGCAGTCACAGCACAAAGAGGTGGGGCAAATCACCACAGGGGGGCCTTCCAGCTACACCTGCCTGGGCACTGGGGGGAATCAGAAAGACTCCCTCGTTCCAAGCTCACCCGCCGGTCATTTTTGAGTCGACTCAAAAATCACTTCTGGCTACTGGGGGGCATACAGCGAGACTAGCACACTCCAAGCTCACCCGTCGCCCACCTGCTGTGGTTTCTTGGACCCCCACAAGCCGAGCAGCGAGCGCCGTTCCCCGATCCACTCAGAAACGCCCTCCGCCTCTGACGGACCGAGATGATAGGCGCCTATGCTCTTCCCGTCCGGACGGGGATCAGGCAGGGAGTTTTTGTGTGGCTGGCCGGCGCCGCTGGCGGTGCCAGATGCAAGCGAGCCTCGGAAAGTTGTACAGAGGGAGAGTGAAACGAGGAGGAGGAGCTGGGTGAACAGAGCGAAGGATGAGGTTCGGCTCGAACCTTGTCCGGAGGCTCGGCATCTCGCTCCTCTGGCACGGTACTTGGAACGTTGTTCTGAGTGGCTGACAGGCAGTGTGACTGTACAGAGGTCTTGACGTTCTACCGAGAAATGCCGAGTATCTAGTGTGACTGTACAGAGGCTGTCGAGCATCACGCGAAGCACTGAACCTGGACGCATTGTGGGAAACTCAAGCGGTTACAGGCCGAGCTACTAGCAGGAGACCGAGAGGTTTCCCCAAATGCTGCAGTCGGCACAGCAGCTGATAAGGCGAGTACAGGGTCGGCAATAGGGCACCAGAGCCTCGTAATCGTAACAATCGCCGCAAATTTCACAGGGAGAAATCGTGGAGCTTAGAGTAGGTACCTCGAAAGCCGGAGCCAGAGGTCCGTCAGACGGTCGCCGACTAGAAGCAAATGCTCTACGTCCGTCTGATATAGTGGCTTTATGGTGCCTGATGTCTCAAGCAAGAGAAGGGGGAGGAGTGAAGGGGTTCTGGAGGATGAAATTGGCGGAATCCGAGAAATAGCGGCGCCGAAGCCTACTCGAATGCATAGCAAACATGGCCTCGTTCCTCGTTTTATAGCTAGTCGTTCGTTCGTGTGTCGTCCGTCGGACTAATATGATCGTCTGGTCAAATCGTGTGGCACACGAAAAGCGATGCGAGGCTCCAAAAGGCTTTCGTGTTGGGGTACTGGAACCTAGGGACTATCCGCGACACGCTCAATCTCACACACGAAGCCTAGAGGGTTGCTGGTCTCTCGGGGCATTCCATTGGTCAGTCGCAGGCACTGCGCCTCGGCATAATCGAGGGTCTGTCTGTCTACTCTATTCTAGGAAGCGGGAAATGGGAAGACCCACCTTGGGTTCCCCAATTTGCGGCTCCAGTTTCCGCCGCCCAGAAAATCAGGTTCGGTGCTGTGGGATGTTTCTGTCGGTAGGTACTGTTTGCGGTTATGGAAGGTTGGTGAATGGTTCTGCATGGTGCGCTGCGCTGCGCGGGCTTCGCTGACGCCGTCCGCTACGATCGCGAGAGTTTCGGCCATGCGAAGCTCCGGCTCAGGTGTGTCGGACGGCAACAGCGGGGATGCATCGTTGCGACGTGTCATAGCACTGGGGGATTGCGAGTAACTCATGAGCTGCGATTTCGCGAACAGACGACACATGGCAAGCCATTCAAGACCTCGTTTCACTGAAGCAGACCTTCTACCAGAAAGAAGTGGGTGTGTGTGACGTGAAGGCTGGGAAAACTCCGCGTCAAAACGTCACAATCCACAAGGTTCAGAATTTGGATGCGTTTCCAGCCTTAGTTGCAACACGTACCAGCATTCCCCTTCTTCAGTGCGTTTCTTCGGGCTCGGATGCAGAAACGAAGCGAACTTGAACCATAGATGCGAAGTTCGCAGCCCATAATTAAATTGCATCACAAAACTGATCCAAGCCTGGCATACCCCTACTCTACCACCATTTCCCCATTTTCCACATGTTTCACAATGTTTTCGGTTCAATGCATTCAGCAGTTATTGGGATTCCCAAATTCAATTGTATCTGTGCACCACCGCCGCTTGATTCGAGATCGGCTTAGTGTTTCCTTCCCGCTGTGACGTCGATCTTATTACAATGGCGTCGGCAACCGATGTACTTTTGGAGGAGATTACAGGCGTAACGATGAGATTAGCCATTCGATTTGACGATATGCGGTTGGATTTAGAGGACAAACAGAACCAGAGGAGAGAAAGGATCAACGAGAGAGTGGAAAGCGTGAAAGAAGTGATGGAAGGTTTGAGGGATAGAGTGGTAGATTTGGAAAGAAGCTTGGAAGCAGCAAGTAGGGCGAGCGGAAGCAGCATTACCGAGCTTATGAATAAGCTTGCTCGTGAGACGGACAAGCAGGAGAAGGATGCGGAAGTGGCTACACTGGTAGAACGATTATCGCAGGCAGAAATAGCGAGGGAAAGGGAGATGGCCGCACTCACAGCACAAGTATCGCAATTAGAAACAGAGAAGGAAGAGAAGACGGCCGCACTTACAACACGCATATCTCAATTAGAGACAGAGAAGGATAAGGTTGCACTTACAGCACGATTATCACAAATGGTGACAGCGAAGGAGCAGGAGGTGTCTACACTGACAGCACGATTATCGCAAATAGAGAAAGACAGGGAAAATGAGGTGGCTACATGGACAACACGATAATAGCAGGCAGAGATAGTGCTGATACAGCAAAAGGAAGAAATGAGAAAGACTTGGGAGGTGAGCATGTTTGTGTTTATGCGTTTAACAAATGGAGTATAATCTCGACTCTTAAAATTTTTGTCGTCGATGATACTATTTATAAATGCGCAGCTTTTTGTTTCAGGCAATTCCATTGGCTTCTTGGCAGCAAACAACCGATGCAGAGATGAAGATCATCTGTATCGAGTCTGATACGACGAATTTTGAGCTCAGTAATCTTGAACCCGTAACCGCCATTGGCTGTTTTCGCCTCTCCTGCATGACATCCCTGAAGAGCCTTAGCATATGCGGATCGGTGAATGAAAACGCCTTCAAATACCTTTCATGAATGATATTATGTGGAGGAGCTGAACCGGCAACCGACCAAAGTTAACGATTCAGTGGTTCTGGGAATCAGCCTTTTGCCAAAACTTCAACGACTTGTACTGATCGCAACTGCAGTTACAGAAGCCGGCCTTGCCCATTTGACATCCCTTAGATCTCTTCAAGAGCTTGTTCTCTCTCGCAGCTATACCTGTTCATGTTCCTGTAATATCACTACTTTCTCATGTGCAGGCATGGCAAATTTGCACAGGCTAACGGGGCTTCAAACTTTGGATCTTGGACATTCGTTGGTGTCAGATGGAGTACTACCATACCTTCGGCCTTTGACAAGATTGTCTTTGCTCTGCCTTCCAGAATACATCACTGAAAAGGGACTGCAACATCTGACATCCTTCATGTTCCTCAAGTCTAAGTCTCATTTTGGTGAATATGGCATGGAGTGCTTGAAGGCTCTTCTCACCCTTGAGGATGTTGGACTAGCAAATGGATGGATGGTAGATAGAGTGAAGAAGGCTCTTGTTTTTTACTGCAAAAAGTAGGTTTGTGTGATATGTCTGTCTGCTTGTCCTGGACCTCTTTTTGATTTCAGTTTGTTGGAAATTATAAATGAACCGAAGGCATTTCCTGAGTCTCGTGTGAGTGTTCGAATATGCGAAGACTGCAACAACGAGGATCACCGAGTCAACACTACTACATTATCACCTATGGTTGACACATGTTGACGACACCTCATAGAGGTTACGAAAGGGCAAGGGTCGCAGACCGTTGACCGGGCAACCCAACAGTCAAAATCACAAGAGTCAAGAGTTGGCGCAACAGTAATGACAAATAACCTGTCAAAACATATCATCTTTGTATGCCGTTATAGACTACACAGGGTTGCTAGGTGACGGGGCCTCGTGGCCCCGCAGCCCCGTCACCTAGCGGCCCCCCGACCCCGTCACCTAGCGGCCAAGCAACCCTGTCACCTAGCCGCCCCGTGGCCCCGTCCCCTAGCGGCCCCGCGGCCCCGTCACCTAGTGGCCCCGCGGCCCCGTCACCTAGCAACCCCGCGGCCCCGTCACCTAGCGGCCCCGCGGCCCCGTCACCTAGCGTACCCGCGGCCCCGTCACCTAGCAACCCTGCGGCCCCGTCCCCTAGAGGCCCCGCGGCCCCGTCACCTAGCGGCCCCGCGGCCCCGTCACCTAGCGGCCCCGCGGCCCCGTCACCTAGCGGCCCCGTGGCCCCGTCACCTAGCGGCCCCGCGGCCCCGTCACCTAGCGGCCCCGCGGCCCCATCACCTAGCGGCCTCGCGGCCCCGCGGCCCCGTCACCTAGCGGCCCCACGGCCCCGTCCCCTAGCCGCCCGCGACCCAGTCGCCTAGCCGCCCGTGGCCCCGTCGCCTAGCCGTCTCGTCGGCCCCGTCGCCTAGCAGCCCGCGGCCCCCATCTTCGAGCCGCCTAGCCGGCCTCATCGCCGAGCCGTCCGTGGCCCCGTCGCGTCGCCGATCAGCTGGCTTCGTCGCCTAGCCGCCCGCGGCCCCGTTCTCTAGCCGTCCTGGCCGACCCCGACGCTCAGCCGCCCGCTGCTCCGTCGCCTCGCAACCACGTCGGCCCCTCCCACCGCACTACTCCGTACTCTACCGCACTGCACCGTGCTCCACCATACTGCCCCGCTCTTTACCGCACCGCACCGCTCACCACTGCTCCCTGTCGCACTCCTTCGCTCAGTTTAGCCCACTACCGCCTGTCAGCTGCTGCAGCGACCAGGATGGCGGACTCGAAGCTGCGCTTTGCCTCGGAGGGTCAGCCAGTTGAGTCGATATGTGGCTCGTTGACCTCCGCCGTCACCTCACTGGTCAACGGCAGGATGGCCACTCCATGGCCGTCCACCTCGACGGTACGCTACCTTGTCCTGACCCCCCTGCTGCTCTACCCGCTGACCCCACGTCTGCTGACCGTGAGTCCGCTGCCGCTGGTGCCCTTGCCTGTGCTGTCTGGTTGTTGCGTGACGCTGTCGCACAGCTCGTGATTAGTCATGCCCTCCCCCTGTCTGAACGCCCCCACTTTCGGTCGATCAGGACTGCGCAGGAGTTCCTAGAGGTAATTGTCGCCCGCTATTTCAACCTGCCCTCAGCCTCTGTCGGTCGCCTGATCCTGCCCATGCTCTTTCCTGATCTCGCGTCCTTCTCCACTGTCGCTGACCTCGCCACGCACTTGCATACGCTAGACTCGATTTGGCGCGCTGCCTGCACTGAGGCACAGCTTAGTGTGTTTCAGCCCCCCATGTGCTCCACCCTCTACCTGCTTGCCACCTGCCTCCCTGACCGCCTTGCTACTGCCCGCGATCACTTCTTAGTCTCCACCCCGCAGACCTCACCCTCACTGACTTTGTCGACACCCTGTCTGCTATAGAGACTCGTCAGTGCTCTATCGCCCAGTATAGCGGTACTGCACCAGTCCCAATCTTTCAGGGTTGTGCCCCCGCTCAGTGCACTTACTCTGACGGTTCTGTTGCTGTCACTGAGATAGCCCCTGCCGCGGAGACAACCGCCACAGCGCAGTTTCTTCCGGGTAAGGGTGGCCGCCCCAAGACTGGGTGCGGCGGAGGTAGCGGAGGAGGGGGTGGCGGCGGGGGTGGAGGTGGTTCACCCGCTGGTATTTCCGACGAGGGCGCAAGGGCTGGTGCCTCGGAGCAGCAGCAGCAGGCGTCGCCGCACCAGCAGCACCAGGAGCAGCAGTAGCAGTCACAGCAGTGGCGGGTCGGCCGTCTACCGCCTGGGTGGCCAGGCACTGGTGGTGGAGGTGGTCGCAATGGTCGTGCGCGCAGCTTGTCGTTGGGTGGTGGTGCGAGTGACAGGCACTGCCAGTACCACCTCCAGACCGCACCTCACCGCGGCCTCATGTGTGGTAAGATCGACCATACCCCCACTCGTTGTTTTAGTCGCCTAGACGACCTGTTTCGTCTCCGCTTCGGCCCGGTGCCTGACCTCTTTGACTGGCACAGTCTGCTCCGCCATGGTGTTAGGATCTTTGATATGGACATGGACGAGCTTAGCTTTGCATTGTATGTACTGTATATCGATGACTCTAGTGTGACTAGTTCTTATTACCCCTTGTTGCCCAGTGTATGTGTGCCTAGTTCAGGCTCCCCTGCTGCGTCAGGCGTAGGATCCCTTGCTTTGTTTGGCCTTGGCTCCACCCTTGCTCCTCCGACCCTTGCCGCCACTGCAGCTCTCTCCTTCACCCTGGACTCCGGCTCTTCCCCGTGTTTCTTTCGGGACTCCACTACGCTTACGCCGCTTGCCGCTCCCGCCGCAGTTGCACTTGCAGACCCTTCCTCAGGTCCTGTAGTTGCCTGTAGCACCACCACCCTTCCCTGTCCGGCGGTTCCTTCGGGCTCCCTTACAAGCCTGCACATCCTCTCGTTCTCTAGGAATCTAGTTGGTGTCGGCTCCCTCCAGGACCTTGGCGTCACCACTACGTTCCCTGGTCACGAGAGGTACACTGTCTGTACCGAGGCCACCACTGGTGCCCCCCTCACCACGTTCCCCCAGGACCCGGTGACTAGCTTGTTCACACTAGACACCACGTCCCCCCCGGTTGGGACGTCTCCCCAGGTGTCTGCGCATACCCAGGTTGCTACGGCTTGCTCGTGTCGGTCGCTTACTCACCCGACGCTTCAGTGGCACCACCGTCTAGGTCACCCTGCCCTTATACGTCCTCGTCACATGTCTCAGCACAGTCTTATCTTATGTCTCCCTGAGTCGTTCCCCGCGCTACCCTCCTCACCAGCGCCGTCGTGCATGCCCTCCGCCGTGCCCCTCACTCCTCCTCGTTCCCCCCCACCGCCGCACCGCTGCAGACCCTGCACATGGACGTCTGGGGCCCCGCCCCCGTCCATGGGCCGCGTCGAGAGCGCTACTTCCTAGTGATTGTCGACGACTACACGCGCTACACCACACTGTTTCACCTGGAGCTGAAGGCCGACGCGCCTGATGTTCTAATCCCATAGCTTGTCTGTGCGCGTGTTCACCGAGGTCTCCTTGTGTTGCGTCTTCACTCCGACCGTAGTGGCGATTTTGCCTCTGGCTGCCTTGGTCGCTTCTGTCTTGCGGAGGGCATCACCCAGACGTTCACCCTGCCAGACTACCCGCAGCAGAATGGGGTCTCTGAGCGACGCATCGGTTTGGCCATGGAGGTGGTCCTCCTGTGTCTCCTCCCCTCTCTCCTGAACTGACTCCTCTGTCTCACGTCTGGTCTCGTCTTCCGTCTCGTGCTCGTCCTACCTCCCCTGTTCAGCGATCTCACCCTATGTTGTTTCGCTCCCATGCGTCTCGTGCTCCTCCGCTCCTCCCGTCTCCTCCTCCGTCGTCGCTTGCTGTGGCCCCTTGTTCTTCGTGTCCTTGCCTCTCTTGTTACCGACCCGTCCGTTCCTGTCTCGAGTCTATCGGCTCTTGACGCTGCTGTCACTGACTTCGCCGCTACCCGCCGCCTTGACTACGCCGCCGCTTTGGTCTCTGACTCTGCCTGCCCTCCATCCATCGGGGGTGTGGCTGCCCTTGGCAGTGACGTCCTACACGAGAGGCAGTACGAGCTCACTTTCCTATTTGAGGCCGCTCCCCATCTCTGTTCTATGCTGTTAGTCCCTGAGGGTGACCGAGACGCCCTTGACATCCTGACCCCTCGCACCTACGGTGAGGCCACCTCGAGACCCTGGGCCTCTCAGTGGATAGCTGCCATGGAGCAGGAGATGGCATCTTGGAGATCCACCGGTACCTTCGTCGACGCGGTTCCCCGAGCTGGGCTGAATGCAGTCGATGGCCGATGGCTCTTCAAGGTGCAGCACCCTCCTGGAGAGCCGCCTGTCTTCAAGGCGCGCTACGTGGCTCGAGGCTTCAGTCAGCGTGAGGGGGTGAACTTCTTTCAGACCTTCGCCCCGACCCCAAAGATGACTACTCTTTGGGCACTGCTACACATAGCAGCACAGCGTGATTATGAGTTGCACTCCCTCCACATCTCCACAGCTTTCCTCCAGGGCAGTCTACACGAGCAGGTCTACCTGCGCCGCCCCCAGGGCTTCTCCGGTACCTTTCCCCCTGGTACCGAGTGGCTCCTCCGGCGCCCCGTCTACGGCTTACGACAGGCGCCCCATGAGTGGCACAACACGCTGCGTGCTACACTTGCTGACCTGCGGTTCTTCCCGTCGTCTGCAGACCCCTCGCTCTTCGTCCGTTCCGGCCAGACTCCGTTCTACATCTTTGTCTACGTAGATGACCTGGTCTTTGCTACAGCAGACAGAAATGCACTGGACTCCGTGAAGGCCGAGCTGCTGAGGGGACACACGTGCACTGACCTAGGGCAGCTGCGCCACTACCTTGGCCTGCAGATCTCCAGGGACAAAGCAGTGCGCACCATCACTCTCACACAGTCACACTTGGTGTGCCAGGTCCTTCAGAGGTTCGGTCTTCAGTTCTCCTCCGCACAGTCCACACCTCTGCCAGTAGATTACAGGCTCTTTCCTCCAGTTCCTGAGGAGCCAGTAGAGCCCAATGGTCCTTACGTAGAGCTGGTGGGTTGCCTCATGTACCTAATGACTTGCACTCATCCAGATCTTGCATACCCTCTCAGCATCCTGGCTCGCTTTGTTTCCACAGGCAGACACCGACCACAGCACTAGTCGGCCGCTAAGAGGGTTCTTCGCTATCTAGCAAGTACATCGGGCATGGGGTTAGTGCTCGGAGGACGCAGGCCAGCAAAGTTCCTTGCTGGGCACACAAACGCTTCATGGGCAGACGACGCTGAGACCCTCAGGTCCTCACAAGGCTAATACTTTAGCCTTGGTCAAGGTGCCATCTCGTGGAGGTCTACTCGTTCCTCGTCTGTTGCCCAGTCTAGCTGTGAGGCTGAGATCTACGCCGGCTGACCTTTTTGCTGACCGACTTAGGTGAGCGGCCTAGCTCTGCCCCGGTTCTGTACGCTGACAACTGGGCCATGATCCTCCTGTGTCAAGAGCCTCGACTTGAGGGCAGAGCGAAGCACATCCAGCTGCGATACTTCCTCCTGCGTGAGCTACAGCAGCGTTGCCAGGCTCGCGTAGTACACTTGGCCTCCGGTGCCAACACAGCGAAGGCGCTTGCGCCTAAAGATCATCAGCGGCACTGTGTACAGCTTGGTCTCGTTCCTGTAGCCTCTCATTTACTAGGACCTTGATTGTGTACAGACCTTTATATATATTACCCTAACTTGCCTTGCGGCCTCTTCCCAGTGGCTGGACTAGTAGTGCCACCCTGAGCTGCTTGTCTCTCACCAGGCACTGCCCCTATCCAGTCTAAGGGGTGTATCAAAACATATCTTTGTATGCTGTTATAGACTACACAGGGTTGTGCGTTAGAGAGTACAACCCACTAGGATATATTCCCTTGTATGGCGTGGTTCAAGTCATTCGTTAAGTTTAATGTAATCGTCCCGATATTACAGTACGGGTGGTTACCCGAGTCGCCTTATCGAGTCGTAAAAAGGGAATGTACCCCTTGAAGGGCACAAACAGTTAGACTCATCATATTCTCTTGTATTATTATATTAACCTCGTATCCCTTTGCTATAGTTAATCACTTGTTCTCACATACCTGTACAAGGGTTCAACTCAAGACTTTCGCTGTGCAATCAAGCTCTCTGTTACACGGACTTGGCCTTCCGAAAAGATCCTAGGGCTATTCTAAGCCTAACATGGTATGAGAGCTAGTCAGAAGCTATGCTCCTGTTACAAACTCCCTCAGTGAGTTTTAACTTGATTACAAAGCCATTCACAACAATCTCAATTTCATCAATCAAGGATATAAGACATGGCGCCATCTAAAGGCGATAGATCCTCTACTGGATCCCCCTCTGCACCTCCAGTCTCTGGACTACAGACTGAGGTAGTCGCAGCTGCAGGAGCCTCCACGCAACCAGTGGCCGCCTCTATTGGCATGGATCCGAATCTAATGGAGAAGTTATTCTCCTTCATGTCGACCTACGAGCAGTCTTCGGCACCTGCTCAATCGGCACACATCAACAATAACAGTGGGCAGTCCTAATGAGCCTCGACACGCATCGTACACAAGAGGCACACAACCTATACAACATGAACCTTACCAGCCCTCGCCAGGCTCGTTCACCTTCCTGCTGACTCTCGCGCTGGCAGTGGACTCATAGACAACTAACAAGCAGACAGACATCGTCACGATGCAACAACAGTTCAACAATATTCTGAAACTACAGACGTCCTCACCTTTCAACGGGAAGGACTCCTTTGCGTGGAGATTCAAGTTTGAGTTGCTAATGGACGGTGCGCAAATCCTCGGCTTTCTACCGGCTCCTGGCCCTTTCCTGTAAACGGGACTACTCAAAAAAAGAAGATTTACACTTATCAGTCGCTGATGGCCTTCACCATCCTCTTACACAACCTGAAAGCAATAGAACAACAAAATTTTCGCACGTATCTCAACTTTGGCAACTCGGCTGAATGGCATATTGTCATCTGAAGAGTGTCTACCAAGCAACTGACAGCGTGACATAGAGCGGACTAATGACACAACTCACGACAATCCAAATGTAGCTAGGAGAAAAGGCAATGCCTTACATCAATTGTTGCATAGGCTTTCGTAACAAGCTTGTACGAAACGGAGGGCACTGTATCGGAGGATTTATTCGTCACAGTTGTTCTTGCCGGTCTCGGTCCTCAGTGGCGTACGACGCGTTCCCTTGAATACGCTCACGGAAGGAACTCCGAGATGCACTTGTGTGCGGAGCTCCATGCTGAACAACAAGACATGGACCTGTACGAAGAACGACATGCAAAGAAACACAGTCAGCAACTCGCGTTCTACACGCACAGGCGCAACCATAACAATCATCATCAGAAACGACACTCACCTCCGTATTGTCATCGATGCCACACGACAGGAAACTCGCGCTTCAACTACCCAAGGCAGCAGCAGCAGCAGCCGCAGCCGCAATACCCGCAATATCAACCTCGAGCGCCACGTCCGTCACCAAGTCCGGTCGTTTCAACTCAGCGACGCCCATCAGCTCCGACGAACCGCTCTGCACAATACGCACGAAATGTCGTCAGCTGCCCGGCATGAACAGATTTTTGCGTACCCCAATCCCCATCTCACAGCGATCTCGACGAACAACCCCCCGCTCCGACACAGACCCGACTCCAACCAAACCCGACTTACGCTGCAATAGCTTGCGACAAATCGTCCGGCCGTAACACATGTGTTCTTCGACACATTTCGTCCAGAGAGAGAAGACCCTGGGCCGAGAAGTCGTCATCACCGTCGCCAACAGCCTGAAACTGCGCACAAGGAAAGAAGGGGTCATTCAGCAGGATCTTCCTGATCTAAAACCACGTTGAAAGGAGCTACGAAGCTAGCTAGGCATGAGAATGGCGAGAGGTTTTAACTAGGGAGAAAAGTGAGGAGAGAAAAGGGGGTTGGACTAGAAGAGAGAGGGATAAAAGAATGGTGTTGTACCCTCTACAGTAGGATCCATTGTAGGACACCTAACACCTACCAAGCCTAGACAAATATATATATATATATATATATATATATACATATATAAGTTGACATGTACCCCTTCAAGTGCACAAACAGTTAGACTCTTCATATTCTCTTGTATTATTATAAAAACCTTTTATCCATTTGCTATAATCAATCACTTGTTCTCACATACCATAATCCCCCGGATATAGGCGCATAGGGGCTTATAGGAAACACCTAACAAAAGTGCCATGCACTTGTAATCGAATAAATTTTATAAGTCTAGGGCTTATGAAAGGAATTTTATGGGAAAAGGTTTTGAGCACGTGAAAATGTATTTCTTGAAATCTGTGTTCTAGCGCGTGTCTTTCCAAAGGGAAGCATGTTGAAAAAGCGCGAGAAGTTGGTTGACAAAGCTTCCGCCACCAGATCCACCCGAGAATGACTGATATCGCGAGCCAATCAGAGCCAACACAGTGAGCGAGATTCGCGCTTCTGGTTTGAGAGGCGCTCGGGAGGGGCACGGAAGAAACTCTGATATATAAATCCCCCATTTACCATAAATTTTTACAAAAATATGATGCACCTATAGGAAAAACATTTTTAAAAATATGGGTTCGCTTTCAGAGTAGAAAAGGTAACAAGAACGAGGCATACCGTAATCTCTCGGCAACAATACCCCCCCGAAAATGAGACCACGGGGCTTCTTTCCAGACACATGGTCTTTTTTTCACAAACACCTCGTGAGGACCCCCTTTTTAGGCTAAATCATTTGAAGACCCCCCTTTTTTGTTGTAGTGGCATTTTTTCGAAGGAGATTTTACCATTATATTGCAAATGAGTCTGTAAGCGTGTATGTTCCAGACGAATTGTCGGTAGATTCAACCTTCGAACATACCCCCGACAGTCTCGACATGCCAGTGCGGTAGCGAAAGGCACGTGACCTTCTGGAGTCTGTTCTCGCTAGTAGGACCCCAAAGCAAAGACCCAAAAACATATGCTACATGTACAAAAACCAGACTCCTTACGTAATAAATAAATGAACACGGGGCTTAAAAATCACCTTCCGTTTTGATGTCCACCCAGACGATTTTCATTGAATATTTAGCAAGACCTATGGTCCTATTGCCGGGAGATTACGGTACAGGTTGATTTTGTTCAAGCGGTTGTACCCTCTAATGCATGCACCTATCTAGCATATTAAAACATATACAAATATGTTTGACACACCCCCTAAGCCAGATGAGGGGCAGTGCCTGGAAATCGACACAAAGTTCAGGGTGGCACTACTAGTCCAGCCTCTGGGGCAAGGGTCCGAAGAACATTCAGCAAGAGTACAAGCTAAACAAGAGCAACCCAAGGCGGTACTACTAGTCCAGCCATAAGGACAGGAGCCACAAGGCCAGTCAAGAGAACATAAAAGGAGTACACAATCAGGGTCCTAGCAAGTGAGAAGCTACAGGAACTAGACCAAGCTGTACACAGTGCCGCTGATGATCTTTAGGCGCAAGCGCCTTAGTAAAGATATCAGCTATGTTGGCACCGGAGGCCAAGTGTACTATGCGGGCCTGCCGGCACTGCTGCAGCTCGCGCTGGAGGAAGTACCACAGCTGGATGTGCTTCGCTCTGCCCTCCAGTCAAGGCTCCTGACATAGGAGGATCATGGCCCTGTTGTCAGCGTACAGGACTGGGGCAGAGCTAGGCCGCTCACCTAAGTCTATGAGCAAGAAAGTCAGCCAGCGGAGCTCATGTGCCGCCATGGCACCAACGTAGATCTCAGCCTCGCAGCTGGACTATGCAACAGACGATGAGTGGGTGGACCTCCACGAGACCGCACCTGCACGAAGGCTAAAGCATTAGCCTTGAGAGGAGCTCCGCTGGCTGACCTTCTTGCTCGCCGACTTAGGTGAGCGGCCTAGCTCTGCCCCGGTCCTGTACGCTGATAACAGGGCCATGATCCTCCTGTATCAGGAGCCTCGACTTGAGGGCAAAGAGAAGCACATTCAATTGCGGTACTTCCCCCTGCGCAAGCTACAGCAGCGTCGCCAGGCCCGCGTAGTACACTTGGCCTCCGGTGCCAACACAGCTGATCTCGTTACTCAGCCGCTTGCGCCTAAAGATTATGAGCGGCACTGTTTACAGCTTGGTCTAGTTCCCGTAGATTCTCACTTGTTAGGACCTTGATTGTGTACTCCTATTTATATATACCTTTTAGACTGGCCTTGTGGCTTCTCTTCCAGTGGCCGGACTAGTAGTGCCGCCCTGGTTTGCTCCTGTCTTGTTTGTACTCTTGCTGACTGGTCTTTGGTCCCTATCTCAGCGGCTGGACTAGTAGTGCCACCTTGAGCTGCGTATTTCTTGCTCAGCAATGCCCCTTATCTAGCCTACGGGGTGTGTCAACTTATACATATATCTCTATGTAGAAATTATTATCAGAATGAATAAGTGAACTAGAATGTGTGAGTACAAGGGTATATAGACTAGGGTGTTGTATCCTCTAAGGCACAATCCAGTATAGTCTACAGTAACTACCTAAGTTACATTTGACACACCCCCTAGACTATATAGGGGCAGTGCCTAACAGGGAAAGAAGCAGCTCAGGGCGGCACTACTAGTCCAGCCTCTGAGGCAAGGGTCTAAAGACCAGTCAAAGGAGTACAGACAAGAAAAGAGCAGGACCAGGGCAGCACTACTAGTCCAGCCACTGGGAGAGGCCACAAGGCCAGTCAGGGTAAAATATATATATATAAAGGTCAAGGCCCCAGCAAGTGAGAGGCTACAGGAATAACACCTAGCTGTACACAGTGCCGCTGATGATCTTTAGGCGCAAGCGCCTTCGTAAAGATATCAGCTGTGTTGGCACCGGAGGCCAAGTGTACTACGCGGGCCTGGCGGCGCTGCTGGAGCTGACGCAGGAGGAAGTACCGCAGCTGGATGTGCTTTGCTCTGCCCTCGAGTCGAGACCCCTGACACAGGAGGATCATGGCCATGTTGTCAGCGTACAGGACCGGGGCAGAGCTAGGCCGCTCACCTAAGTCAGTGAGCAAGAAGGTCAGCCAGCGGAGCTCCTGTGCCGCCATCGCACCGGCGTAGATCTCGGCCTCACAGCTGGACTGGGCAACAGACGAGGAGCGGGTAGCTCTCCACGAGACGGCAGTAGCCCTGCGAGGACCTGAGGGTCTCAGCGTCGTCTGCCCAAGAAGCGTCTGTGTGTCCAGTAAGGACCACTGGCCTGCGTCCTCCTAGCACTAACCCCATGCCGGATGTACTTGCAAGATAACGCAAAACCCTCTTAGCGGCAGACCAGTGCTGAGGTCGGTGTCTGCCTGTAGCCACAAAGGAGGCCAGGATGCTGAAAGGGTATGCGGGATCTGGGCGAGTGCAAGTCATCAGGTACATGAGGCAACCCACCAGCTCTGCATAAGTACCACTGGGCTCTGCTGACTCCTCAGGAACTGGAGCGGAGAGCCTGTGGTCTAAAGGCAGAGGAGTGGGCTGTGCGGAGGAGAACTGAAGGTCGAACCTCTGAAGGACCTGGCGCACCAAGTGTGACTGAGTCAAAGTGATGGTGCGCGCTGCTCTCTCCCTGGAGATCTAAAAGCCAAGGTAGTGGCGCAGTTCTCCAAGGTCAGTGCAAGTGTGTCTCTTCAGCAACTCTGCCTTCACGGAGGCCAGTGCGTCCTTGTCTACTGTGGCGAAGACCAGGTCGTCTACGTAAACAAGGATGTAGAACAGGGTCTGGCCAGCACGAACAAAGAGCGAGGGGTCTGCAGAGGATGGAAAGAACTGCAGGTCAGCAAGCGTAGCACACAGCGTGTCGTGTCACTCACGGGGAGCCTGCCGCAGGCCGTAGACGGGGCGCCGCAGGAGCCATTGGGTCCCAGGAGGGAAAGTACCAGTGAAGCCCTGAGGGCGGCGCAGGTAGACCTGCTCGTGTAGATTGCCCTAAAGAAACGCCATGGAGAAGTCGAGGGAGTGAAGCTCGTAGTCACGCTGAGCTGCTACGTGTAGCAGCACCCAAAGAGTAGTCATCTTTGGGGTCGGAGCGAAGGTCTGGAAGAAGTCCACCCCCTCACGCTGACTGAAACCTCTAGCCACGTAGCGCGCCTTGAACACAGGCGGCTCTCAAGGAGGGAGCTTCACCTTGAAGAGCCAACGGCCATCGACTACGTTCACCCCAGGTGGGGGAACTGCATCGACGTAGGTGCCGGTGGATCTCCAAGATGCCATCTCCTGCTCCATGGCAGCTATCCACTGAGAGGCCCAGGGTCCCGAAGTCGCCTCAGCGTAGATGCGAGGGGTCGGGATGTCAAAGGCGTCTGGGTCACCATCGGGGACTAGGAGCATGGAACAGAGATGGGGAGCAGCCTCTGACAGGAAAGCAAGCTCGTACTGCCTGTCTTCTAGGACGTCACTGCCAAGGCCAAGAGCACCCCCGACGGGCGGAGGACAGACAGGGTCAGAGACCAGAGCGGTGGCGTAGTCAAGGCGGCGGGTAGAGGCAAAGTCAGTGACCGCAGCGAAACCGGAACAGACGGGTCAGTAACCAGAGAGGCAAGGACCCGAGGAACAAGAGGACGAGCGGCACGCAGGTAGTCAGAGAGAGGGGGGGGAGCAACGACAAGGGAGGACGAAGGGGGCGACGGGAAAAGGGGAGGACGAGATGCGTGGGAGCGAAGCAACATAGGGTGAGAGCGCGAGACAGGGGAGACAGTTCGAGCACGGGAGGGACGGCGAGACGAGACGTGAGACGGAGGAGTCGGGTCAGGGGACAGAGGAGGGGACACAAGAGGGGAACGAGGGGGGAAACGGGCCGGAAAAGAGTCCAAAGGAGGGAACACAAGGCCGTAGACAGGAGGAGGAGGTCGCACAGGCACGGGGTCAGGGAACGGAAGGCCGAGTAGGCGAAGAGCGGACACCGGCGGGGACTGCTGCGGCGGTGGTGTGACACCGACACCAGGACCGCAAGCTGCCTGGCGGCTACCTCCAGAACACTCCACGCCAGCACCTCCAGAAGGAACACCCCCAGAGCTCAGAACCCCTCGAGCACCGGTACCACCCCCAGGCCCGCCGGGACAAGTCACGACAGGAGTCCCAGGACTAGTACCCACCCCAACTCCAGCACCCCTAGAGGCAACGAATTGCTGCGGCGACGGCTGCGGCGGCGGCGGTCGCAACGACGGCTGCGGCGACGGTGGCGGCGGTGACGACGGCTGCGACAGCGGTGGTGACTGCGGCTGCGGAGGTGGCAGAGGAGGGGACACCTGAGAAGGGGCAGGCGGCGAGGACTGTGCCGCAGGACTACCAGAGTCAGTAGGCTCCTCAACCGGTACAACCGACGTAAGTGGGGTGACGTGGGACACACCAGAGGGGGCAGGACGGGGAGGGGGAGGAGGAGGGGCGGCGATGAGCGGGGAAGGGGTGACCAGGAACATGGGGGGGGTAACCGGAGGACCGCGGTGGGGGAAGCGGCGGAAGAAGGAGACGGACTCGTCAAAGGTGACGTCACGGGAGTGAAAGAACCTGTGAGACGGCGCGTGGTAGAAGTGCCAGTCAGACGCGTCAAGGGGGGAAGCCGAGGAAGACACAGGGAAGGGTGCGGGCAGTGAGCTTGTCCGGGCCAGAGGCACGAACGTGAGCAAGACAGCCCCAGACGTGGAACGCAGATGCGACACCAGGTGACCCAGACCAAAGGAGGGTCGGCGAAACCTGCGGCTGCTGGGGGTGCGGCCAAAGGTTAAGCTGGTGAGCGGCGTAGCGAACGGCGAACGGCCACAGAAAATGGGGTGCACCGGCATGGATCATGGAGGTGGGAGCCACCTCTACGACCAAACCGATGCATCGCTCAGTGACCCCATTCTGCTGCGGGGAGTCCGGCAAGGTGAACACCAGGGTGATGCCCTCCGCACGATAGAAACGACCAAGGACACCAGAGGCAAACTCGCCACCACGGTCGGAGTGGAGGCGCAAACAGACACGCGCAGCAACAAGCCACGGGATAAGAACGTCAGGCACGTCGGCCTTCCGCTCCAGGGGGAACACAGTGGTGTAGCGCGTGTGGTCGTCGACAAGCACTAGGAAGTAGCGCTTTCGATGCGGCCCATGGACGGGGGCGGGGCCCCAGACGTCCATGTGCAGAGTCTGTAGCGGTGCGGCTGTAGGGGGAAACGAGGAGGAGTGAGGAGCACGGCGAAGCCGGCCCTTGACACAACGCGTGCAAGGTGGGGCAGGGGAGGAGGGAAACTCTGAGAACGATCCAGGGAAGCCTAGGACCAGACCGTGCTGTGACATGTGACGCAGACGCGGGAGGGCAAGGTGACCTAGACGGTGGTGCCACAAGAGAGTCGGGTGGGTGAGTGACCGACAGGAGCAGGCAGCAGCAATCTGGGTAGACGCAGCCACCTGAGGGGGGGTCACAGTGTCCAGTGTGAACAGTCCGGACACCGGGTCCCGGGGGAACGTGGTAAGGGGGGCACCAGAGGCGGCCTCGGTACAGATAGCGTACCGCTCGTGACCAGGGAACGTAGTGGTGACGCCAAGGTCCTGGAGGCAGCCGACACCAACTAGGTTCTTGGAAAACGAGGGGATGTGCAGGCCTGTGAGAGAGCCCGAAGGAACCGCCGGGCAGGGGAGGGTGGTGGAACTGCGGGCGACTACAGGGCCAGAGGAGGGGTCAGCCAGGGAGATGGCGGCAGGGACAGGAAGCGGTGTCAACGTGGTGGAGTCGCGGAAGTAGCACCGGGAAGCGCCAGTGTCGAGTGGGAAGGAGAGCGCGGCAGTGGCGGCTGGAGGCGAAGTAGCGACGGAAGCACCAAGGCTAAACAAAGCAGGGTATCCTATGCCTGACGCGGTAGGGGAGTCTAAGGAAGGCACACCTACACTAGGCAACAAGGGGTAATAAGACGGAAGCACACTAGAGTCATCAGCATACATCACATTCAGAGCAGCAACAATCTCATCCATGTCCAGATCAAATATCTGAACCCTACAACTAAGCAAGCTGTGCCAGTCTGGGAGCTCGGGCGACAGGCCGAAACGCTGACGAAACAGGTCGTCCAGGCGACGGAAACAGCGGACGGAGGTGTGACCGATCTTACCGCAAACGAAGCCACGGTGAGGACCGGTCTGAAGCTGGTACTGACAGCGCGCGGCACCCGAACCACCACTCGGCAGCCCACCATGTGCACCACCACCACGTCCAGCGCTGCCACCAGCGCAGGGCCACCCAGGCGGAAGACGACTCGTCCGCCTCTGCTGCTGCTGCGGCGACGGCTGCAGCTGCGGCGGCTGCGGCTGCTGTGGCTGGCGCGGGTCCGGCGGCAACACCGGCGACTGCTGAGACGGCTGCTCGGCTGCACCTATCAGGGTCCCCGCGTCAGCACCACCACTAGGTGACCCAACTCCAGCACCACCTACACCTGCACCCCCACCCCCGTCGCCACGTCCAGCCTTGGGGCGGCGACCCTTCCCCGGACGAACCTGTGCGGCAGTGGCTGTCTCATCCACAGCAGCTGAACCGTCGGAGAAGGTGCACTAAGCAGGGGCACAACCCTTAAAGATAGGGACCGGCACAGTACCGCTGGTCTGAGCGATAGAGCGGTGGCGGGCCTCTATAGCGGACAGGGTGTCAACAAAGTCAGTAAGGGTAAGGTCTGCGGGGTGGACGCTAAGAAAGCAGTCACGGGCAGTGGCAAGACGGTCAGGAAGGCGGGTGGCTAGCAAGTAGAGAGTAGAGGTGAGGGGCGGCTGGTGGGCTAGAAGGAGTGTGGGGTTGCAGGCAGCACGCCATGTCTCGTCTATGGTGCGTAGGTGAGCGGCTAGGTCGGCGACAATGGGGAACGACGCAAGGTCAGGAAAGAGCATGGGGAGGATCAGAAGACCGACCGAGGCAGCAGGCGGGATGGAATAGCGCTGGACAACAGCATCTAGGAAAGCCTGAGCAGTAGTGATAGACCTGAAGTGAGGTCGCTCGGACAGGGGGGGGGCATTGCTAATAGCAAGCTGTGCAACAGCGTTACGGGACAGCCAGACAGAGCGAGCAAGGGCAGCGGCTGCAGCGGACTCACGCTCAGCAGACGAGGGGTCAGGAGACAGTGCAGCGGGGGGGTCAGGGCAGGGGAGGGTACCATCAAGATGGACAGACAGCGAGTGGCCATCCTGCCGCTGGCCAGTGAGATGGCGACGGAGGTCAGCAAACCACGCATCAAACTCAATCGGCTGGCCCTCAGCGTCAAAGCAAAGCACCGCCGCCATGAGTGACAATAGAGGGCAGTGTAGAGTAGGACAGTGCGGTGCAGTGCTGTGCAGTGCGGTGCAGTGCTGTGCAGTGCGGTACAGTGCGGTGTAGTGCGGTACAGTGCGGTACAGTGCGGTGCAATGCGGTGCAGTGCGGTACAAAGCAGTGCAGTGCGGTGCAAAGCGATGCAGTACAGTACCGGGGGGGGGTTTGGAGGGCGGTGCTGATCGGGAAGAACGGGCCGAACCCAAGGCAGCGGCTGGCCCCCGACGGCGCGAATGCAGGGGCCGCCCGGCGGGCGGCAAGTAGACACGGCCGCGACGGCGGCCAGGGACAGCCGCAACGGCGGCTAGGGACAGCCGCGACGGCGGCCAGGGACAGCCGCGACGACAGCCAGGGGCAGCCGCGACGGCGGTCAGGGACAGCCACGACTGCGGCTAGGGACAGCTGCGACGGCGGCGAGTGGCGGCCGCGACGGCAGGAGCGACCGTGAGGCGGCTGGAGACGGCAGCGGCGGTGGCTAGGGGCGGCCACGACGGCGAGGGGCGGCCGGGACGACTAGGGGCGGCCGAGGGACGGCGGGAAGCGGCCGCGACGGCTAGGGGCGGGCTCAAACGGCCAGGGGGGCTGCGAGGAGCGGGCGCGAAATGGCCAGGGCGCCGGCTAGGAGGGGCTAGGGACGGGCGCAAACGGCCAGGGGGGCGGCTAGGGACGGGCGCGAACGGCCAGGGGGCCGGCTAGGGGCGAGCGCGACGGCCAGGGGGGGGGGCGGCTAGGAGCGATCGCGACGGCCAGGGGGCCGGCTAAGGGCGAGCGCGACAGCCAGGGGGCCAGCTAGGGTCGGGCGCGAACGATCAGGGGTCGGCTAGGGATGGGCGCGACAGTTAGGGGGCCGGCTAGGAGCGATCGCGACGGTCAGGGGGCCGGCTAGGAGCGGGCGCGACGGCCAGGGAGCCAGCTAGAGACGGGCGCGACGGTCAGGGGGCCGGCTAGGAGCGATCGCGACGGTCAGGGGGCCGGCTAGGAGCGGGTGCGACGGCCAGGGAGCCAGCTAGAGACGGGCGCGACGGTCAGGGGGCTGGCTAGGAGTGATCGCGACGGTGAGGGGGCCGGCTAGGAGCGGGCGCGACGGCCAGGGAGCCAGCTAGAGACGGGCGCCGCGGCCAGGGGGCCGGTTAGGGACGAGCGCGACGGCCAGGGGCCGGCTAGGGACAGGCTCGAACGACCAGGGGGCCGGCTAGGGACGCGCGCGAACGGCTAGGGGACCGGCTAGGGACGTGCGCGAACGGCCAGGGGGCCGGCTAGGGACGGGCACGAACGACCAGGGGGGCGGCAAGGGACGAGCACGACGGCCAGGGGGCCGGCTAGGAACGTAGGGGCGGAAGCGAGAGCGGGCTAGGGGGAGATCTAACCTACTACGATATCATATCAGAATGAATAAGTGAACTAGAATGTGTGAATACAAAGGTATATAGACTAGGGTGTTGTACCCTCTAAGGCACAATCCAGTATAGTCTACAGTAACTACCTAAGTTAGATTTGACAGTTATAGGCTAGATAGGTGTATGTTTTTGGTACAACTCCAACCCTGTATCTCCGTTGTTCACCCTTGTTTTTAGTTTTTCTCATATTCTAACAAAGTGCACACTGAAAAAGTAGGGGTGAAATGTTGCTAGAGTCTACAAAATCAGACTAACATGCGCCGAGCACCCTGAAAATCAGAGTAGACAGGGTGAATCACCCTGTTTACCTGTACCTTGGCCGCATTCCCTTCCCATTTCAAAGGACCCTTTGACCTTTTTAGCGCGTCGCAGATGTCTTGGGGATTGGCGTTTTATGAAATTCTAAGGAAAACTGTGTCTTTCACCTCCAAAACATTATTCCTGAATTCGTGCCATGATATTCCAGTTTTTTTTTTTTTTTTTTTTGTAGAAGGTTTATGTCACGTGTGTTTGTTTGTTTGCTTGTGGTGCATCCCTTTCATATTCGTAGCCATCACGCGACTGGAGAAGTTAGCTCGTAGCAACAAGAACACTCCATCCTCGCAAATCCAAGCAATCTACGCCCGCAATTATGCAGCAGGCAAGTCAGCCAGTCAGCGAGCGGCTCATCCAGCACTCCTGACGCCTTCCCCCCCGAAACGGTCTCACATCCAGGCTAATTTTCCGGGGTTTTTAGGTTACCGATAACCCTTACTAGCGTTTTACTCTTTGGGATCACGTTTAGCCCCTATTACGGAAGGGTTTCTCGCCGATCAAACCCCCCAGGGACAGTTTTTTGTTCTTCGAGGTTAGTTCTCTCCACAGCGAACCACGTGTAACAATCTCCTTAATCTTGGGCAGAGGGCAGAAACAATAAAACCCTTATGGGCCTGGCATGGCATTCTGGATGGCATCAACCCTAAACTCGCAAAAGGGCCACGAATTTAGGGTTTATGCCAACCAGAATGGCATACTCGCCCCTATGGGTTTTAGTTTTTTTCTTGCCAGCTAGCCTGCCCGAATGTTGTCAGCAATTTTCAGTAGCGCTACAGATCCCACAATATCGCAGGAAAACAGAGTTCAGTAGCCCCAAAGTGACGGAGCAAGGAGATTGTGACGCGTGGTTTTATGTGGTGCGAACTAACCTCAAAGAACAAAAAACTGGCCCAGGAGGGTTGGAACAATGAAAAACCCTTCCGTGAAAGGGCTAAATGTTACTCAAAAGAGTAAAACTCCAGTAAGGGTTACCGCTAACCTAAAAACCCAATTTTCCGTTTTTCAGGGCCAAGCGGTCTCATGATTTGTGTCAGTAAAGACCCTGGAAAATCAGCATTCCCTGGGAAATGTCTTTTTTTCAGGACTACTTTGAACTTCAATATGATATTCAGAGTGTTTTTTGGGGCCCCCTACATATAAGTGGAAACTGTGGGTAGTTCGAGTACAAGCAGGAAGGACAAAGATGGAAGGAAAGATGGAAGAATACAGAACACGCACTTGCTCCTGCTGCTGTCCCTCACCATCACACCAGGTTCGACACTTTGCTTGTCCACCGCGACAGAAATGCATACAGCTTAGTTGGAGAGAGCGTGCAGCCTGGCTAATGTGGTATTAAGGAGTTGTGATTAGTCTGACCGCCCTGCTCTTATGCGACTGTGAAAAATCCACGGGCCGAACCTTTAGATTGCGTGGAAAATTTGTCTAGGGTAAGAATGTGGGGGGGAGGGGGGTGTGAGCGGGGGGGGATTGCAATACCAGATGGATGTCCAGGACAAATATTTCGCGCAATCCAGATTTCTCATGGAGTTCCTAGAAAATGTCCAGAATCAATCAGGAGGCTTGGGATGCCAAAACCCTCAAAAATCAGAATTTCATCGGGAAAGACCCGGAATGTACCTAACATTCCGGATGTTTACCCTTGAACCGAGAGCTCACACCCTGCTGGCTGTGATGCGATGACATCTAGAGGGAGGCTGTGACAATCTCTAGGCCGCAACGCTGCGATAATTTCTAGGCCATAAAGCAGACGCGTCCTCCAACCCGTGATTCCATCCCATCCGCAGAGACCTTCGCTTTGGTCGGTCGGTAAATCCAAGGCGGGTTATGGTCCAACTTGAGTCGGTGTTGTCACAGCTTGTGGCTCTTCCATTTGTCTTCTGAAGACTCGTACTCTGGACATTGAATCGATATGCCGTTTTTCCAGTGCTGCTGAATCTGGAAAGGCCGTTTTTTCCCTCGTTAAAACCACAGGCTAAAATAGCAAAGGGGGGGCTTCAAGAGCGCCGTTCTTGAAGATGGCTCTTTTGAAAAAAAAGCGGGTTCCCAGCACTATTTTGCGAGATGCGTTTTTGGGCAGCTGAACAATGATAGAAACGTAGTGGCGCCGATTTGACGCGTGTGCGACGAGGCGGGAAACGCGCGCGTGATCGGATAGGGCAACCCGCGGGAAATGTGATCGCAAAAAGTTTCCCGCGGGAAACCCGCAAAAAGTTTCACCAAGACGAGGCGGGAAACGCGCGCTCATTTGACTTTTTGCCAACTTGGTGAAACGAAAAAAAAACTACTGTACCTCGGAAATATTCGGCGTACGTGTTAAGGCTTCACGTTACGAAGCTCCCTCGACCGCGACTCGCGACTAGGGTGGAGGTGAGCCGTGCAACTTGTGTGCCGAACAGCCACATGGGTTGTGCGAAATGCGACCCAGGTAAACCTCGGGTTAAAAACCTATTGCACACCCATGGAGCTCTTGAAAAAACTGAGCCGTGTGAGCGGTCAGTCGCAACTTGATCCGCCGAGCAACTGGCGCCAAATCAATCGTCGCGCACCAATAACGTAGCAAAGGTACTTCGCATTACAAACAATTTCGGGTCCCATACCATTTCAGAAATAGAAAACGCACCAAAGGGTCTGCCCCAAAACGAAACATTTTTTCAAGAGCTCCGCTGGTGTGCTATTCTAGCCTGTGGTTTTAATTAGATCGAAAGGCCGTTTTCCCCTGGGTCTCCGTGGATTGCGCCAGCTCAGCTTCATATTTATGATATTTTAGTACAACAGGCGAACCATTTCTTATAGGTTCGCAACAACTGTGTACGGCTAGCACGTTTCAGGCTTCCGTTGGTCAGGTGACAGCTATAACGCAACTAGGAGGAGGGAATTTTAAATGAAGCGAAACCCCTCTGACGATCCGGTGTGCGCCGACCAGGTGCCTCTTAAGTCCGGCTCCAGTCCTCGGAGCTTCTCCTCCAGTCACCATGGATTCGACCGACCTGATGACTCCGAGCCTCCAGCCAGGCGTGGCTGGTTACCACGTCTTGTCGCTAATTTCGCCGCTATCGTAATCTACGGAATCGACGGTGCAAGGACCCTGTTGAAGGGTGTTCCGGATAGTGACGATGTGTCGGCGAAAGCTACCAGCGGCCCTGCTGAATTCGACGGTGCGGATGGGAGCAAGGGGATTCGGGACAAGAAGATCAACGGCTGGATGCTGCTGAGGAGGTTTTTCAGGGTGGCGATTGCGTTCTTCACGGGCGATTGCAAGTGGAAGGCTCGCGGGCTGATGGTGCTGCTGCTCGTGTTCAGCCTTGGAACCACGGGTGAGTTGTGGAGATCAAATGGCGGGTTATGGAGCTCATGTCAGTTGTCGGCCTGATGGTGCTGCTGCTCGTGTTCAGCCTCGGAACCACTGGTGGGTTACGGGATTTCAAATGGTGGTTTACGGATTCCTGGTAAGATTTCCAGTTACGAATTTGTCAATTGTCTGGCTGATGGAGCTGCTGCTCTTGTTCAGCCTCGGGACCACTGGTAAGTTGTGGAGATTGATATGGTGGGTTACGGAACCCTGGTAAAAATGTCAGTTGAAGTATCCTGATCTGGTGTTCGAAATTGATCTGCTGGGACATGGCATTCAGTGTACGGTGGGTTATGGAGCTCATGTCAGTTGTCGGGTCGGGCTGATGGTTCTGCTGATCGTTCAGCCTTGACACCACTGGTGGGGCTTTAAGTGAAATGGTGGATCACGGAATGGGAAAATGATAGGGTATGGAATGGAATGAAGGCTCATTGCCAGAGTGGCCCTACAAAAGAGGGATAGGGGGTTTAACGTGATCATGCCATACACAGAGAGGTCTTTTAAACATTGCTGGCCTTCCTTTTGTTATTTACCCTCCTACTACCATTCTAAACAGCCCTCATTCAAAAGGATGTACATGACCATCTCGTACACGCAGAGGGATTTCACCATTCCTTCCTTCCCCTCCTCTCCCCCACACTCCACCTTGGGCCCACCAGGGATGTACGTGATAATATCGTACACGCAGAGGGACTTTGACACAGTTTTCCTTCCCCGCCTCTCTCCTTCCCTCTAACTGACCTCCCACCAGAGATGTACCTTATCATCTGACAAAAGAGCAGCGGGGTTTTATCTAACCTCCCCTAACCTCTTCTGCTCTATCCTTCCTTTTCCTCCCCTAACCTCTTCTGCCCTATCCTTCCTTTTCCTCCCCTAACCTCTTCTGCTCTATCCTTCCTTTTCCTCCCCTAACCTCTTCTGCTCAATCCTTCCTTTTCCTCCCCTAACCTCTTCTGCTCAATCCTTCCTTTTCCTCCCCTAACCTCTTCTGCTCAATCCTTCCTTTTCCTCCCCTAACCTCTTGTGCTCAACACACCCCACCAGAGATGTACGTCATCATCTCATACACACAGCGCGACTTCAACACGGCGCTGTCCGCCAAGAAGCAGAGCGACTTCTACCTCGCAGTCTGGAAGTTCATCATCATCATCCTCTTCGCCGCACCTTTCTTCGCCCTCTTCGACTACGTGCAAGTGAGCCCGTGTCCCTTTTGGCTTCGCTCTCCCACCACCTTCTTCCCCCTCCCATTCCCCCAACCCCCACCCCCCGCCCCCTGTTCCTGTGTTACTCCTTTCTTCTGCCACCTAATTCCAATCCCCACTTTGGATGTTCCGTTCATTTGCTAATCCCCCTGCCTCACCCACTCTGCTCCTCTGCTAATCCCCTGCCTCACCCACTCTGCTCCTCTGCTAATCCCCTGCCTCACCCACTCTGCTCCTCTGCTAATCCCCCTGCCTCACACACTCTGCTCCTCTGTTAATCCCCTGCCTCACCCACTCCGCTCTCTGCTGACCCCCTTACTCACCCACTCTGCTCCTCTGCTGCCCCCTTGCCTCATTCTGCAGGAGCTGTTGTCTCTCGAGTGGCGCCTGTGGCTAACCAACCTGCTGCTCTCCAGATACTTTGGTAAGTGCTGCACTAATCATACCCCGGTGTGCCACGTTCTCCGTATAAACACCTTTTGAAATCACAAACGTTGCTCTGTGGGCTCGTCACTTTGTTGCGTCCCACCCACGCCATTCCCTATACCTTTGCTGCCGCTTCTACACTCCTATACCTTTCTTTCCCCCACTGTTGGCTTTCTGCGCTGTCAGCCAACCACGCGTTTCTGGATCTGAAGATGGCGGGGAAACTGGACAACCCCGACCAGCGTATATGCGAGGACGTGAAACACTTCGTCCGAACGTCCCTCAATGTGAGTCTCGTGCACGTGCATGTCAGTTTTATCATCTGTCAACCTGGTTGATCTTGCCAACGTGGAAACTGGACAACGCAACCCCGATCAGCGTATATGCGAGGAAGTGAAACACTTTGTCAGAACTTCCCTCAATGTGGGTCTCGTGCACCTCACTTTTGGATCTATCACCCTGGCTGTTTAGCCAACATGGAAACTGGACAACCCCGATCAGCGTATACGCACGGACGTGAGTCTCGCGCATGTCAGTTCTGTAATCTGTAAACCTGGAAGCTTAAGACATCGTGGAAACTGGACAACCCCGATCAGCGTATATGAGTGGACGTGAAACACTCCGTTAGAACTTCCCTCAATGTGAGTCTCGTGCACAGCAGCAGTTCTTGGAACCTGGTCGTTCCAGACACCCTGGGAACTGGCCAACCATGGTCAGCTTATACACACCCTGGACAAACCTGTACCTCTGCAAACTTGCAACTCAAGCATGTCACACTTCTCCTCCCTGCGCCCCCCCCAACATCCTCCCCTCCCCTCCCCTTCCTCTTGTCTTCGCCGCACCCAGATCATAATCACTCTGATAGAGAAGATGATGAATCTCGTCGCTTTCGCCTACGTGCTCTGGTGAGTTTCTCAGGCACCTGAGTAATGAGACAGACTCACCTCCCGTGCTACCTAATTTCGCCGCACTCAGATCATCATCTCTTTCAATCTAGCGATGAGAGATGGGATAATCTTATCTCATTCTAATCAAGAAGATGCGATGACGAATCTCCTCGCTTTCTCCTCTATGCGCTCTGGTGGTAACTCTTGGGAGACGTCTCAAAAGGAGACTCCCCTCCCCTCGTCGGCTCCCATCACCACGACCAGACCATCATCGTTCTAATGATGAATCTCGTTGCCTTCGCTTATGTTCTCTGCTCTGGTAAGCCCCAAGCTCCTCGCCCCATGCTCCTCGCCCATGCTCCGCGCCCCATGCTCCTCGCCCCATGCTCCTTGCCCCATGCTCCTCGCCCCATGTTCCTTGCCCCATGCTCCTTGCCCCATGCTCCTCACCCCATGCTCCTCGCCCCATGCTCCTCGCCCCATGCTCCTCGCCCCATGCTCCTTGCCCCATGCTCCTCGCCCCATGCTCCTTGCCCCATGCTCCTTGCCCCATGCTCCTCGCCCCATGCTCCTCGCCCCATGCTCCTTGCCCCATGCTCCTCGCCCCATGCTCCTTGCCCCATGCTCCTTTCCCCATGCTCCTCGCCCCATGCTCCTTGCCCCATGCTCCTTTCCCCATGCTCCTCGCCCCATGCTCCTTGCCCCATGCTCCTCGCCCCATGCTCCTCGCTCCATGCTCCTCGCCCCATGCTCCTCGCCCCATGCTCCTCGCCCCATGCTCCTTGCCCCATGCTCCTTGCCCATGCTCCTTGCCCCATGCTCCTTGCCCCATGCTCCTTGCCCCATGCTCCTTCCCCCATGCTCCTCGCCCCATGCTCCTCGCCCCATGCTTCTTGCCCCATGCTCCTCGCCCCATGCTCCTTGCCCCATGCTCCTTGCCCCATGCTCCTCGCCCCATGCTCCACGGCCCACATTCCATGCACCGTGCTCGAGGAATCACACTCCATGGCCCCGTGTGGTTCCTGCCTTGTAGCCGATGCGGTGTCAGGCACGTTTGTGGTGGTCCGCATGTTTGACATGCATATGCTCACACATTCATTATGGTACCCCAGTGTGCTCACTCTCTCTCCTCCCTCCACCACACCCCCCCCCTCCCCCACCCCTCCCCTTCCTCCTCTCCCCCCTTCCTCCCTTTTCCTCTCCCAATTCCCCCAGAAACATCTCCCCCCCTCTCGTGTGGTTCCTGGTAGCCTATGCGGTGCCAGGCACGTTCGTGGTGGTCAGCGTGTCTGGCATGCTTGTGCTAACACATTCAGTATGGTACCCCAGTGCGCTCTTCTCCCCCTCTCCACAACCCACTCTCTCCCCTCCCCCGCTCGCCCTCCCTCCCTCTCCTCTCCTCCCCCGCCTTCCTCCCCTTTCCTCGCTCAACCCACCACCCCCAGGGACATCTCTCCTCCGCTAGTCTGGTTTCTGGTGGCCTACGCGGTGTCAGGCACCTTCGTGGTGGTCAGCGTGTTTGGCAAGCGACTCACCTGGCTGCAGTTTCAGGTGCGGTGGGGTTTTAGATAGGAATGCTCTGGGGGACACACAAACTGACCACCACAAACGTGCCTGGAACTGCAGCCAGGTGAGTCGCATTGCCTACAGCAGTGGGGGTGCGGGATATGAAAGCTCTGGAAGAGACACATGCACACTGCTGTGAGTTGGCTTTTGAGAATTCTCAATAACCGACTTACCTCACCTGGCCACAGTTCCAGGTGCGGTGGGGCGTTAGATAGGAATGCTCTGGGGGAGACACATGCACACTGCTGAACGTGGGGTTTCCGTTACAGGCTCCGTTTTGTTTTATCAGGATATGGCGAGACCTTCAGTAGGGAAAGTATGGCCATGGCGTGACACCTTCCACTTGCAAAGGATGGTGTTTCACCATGCCTGTCCCTTCCCCTTCCCACCACTTGCAAAGGATGGTGTTTCACCATGCCTGTCCCTTCCCCTTCCCACCACTTGCAAAGGATGGTGTTTCACCATGCCTGTCCCTTCCCCTTCCCACCACTTGCAAAGGATGGTGTTTCACCATGCCTGTCCCTTCCCCTTCCCACCACTTGCAAAGGATGGTGTTTCACCATGCCTGTCCCTTCCCCTTCCCACCACTTGCAAAGGATGGTGTTTCACCATGCCTGTCCCTTCCCCTTCCCACCACTTGCAAAGGATGGTGTTTCACCATGCCTGTCCCTTCCCCTTCCCACCACTTGCAAAGGATGGTGTTTCACCATGCCTGTCCCTTCCCCTTCCCACCACTTGCAAAGGATGGTGTTTCACCATGCCTGTCCCTTCCCCTTCCCACCACTTGCAAAGGATGGTGTTTCACCATGCCTGTCCCTTCCCCTTCCCACCACTTGCAAAGGATGGTGTTTCACCATGCCTGTCCCTTCCCCTTCCCACCACTTGCAAAGGATGGTGTTTCACCATGCCTGTCCCTTCCCCTTCCCACCACTTGCAAAGGATGGTGTTTCACCATGCCTGTCCCTTCCCCTTCCCACCACTTGCAAAGGATGGTGTTTCACCATGCCTGTCCCTTCCCCTTCCCACCACTTGCAAAGGATGGTGTTTCACCATGCCTGTCCCTTTCTCATCTTCCCTTCCCCTCAAAGCGAGCTTCACCATGCTTTCCATGCATGGTTGTATTTTGAGTCGACTCAAAAGAGAGCTTCACCATGCTTTCCATGAAGGGTCTCATGACTTCTGAATAACCAGCTGCATCCCGTTTTGTTTGTTCCAATCGTTTTGCCCTCTCCTCCCCTGCCGTTCTATCTGCCTCTCCCATCTTCCCGTCCAGGGCTTTCAAAGGGAGGCCGACCTGCGTTACTCCCTGGTGCGGGTGAAGGACAACGTCGAGTCAATCGCCTTCTACAGGGGGGAGGTCAAGGAGGAGGCGTCAGCAAAGGTACAGACGAAGAGGTAGAGGGATGCTGTCCATGCTATTGTCTAGTAGGGGTTTCGGGTCTCAAAGGGAGGCCTGCCGTTTGTGCTCCCTGGTGCGGGTGAAGGTCAACGTCGAGTCAATCGCCTTCTACAGGGGTGAGTCAAAGAGGAGGCGTCAGCAAAGGTAAAGACTTGTGGGGGATGCTGCCCACCCTATGCTCAAGTGGGAATATAGGGATGCTGCCCACCCTGTGCTCAACTGCGGTTTCCAACATGAGAGGCAGTGGATTCTAGGAGAGGCAGATGGTTGAAACTCCTATTCTACCCCTCTTGGACGAGTCATTCCTAGCATCACATGCCCTAGTCGCTCGCACCACCTTCCCTCCCCCATCCCTCCACTCCACTCTCGTGTTTGTCCCACCATGTGGCTTTCAGCACGTGGAAGCGTCTTCTGGAGCACGTCAACTGCAGTTCCACCTCCCCTCCACCAACCTCTACCACTTCCATCTGCACCTCCCCATCTCATCCCTCCACATGCCATCCCTCTGTGTCCCGTGTTCCTCCCAGCGCTTTCTCCACAGAGTCGCACCCAACATCCGCTACTGCCTCGTGGCGCACTTCACTGGTCCGTCCTTCTCCACCAACCTATTCCCTTAACCTCCCTCTTCCCCGTCCTTCTGTTCCCCATACCCCTCTCAGTCCTTCCTGCACCAAGTGGCTCTCAACGTGCGCAACCGCCTGGTGCTGGAGCTCCACCTCTCCTTCTTCACCAACCTCTACGACTTCTCCTCCCCTTCCCTCCCCTTCCCTCCCCTTCCCTCCCCTTCCCTCCCCATCCCTCTCCATCCCTCTGCGGCCCGTATCCTTCCACCGCCAGTCCTTCCTGCACCGAGTGGCTCTCAACGTGCGAAACCGTCTAGTGGTGCAGTTCCACCTCTCCTTCTTCACCAACCTCTATGACTTCGCCACCATCTTTGTTCCGGCTGTCATCGTGGCGCCAAGATACTTCTCCGGTGCTGTGAGTACTGCCCTTCCCTACGGGTTTATCGTCAGGGTTTAGGGGTTTCATCTATCATTCTATTCACCTCATGTAGGCATCCCCACCATCTTTGATCCGGCTGTGATCGTTGCGCTGCGCCGCGCCGCGATACTTCTCTGGTGCTGTGAGAGCAGCCTTTCCCCTGTGGCCCTCTGGTTTCTGGTTTAAGGTCAGGGTCTAGGGCTTACACCCATGTATCATTCTACTCGCCTCATGTAGACTTCGCCACCAGCTTCGTCCTGGCTGTCATCGTGGTGCCGCGATACTGGCGGAGTCTATTTTTAGGGCTTGTTTTTTAGGCGCCTCAAAAATAGACTCCACTCCGCAGGTGTGGCAAGTTTTGGTGTTTGCCCATGTATGTAGGGCTGTTAGAATATCCTATCCTACTTATTAGCCCGCATAGATATAGTTGTCTTGAGTAGAATAAAGCACCCCACTACAATCAGGGTGTTATAACCCTAATCGGGATTGGGTTCCCAGCTTGGTTGGGTTCCCAAATTGGTTGGGTTCACAATTATTTGGGACCCCCAATAATCCCCACCAGGATTATTGGACCACCAATAGTTCTGGCTAAGATTATTGGACCCTCCAACAATCTCAACCAGAATTATTGGTGGGGGCCAATAGTCTTGGCCAACTCCCAACCAACCCCCCCCTCCTATCCTTCAACTATGTTAGCTCCCTCAGTTTCTAATCTGATCACCGTTCTACTTTCTCACAGGGCTGTGAGGGCAGCAGCTCCTTCCCTTCTCTTCTCTCCTACTTGGCTCTTGTTTTTACCCACCTGTCACCGTTTTTGCTCACCTTAGCCTAGCGGCTTTGTCTCTCCTCTTGCCTCCATGCCGGCGTCACATCTTCTTCCACGTGGAATGCGGGGTGATCTCCCAGGCCAGCTATGCTATCAGGACCGTCTACTTCCCCTTCTCCCCTCCCTTCCAACCACCCCTTCCTCCTCCCCGCCCTTCTTCCTCCTTCCTGCCCTTCTCCCTCCTCCCACAACACCCTTCTCAGTGCAATCCTAAACCCGGAGTTCGGGTTGATCTCCCCGGCCAGCTATCAATTCAGCACCATCCACTCCTCTTTTCGCCACAAGGCCCTCCCTCCCACTCCCCACCTCTCTTCTCCCCCCCCACCTCCCTCCGGTTCCACATCCCAGGTGGAGTTCGGGGTGATCTCGCAGGCCAGCTACGCCTTCAGCACCATCTACCGCGCGCTCACAGTCATAGTGCTCAACTTCAACTCCTTCAGGTGCGTTTAACGGGCCCCTCTCGCTCTTTCTGCCCCTCCTCTCCCCCCCACTCCCCCCCTTGTTCGTTCACTCTCTCTCTCTTCCTACCCACTAAACCCCTGCTGTTTTGCAGGTTGAGTTTGGGGTGATATCGCAGGCCTGCCGAACTCAGACTGCAGACAGCAGGCCAGCTATGCCTTTCACACCATCTACAAAGCTCTCACTGTCGTTGTCATGCACTTCCACGCATTCAGGTGTCTCTTCAGGTGTCCCTCTAGATTTCTTTTCAGGTACCTGTTGAGGTATATTCTCAGGTAGCCGTTGAGGTATCTAGTCAGGTATTTTCCGTTGGATGACTCGGTAGTCATCTCTCCATTGTTGTTCTGCACTTTTACTCGTTCAGGTTCTTCTTCAGGTGTATTCCTCAGGTGACACTCTGAGATGATTGTGAGGTGGCTTATTCTCCCCTCGACTTCCTCTGCTGCCATTAACCTCCGCCTGTCATTCTCCCCTGCCCGTCCCCCACACGCAGTAAGCTGGCAGCACAGACAGAGCGGCTGGCTCTCCTCCCTCTCTCCATGTCTTCGCCTCCCTCCTTGTCTCCTCCTACCCTTCTTCCCTGCTCTATTCCACCCCTGCCAAACGCAGTGAGCTCGCAGCAGAAACAGGTTGTCTGTAGAGCCTCCTCTCCTCCCTCTCCATCGGCGGTTCACTCCCACCTTTCTCCTCCTGGCCCTTTTTCCTGTCCTTTTTCTCCGGTCCTTTCGCCTGTCGTTATTCGCACGCAGTGAGCTCGCCGCAGAGACAGAGCGTCTGGAGAGCCTCCTCTCCTCCCTTTCCGAGTTTGCAGCAGACGACTCAAGCAAGCTCTTCTCCCACTCCTCCTCCTCCCATCCTCCCCCCCACCCCCCTCACTCTCCCTCTCACCCTTCTCACTCCAATTCAACCACCAAAGACTCCTCTCCATCGTTTTCATCCACCTCCACCCATGCTATGCACCTTGGTCAATCCGTTTCCCTCCGCCCCTCTCACACCACCTCCCCTGCCTCCTCCTCTCTCGCCCCAACCCTCTCGGGACAAATGCTCACTTCTCAACACACTCCCGATGCGAAAGGTTCAGCTTCAGGCGTTTCTTCAGGTGGTTCTCCAGGTGCTAATGGGGAGGGGGCTCCTCTGTTGGAAATGACTGCTATGGGTGGGAGCACTGGTGCTGCTGCTGCTGCTGTTCCTGGGGGTGGTGAATCGAGGCAGCTCAGCGGGGACTCTGCTGTTATAGAATGCACCACTGCGACAGGTACGCCTTTTCATTCATCTCTAGTGTTAGACTGCTAGTGCTCGCTAGTGGCTACTGCTAGTGCTCGCTAGTGGCTACTGCTAGTGCTCGCTAGTGGCTACTGCTAGTGCTCGCTAGTGGCTACTGCTAGTGCTCGCTAGTGGCTACTGCTAGTGCTGGCTAGTGGCTACTGCTAGTGCTAGCTAGTGGCTACTGCTAGTGCTAGCTAGTGGCTACTGGTAGTGCTAGCTAGTGGCTACTGCTAGTGCTAGCTAGTGGCTACTGCTAGTGCTCGCTAGTGGCTACTGCTAGTGCTCGCTAGTGGCTACTGCTAGTGCTGGCTAGTGGCTACTGCTAGTGCTAGCTAGTGGCTACTGCTAGTGCTAGCTAGTGGCTACTGCTAGTGCTAGCTAGTGGCTACTGCTAGTGCTAGCTAGTGGCTACTGCTTGTGCTAGCTAGTGGCTACTGCTTGTGCTAGCTAGTGGCTACTGCTAGTGCTGGCTAGTGGCTACTGCTAGTGCTGGTTAGTGGCTACTGCTAGTGCTGGCTAGTGGCTACTGCTAGTGCTAGCTAGTGGCTACTGCTAATGCTAGCTAGTGGCTACTGCTAGTGCTAGCTAGTGGCTACTGCTAGTGCTAGCTAGTGGCTACTGCTTGTGCTAGCTAGTGGCTACTGCTTGTGCTAGCTAGTGGCTACTGCTAGCGCTAGCTAGTGGCTACTGCTAGCGCTAGCTAGTGGCTACTGCTAGCGCTAGCTAGTGGCTACTGCTAGCGCTAGCTAGTGGCTACTGCTAGTTCTAGCTAGTGGCTACTGCTAGTGCTAGCTAGTGGCTACTGCTAGTGCTCGCTAGTGGCTACTGCTAGTGCTCGCTAGTGGCTACTGCTAGTGCTGGCTAGTGGCTACTGCTAGTGCTAGCTAGTGGCTACTGCTAGTGCTAGCTAGTGGCTACTGCTAGCGCTAGCTAGTGGCTACTGCTAGCGCTAGCTAGTGGCTACTGCTAGCGCGAGCTAGTGGCTACTGCTAGCGCTAGCTAGTGGCTACTGCTAGCGCTAGCTAGTGGCTACTGCTAGCGCTAGCTAGTGGCTACTGCTAGCGCTAGCTAGTGGCTACTGCTAGCGCTAGCTAGTGGCTACTGCTAGCGCTAGCTAGTGGCTACTGCTAGCGCTAGCTAGTGGCTACTGCTAGCGCTAGCTAGTGGCTACTGCTAGCGCTAGCTAGTGGCTACTGCTAGCGCTAGCTAGTGGCTACTGCTAGCGCTAGCTAGTGGCTACTGCTAGCGCTAGCTAGTGGCTACTGCTAGTGCTAGCTAGTGGCTACTGTTAGCGCTAGCTAGTGGCTACTGCTAGCGCTAGCTAGTGGCTACTGCTAGCGCTAGCTAGTGGCTACTGCTAGCGCTAGCTAGTGGCTACTGCTAGCGCTAGCTAGTGGCTACTGCTAGCGCTAGCTAGTGGCTACTGCTAGTGCTAGCTAGTGGCTACTGCTAGTGCTAGCTAGTGGCTACTGCTAGTGCTAGCTAGTGGCTACTGCTAGCGCTAGCTAGTGGCTACTGCTTGTGCTAGCTAGTGGCTACTGCTTGTGCTAGCTAGTGGCTACTGCTAGTGCTGGCTAGTGGCTACTGCTAGGGCTAGCTAGTGGCTACTGCTAGTGCTAGCTAGTGGCTACTGCTAGTGCTCGCTAGTGGCTACTGCTAGTGCTCGCTAGTGGCTACTGCTAGTGCTGGCTAGTGGCTACTGCTAGTGCTGGCTAGTGGCTACTGCTAGTGCTGGCTAGTGGCTACTGCTAGTGCTAGCTAGTGGCTACTGCTAGTGCTAGCTAGTGGCTACTGCTAGTGCTAGCTAGTGGCTACTGCTAGTGCTAGCTAGTGGCTACTGCTTGTGCTAGCTAGTGGCTACTGCTTGTGCTAGCTAGTGGCTACTGCTTGTGCTAGCTAGTGGCTACTGCTAGCGCTAGCTAGTGGCTACTGCTAGCGCTAGCTAGTGGCTACTGCTAGCGCTAGCTAGTGGCTACTGCTAGCGCTAGCTAGTGGCTACTGCTAGCGCTAGCTAGTGGCTACTGCTAGCGCTAGCTAGTGGCTACTGCTAGCGCTAGCTAGTGGCTACTGCTAGTGCTAGCTAGTGGCTACTGCTAGTGCTAGCTAGTGGCTACTGCTTGTGCTAGCTAGTGGCTACTGCTTGTGCTAGCTAGTGGCTACTGCTAGCGCTAGCTAGTGGCTACTGCTAGCGCTAGCTAGTGGCTACTGCTAGCGCTAGCTAGTGGCTACTGCTAGCGCTAGCTAGTGGCTACTGCTAGCGCTAGCTAGTGGCTACTGCTAGCGCTAGCTAGTGGCTACTGCTAGCGCTAGCTAGTGGCTACTGCTAGCGCTAGCTAGTGGCTACTGCTAGCGCTAGCTAGTGGCTACTGCTAGCGCTAGCTAGTGGCTACTGCTAGCGCTAGCTAGTGGCTACTGCTAGCGCTAGCTAGTGGCTACTGCTAGCGCTAGCTAGTGGCTACTGCTAGCGCTAGCTAGTGGCTACTGCTAGTGCTAGCTAGTGGCTACTGCTAGTGCTAGCTAGTGGCTACTGCTAGTGCTAGCTAGTGGCTACTGCTAGTGCTAGCTGGTGGCTACTGCTAGTGCTAGCTGGTGGCTACTGCTAGTGCTAGCTGGTGGCTACCGCTAGCGCTAGCTAGTGGCTACTGTTAGTGCTAGCTAGTGGCTACAGCTAGCGCTAGCTAGTGGCTACTGCTAGTGCTAGCTAGAGGCTACTGCTAGTGCTAGCTAGAGGCTACTGCTAGTGCTAGCTAGTGGCTGCTGCTAGTGCTAGCTAGTGGCTACTGCTAGTGCTAGCTAGTGGCTACTGCTAGTGCTAGCTAGTGGCTACTGCTAGTGCTAGCTAGTGGCTGGTGCTGGGCATCACTGAAATGGCGGTTCGATGCACAGCCGGATTCGTGTAGCTGCCTTCGTTTCTCCTTGTGATGGTTTGAGGGTTTTCTCAAATGGGTGGTCAGTTCTGGTTGAGCAAGGGAAACTTTTACCTTTCCTCGTTGGTAGTAAGTTATCCCTCCCCCTACTTCCTCAGTCTTCCATCATGTCGCATTCAGCGCATAAATGTTATATTTCACCCTTACTAGTAGAACTTAGGAGTCTATTTTTTAGGTGAATTTTGAGTCGACTCAAAAATGTTATATTTCACCCTTACTAGTAGAACTTAGAAGTCTATTTTTTAGGTGCCCCAAAATCAGGTTGCATTCAGTGCATAGATGTTCCATCTCACACTTACTTGAGACGTCATCCGCACTCCCTTACTCCAATGCAATGCAACCCCTTCCCCGCTGATGCCTACAATCTTCCCCCTTCTTTCCTCTTTCTCTTTCTCTTTGCTTCACAACAGGTCGCATTCAGCGCGTAGAGGGTCCCTGCCTCACACTCACCTCAGTCGTCATCCGCACCCCCAACCTCCGCCACACGCTCTACCCCTCCTCCCTCTCCTTCTCCCTCCCCCCGGGGGCCTCTCTCCTCGTCATGGGCCCCTCGGGCTGCGGAAAATCCTCCCTCCTACGAGCCATCGCTGGCCTCTGGAAATTCGGCGAGGGAACCATCGAGTCTCCGCCGCCCGGAAAAACGTTTTTCCTGCCCCAGAAGCCGTATATGCCCTTGGGAACGCTCCGGGACCAGCTCGTTTTCCCTGGCAAGTCACGAGAGGAAGGTGGAGAGGCAGGGGAGGGGAGCGCTGGGGAGAAGGGAGGGGGGAGTGCAAGGGAGGAGTTTACAGACAAGGAGCTTTTGCATGCGCTTCAGGAGGTGTCTCTTCCCGATTTGGCGGAGCGGGTGGGAGGGCTTGGTGTGGAGTGCGACTACTCGGACATGCTCTCGATGGGCGAGCAGCAGCGGGTGGCGTTCGCTCGTTTGCTTCTGCAGCGGCCGTACATGGCGTTTTTGGACGAGGCCACAAGTGCGTTGGATGGGGCGAACGAGGCACGGCTGTATGGGCTGATGCGGGAGAGGGTGAAGTCTTTTATCAGCGTGGGGCACAGGACGAGTCTTATCAAGTTCCACACTTCGGTTTTGGCGTTTGATGAGGATGGAGAGCGGTGGGAAGTGGTGGCTGCTGAGGAGTTTTCCAGAAGGAAAGGACTCTGATATTCTGGATAATTGATCCGTAGAAAGCCTTGAAGAAAAAAGTGGCCAATAGGTGTGAATTACACCATTTGTCAGGTTTGTGTAGACTTTTCTACATGTGCTGCAATTCATTGATTTGGTTGCGTCAGGGAAGCTGGCAAAAGCGCGTACGTCTTCGTGGATGTCTCTCAAAACTGCACACAGGATCTGATGCCTGCCACCCAGTTCGCAAGCCTCAGATTTCGAAAAGCCTCCCTGTCACGCAACCTCAGGGGGTGCGTCAAGTACTGTAGCTGAGTATCTCGACGCCATGCCTGTGACCTCGAGTCACCGCCTCCGAACGCACAGGAATGTTCTCGATCGAAAGAAAACGCACTCTACCGCGCCGGGACGTCGGGTGACGTCATTTTCCTTGCACTTGATACACACGCCCTCAGCAGAAGTCTCCAAAATATCTGCAGATTCCAAAATCCCTCTCTACCTTAGGTGTCAGGGATTAACGGCCTCCGCGGGACGCGGGTGCATACAGTATTTCGGACCAATGCTGGGGGATAAATATTGCAGATCACCGACCAGTATTTAATATAGGGAAGGTTCAGACAGCAGGATACAGCAGAGACAGAGTCACTGCGTCTTTAGCATTCATCCGTCAACGTCGCTATCGCATCTCGTTGCAATCAGCTTAGTGATTACGATTCTGACACCGAAGCGAGCCGAAATGCCCGACTTGTAGTGACGTTCATAATCCCTCGTGAAGTCACAAGTTTTCATAATTCTTTTAACTCGTATTCTGGTTATAAGTCCTGTTTTTTGGGGGGGAGGGGAGCCGCAATGAACCTGCCGACGTTCAACGACGTCGCCGGCGGGAAAGTGTCGCCGCTTTTCGTCGCAGCGGTCGTCGCAACGTCCGTCGTCGCACTGCACTGGGTGGCTATCCGATGGTCCAGCGCATCCGACGGCGCATCCGACGGCGCATCTGGCGGCGCAGGGAGCGGCGCGAGCTGGAGCTACAACTGGTGGTTCGGGAAGCGGGTAGAAAGCGGCGAATGCGGCGTGAGACCCGGAACCGGACGGCCGAAGAAGACCCGGAGAAGAAAGAAGCGTACGGCTGATGAGAAAGACCCAGGAGAAGAGGAAAGCCCCTGGGAGGAAGACGACGATGGGGACGAGGGGGGGGAGGAGGAAGGAGTGGAGGGAGGCGAGGGGGGGGAAGAGGGGGGAGAGAGGGAAGAGGGTGTCGAGCAGGGGGGGTTTTGCGACCGGAGTGGCGGTGGAGGATTGGGGGTGGAGGATAAGCCGCAGAGAGCGTTCCGTAGGGTTCTCGCGGATAACTCGAGAGCTCCGTTTCTGCACTTGAAGCGAAATGAGACGGTTGTTAACGAGGATGAGGAGGAGAGTGAGGATTCAGGTGCGTTTTGTCAACTCCTGGCTGTGTCGCATCCTTAGCTGTTTTTTTATCCGTCCTGTTCCAACCTCCGTTATCTAAATGCCTTTATTCCTGTCTTTTCCTTCCTGTCTTTATTCTCTGGCCACTCATATCCTTTGGAAAAATCTCCCCTTCTCAGGCTGCATCTGTTTCGGCTTTTCCTCTCCTCTCCCCTTCCTCTGCACGCATTTCTGCTTTTGAGTCGACTCAAAAGCTTCCTCTCCTCTGCACGCATTCCTTGCTTCTCAGGAGATCTGCATCCATTTGGCGACGAGATTCGCCAGCTTATCCAAACTCCGCCTCCGGCTAACCACATGCTGCCACCTGGCACCACGCCTCCACCAATGCTGAATGACTCAGGGGTATCCGATCTCCCTTCTCAAGCTCCCTCCTCCTCATCCTCCTCCTTCCAGTGGGTATCCACCAGGCACCAGCTAGCAGCCCTGGCAGCACTGCTAGAGAAGCAGGACGAGTTTGCAGTGGACACCGAGCAGCACAGCCACCGGTCGTATCTGGGGTTCACTGCCTTGATTCAGGTGGGTGTGTTGAAATGGGTCGGGATGAGTTTTAAAAGGGTTTGGAAGGGTTGTGAGGAGACGAATCCGGACGAGTTTGCAGTGCACACAGAGCAGCAGCACAGGCGCCGGTGTTTTTGAGAATTCTCAAAAACTCCCTGCAAAATCAAGGTCCTTGGATTCACAACGCTCATTCAGGTGGGCGTGGGTGGAAATGGGTTCGAATGGATCCAGCTCTTGCCGTCATTCTTCTCTTCATTCTCCCCGCCTTCCCGGCTTTTTCCCTTTTGCCCTCCCAATCGTCCGCCGGAGACGGCTGGAGCTTCCTCATTTATGCCATAGCGCTCCACGGCCACATAGGGTACATGCTTGTTCCCTGTCATTGCGTTGCGACTTTTGGGTCGTCTCAAAGTCTCCCTGTCATTGCGTTGCCCATTTCCGCCCTTGGTTTCGCCCCGACCTCCCCTCTTGCCCCACCAGATTTCCACAAGGGACGGCAAGGACTTCGTCGTTGACGCCATAGCTCTGCACGACCGCATAGGGGACATTCTCCGCCCTGTCTTCGCCAACCCTGCCAACACTAGGCCTTTGTTTATCTCCCTCCACCACACCAGATTTCCACAAGGGACGGCTGGGACTTCGTCGTTGACGCCATTGCCCTGCACGACCGCATAGGGGACGCCCTCCGCCCCGCCTTCGCCAACCCTGCCATCAGCAAGCTGTTCCACGGGGCGGACTCCGACGTGCTGTGGCTGCAGAGGGACTTCCACATCTACACTGTGAACCTCTTTGACACTGCACGGGTGAGTACGCAGTGAGCTAGTGCCAACCCAGCTTTCTCTTCACCAGGGCTCGAATTCCGAATTTCCGATGTGCTGTGGCTGCAGAGGGACTTCCACATGTACACTGTGAACCTCTTTGACACCGCCAGGGTGAGTTGAGACTCGAGAGTACATCACAACAAGGAGGGAACAGCTCAACCCCCTCGCATCTCGAAGCTGTTCCACGGCACTGATTCCGAGTGCTGTGGCTGCAGAGGCACTTCCACATGCACACTGTGAACCTCTCTGGCACGTGCATGGGTGCGTGGCATAGCAAGCAGGTACTGTCCAACCCTGTCGCCACGAAGCTCTTTTATGGAGCGGATCTTGACGTGCTGTGGTGTGGCTGCAGCGGGACGTCCACAAGTACACTGTGAACCTCTTGGCACTGCACGTGCAGCACGGGTGAGCTGAGTACGTAATTGGAAGGTAGCAAGCAGCGCAACCCTGCTGTCACATAGCTGTTCCACGGGGCGGATTCCGGAGGGGCTTCCACATTCACACTGTGAACCTCTCTGGCACTGCACGGGTGCGTGGCATAGCAAGCGGGTAAGAGTCCAACCCCTGCCATCACGAAGCTCTTTAATGGAGATCTTGACATGCTCTGGCTGCTGTGGGACGTCCACATGCACACTGTGAACCTCTCTGGCACTGCACGGGTGAGCACGTGAGGATGAGGGGGTGAGTGCAGAGTGAGGAGGTAGCAGCTCAGTCCTCTCATCACGGAGCTGTTCCGCAGGGCGGATTCCACTTTTGAGGTGCCCAATTTGTTTTTTTAGGCGCCTCAGAAATATACATTTTTTATGCGCCTGAATAATGGGCGTGAGAGTGTAGAGTGAGTAGAGGAGGTAACAGCAGCCCAGTCCTCTCATCACGAGGCTGTTCCACGGGGCGGCTTCCGACATGCTGTGGCAGCAGAGGGACTTCCACGGGTACACTGTTAGCCTGTTTGACACTGTGCGGGTTAGTACATAGTGAGGAGGTAACAACCCAAATTTCTCTTCACCAGGGCACGGATTCCGACGTGCTGTGGCTGGAGATGAACTTCCACATTCACACGTGGTGAGGTGGGCGATTTTTTAGGCGACTCAAAAATCACCTAAGGATATTGTCACACGAGACATTTGAAGATCGGCGTGCTATTATCGCGTGGAAGCTTCCGAAGCGTACAGGAGATTTTTTAGTTTCAGCTAGAAAGTACTAGGTGTAGCTACACTTGTTTCATTTTTTCTAGCGTAGAGGTTCGGACTCCGAGAATACCCTTGATCCGCCTTCTGGCCTTGGGAAGTTCGCGAGCTCCTGCCTATTTAACCTTGCTCACTTGCTCTTTTGTGTATGTCTGATCAAGGTAGCCATTTGCTGAAACTAGTTACCATCAAAATTGCCCTACAGAGCAAGCACTCTTTTTTACAAAATTGCAGTGTTCTACCAGCCTGCTGCCACTTATGGCTGAAACCACCACTAAGTGGTGCTCCCTCATCACAAGGGCACGGATTCCGACGTGCTGTGGCTGCAGATGAACTGCCACATTCACACGTGCTGTGGCTGCAGATGAACTGCCACATTCACACGTGCTGTGGCTGCAGATGAACTGCCACATTCACACGTGCTGTGGCTGCAGATGAACTGCCACATTCACACGTACTGTGGCTGCAGATGAACTGCCACCTTCACACGTGCTGTGGCTGCAGATGAACTGCCACATTCACACGTGCTGTGGCTGCAGATGAACTGCCACCTTCACACGTGCTGTGGCTGCAGATGAACTGCCACCTTCACACGTGCTGTGGCTGCAGATGAACTGCCACCTTCACACGTGCTGTGGCTGCAGATGAACTGCCACCTTCACACGTGCTGTGGCTGCAGATGAACTGCCACCTTCACACGTGCTGTGGCTGCAGATGAACTGCCACCTTCACACGTGCTGTGGCTGCAGATGAACTGCCACCTTCACACGTGCTGTGGCTGCAGATGAACTGCCACCTTCACACATGGTGAGGTCAACCCTGCCATGGTGCAGATGTGCGGTGGTTGCAGATGTGCCATGGCGCAGATGTGCCATGGCGCAGATGTGCGGTGGCTGCAGATGTGCCATGGCGCAGATGTGCCGTGGCTGCAGATGTGCCATGGCGCAGATCTGTGTTCTTGCTTTGTTTTATCCCTCACGCTTGTGTTCTTGCAAGTGGGTGATAAGGCTTGTCTGATAGGGGCTGCGCCCTGCCTCTCAGACGAGCCCTGTCGCCCCCTTTCGCCCACTGTCGCCCTCTGTAGCCCCCAGTCGCCCTCTGTCGCCCCCTGTCGCCCTCTTTCGCCCCCTGTCGCCCTCTGTCGCCCCCTATCGCCCTCTGTCCCCCCCTGTCGCCCCCTGTCGCCCCCTGTCGCCCTCTGTCGCCCTCTTTCGCCCCCTGTCACCCCCTCACTCAGTGCTCGACTTGTGTGCCTCCCTTTTCTCTCCCTTTTGTCTTCTTGTTTTTTTTTCTTGCAGGCCTGCTCTGTTCTCAACAAGCCCTACCGCTCCCTCGCGTTTCTCCTGGACCACTACTGCCACGTCAGCACTGACAAGCGGCTGCAATTGGCCGACTGGCGCCGTCGCCCGCTGCCGCCCGCGATGCTGCAGTATGCGCGCATGGACTCGCACTACCTGCCGTACATCGCCGACCGGCTTAGGTGGGAGCTAGTACAGGCAGATGAAGGGGTCGGCGGGAATGCCGGGTTAGGTGGGACCACAGTAGAGATGGTAAACGGAAGGGGAGAAACAGCAGCAGGATCAGTAGGAGGAGGAGGGGGAGGGGGAGGAGCAGGGGGAGGAGGAAAGGGAGGGGCAGCAGCAGCAGGGGGGGGGAGCAGGAGGGGGTCTCGGGCGGGGCATGGCAGCGGGTCAAAGTACGAGGAGGCAGTGCGGCGGTCCAACGCCTTGTGCCTGCAGCTGTATGAGAAGCCAGGGGAGAGGGGTACGCCCGCTGAGAAGAGCACGGGAGGGGAGGCCATGGGAGAGAGAAGAGAGCGTGGGGAGGGCTTAGGTGAAGGGCGGGGGGGAGGGGGTGCTGAGGCAGCAGCAGCTGCTGCTCTCTTTCGGCAACTTTTGGGCGTGAGTGGGTATGTAGGAGGTGCTGTGATTACAGGCGGATCTTCAGGTGGAATCTCAGGTGACTCTGCTGGTTCAGGTGCCGGATCTGTTGCACCTGATGCTGCCACGTCAGCAGGTCAAAAGACGGCGGATCGCTCTCAGGTGTTACGGGAGGTGAGGGCGGTGCTCGACGTGGTAACCAGATGGCGCGACACTGTAGCACGGGAAGAAGACGAGAGCCTGCGGTTTCTCCTTGCTGACGTGGCAGTGGTGGCCGTGGCGCTCCTACGGCCCACCACATGTCAGGAGCTGATTGGGTGCGTGGGGAAGGCCATGGCAGCCGCTGCTGCTCTCATACCTCCCTCTATGAGAGAAGAGGGCGGCATTCCTCGGCCTATTCAAGAAGGGCAGAGTGGAGGGCAGAAAGGCAAGGAGAGTGGGGGGGAGAGTGGGGGGGAGAGTCTATCTGTTGAGCTTACAGGAGGTACTTTATCAGTAACAGCGGAGCAAGCCTCTCCACCTCACCCTCCTTCGCCTTCCCCCTCCCCTCCCCTCGTCCGTCGTTCTCCCGAGCTGGTCGCTCTGATCAGCGCCACGTGTCGCAATGCGAGAGGTTGTGAGGGGGTGCGAGTGGCACCTGGAACCACCGAAGGGAACAGTTTGGAAGGGAGTTCAAATGCGACCGGTGGCAGCACTTCAGGTTCTTGGTCTGGGAGCAAGGGGGAGGAAGAACTAGTGGCAGCGGTACAGGCGAGAATCGCAGAGATTGCGTTTCTTCTTGCTCCTGTCATCATTCAGGAGCGAGCACCGGCGGCTGTGCAGGAGGCGTGGCTCATGGAAGCCGTGGCAGTCACGGCTGCTGCTGCTGTGTCAGGGAACCTCTCTGCTGCTGCTGCTTCCTCTTCGGCTCTCCGGCCTCACTTGCTGCATGGGCCACACCATGGTTACCAGCAACAGGGTTACCACATGGCGAGTAACCATGCCCATGGGGCTGCAGAGGATGGGGGAAGCTTGCCCTCTGACTCCTCCCACCAACACCCCCACCACACTCACCCTCACATCCACCACTCCCACCACCACCACCACCACCCGCACCAAAACTTTCGGGTGCCCAAGCGGTGGCAGCGGGCCCGCGACCCGAACCAAGCGCGCCAAAACTTCATAAAGAAATTCTCGTGCCAGGGCCCCGTGTACGAGAACTGCCGCATCTACAGCGGCGATGGGCGCCTGCTGTGTTTCTGCGACCGGAGGAAACTGGAGTGGTACGTGGGGCGCGGGCTGGCTGAGTATGTGACTGTAGAGATGGTGCCCTTGCTGCAGAGTGCGGAGGAGACAGGGCTGGGGGCAGGGGTGGGGTCAGGTGAAGGGTCGGGTGCAGGGTCGGGTGCAGGGTCGGGTGCAGGGTCGGGTGCAGGGTCGGGTGCAGGGTCGGGAGTGGGAACAGGCGAAGGATCAGGGCTGGGTTCGGGGCTTGGTGCAGAGGAGAAGGTGGGGTCTGCAATCGGAGAAAGGGCGGGAGGAACAGCTGCTGCTGCTGCCGTTGCTACAGATGCTGAGGATGCCTCTGATGCACTCAGTGCTGCTGCTGCTGCTGCTGGTGCTTCTGCTACTGATGCTGGTGCGGCTGCTGATGCTTCTGCTGATGCTTCTACTGCTGCTGCTGCTGCTGATGATGATGCCGGTGCTGCTGCTGCCAGTGCCTCAGCAGCAAGAGGCACCTCACCTCCCTCCCTCCCCGCGAACATCGCCACGCCCCTCTCAGTCCGCCTGCTCTTCCAGCCCAAGGGGCGGCCAGAGGACGACGAGAACCTCTTCTACATCCAGTCCAAGTCCAACCGCTGCGTCTCCTGCGGCGAGGCCACTCACTACCTACGCTACCGCCTTGTCCCCTCCTGCTACCGCCACGCCTTCCCCGAGCATCTTAAGTCGCACCGGAGCCATGACATTGTGCTGCTGTGCGTTGATTGCCATGACGTGGCGCATCGTGCGGCTGAGATTCACAAGAGGGAGGTGGCGAGGCTGTTCGGGGTGCCGCTGCTGCTGTCGCCGCTGGACCGTAGGCTCGGGGGAGGGTCGGATGGGAGGGACGGGGAAGTGAATGGGGAGGGAGAGGAGGGTGGGGAGGTGGGGGAGGAGGAGGAGGTGAAGGAGGAGGGAAGAGAGGGCGAAAGTGGCGGTGAGGGTATTGCTGAAGCTGATGCAAAAGAAGGACATCTAGGAGGGAGGAAGGGTGGAAGTAGAGGGTGCAGGGATGCCAGAGTGGAGGCGGCATTTCTGCTGAATGAGGCTGGCAGGTCAGCAGTAGCAGTTTTACGCCACGGGGCGTCGCTGCCCGAGGGCAGGCTCTGCGAGCTGCTGCTGCCCGTCTGGAAAGTTTTGAAGCAGGCAGCGGGCAGCCCGGTGAAGATCGAGGAGCTGGAGATGGTGGCGCAGGCAGGGAGGGGGTGCAAGGTGCGGGCAGGGAAAAGAAAAGGACTGGTTGTTGTGGGGAATAGAGAGGCTTTGGGGAAGGCTCTTGCTGGGCTGGGGAGGGATGGGGGGAAAGATCGAGTGGAAGGGCAGGTGTTAGGTGGTTCAAGAGGGGGTGAAGGAGCGGCTGATGTAGCAAGCGAGGGATTGAGTGTGGGAGTGAGTGAGGGAGTGAATGAGGGAGTGAGTGGGGGAGTGGGCGAGGGATTAGGTGAGGGATTAGGTGATAAATCTGCTGAACCCCAAGAGATGAGTGACCCTGGACAGACAGGAGCAGCGCTCAGCTCATTAGCCCTCGAACCAACTCCAACAATCGAACCAGTCCCTCTAAGAGGCCACTGGGAGCACGGGTCACAGGTGGTGGCGCTACTGCTGGCAGGCGGGGGCGAGGCGGGGATTCGGGAGTTCACCCAGCAGTGGCGCGAGGTGTTTGTAGCGGCGCTACAGCCGCGGTTCCTGCCGCCCGGGTGGGACGTGCAGCACCTGGGAAGACGGCAGTTTGGGGAGTTTTCGGTGTATAACCCGCAGAGGAGGAGGTATGTGCCGGGGGAGGGAGATGAGGGAGGAGGGGAGGAAGGAGAGGAGGGAGGAGGGGAGGGAGGAGGGGAGGGAGATGAGGGAGTGGCAAGGGGAGAAGCAAGTGCGGAGGAGGATGTGGTAAACGATGCGACTTGAGGTGCTTTGGGTCCGTGCTTGTGGCAGCGGCCTCTCACCCACGCTGCAGCAGTGGCGTGAGGCGTTTGTAGCGGCGTTACAGTCGCGGTTCTTGCCGCTTGGATGGGATGTGCAGCATCTAGGGAGGATGTGGTCTGGGCTGGGGAGTTTTCGGTGTAAAGAGCGCAAAGGAGGTAGTATGCAAGTGGGGAGGGAGATGAGGGGGTGGAGTGTAGGGGAGAGGTTTTGAGGTACATGAAAACAGATTTTGACTTACAATCTGCAGAGGAGATGTGGGACGTTGGAGAGGGGGTAGAAGAGTGGAGTGAGCAGGGACAAAGAAATCTGGATGTTACTTCAGTACCGTATTAGCCCGGATAGAAGACCCCCTAGTAATAGAAGACCCTGGGTCTTAGAGCGTGTTCCTACCAGCCTCTTCCCAAGCAACCTCTTCCCAGACTCGCGTGCTACAGTGTCGCAAATTTTGACGCAAAATGTTTCAGTGGAATTTGGCGAAGTGCCAAGTGAGATTCGGCTTCCCGAGATTCAGGGGCGTGTTTTAAAACCTCTTTTCAGACGAGCAGATTTTCAAACAGGCGTGAATCTGCACAGTAGAATTTCAATGCCAGTTGGTTTTATGTGGTTGAGAGCGATGGAACGCAAATATGAAACGGGAGCATTCCGAAAAGTGATCATGGGAACACGCTCTCAAGGTCGCGCGTGAGTCTGGGAAGAGGTTGCCTGGGTAGAGGCTCGTAGGAACACGCTCTTATAGTAGGTGTCTATCTTGTATTATGGCATTCCGTTTATAAGACCCTCACTGGGCGGTATGAGATAAGACTCCCCCCCCCATTTTTTTAAAGATGTTATTCTAGTATGGCAAAATTCCATGCATTCAATCATCAATGCAGATAGGACAAGAGTAGTCTCTTAGAAATCCTCATGGGTCTCCATAGTACTAAAATCACAGCCCCCCTCCTCCGAATCTACTGGTCCTCCTGGGGGGTGCTTGATGTTATCTAGCACCCCCCAGGCATGCCTCGCAGTGCTCTCATGCTCTGTCAGCTTCTCGGCTTCTGCTGCTGCGCCACGGCACTTCTTAGTCTCTGGGTACGGATCCTCCTCTCCTGGCTCCGCCGCTTCACCCCCCTCCTCCTCCTCCTCTCCCTCCTCTCCCTCCTCTCCCTCCTCTCCCGCTTCCCCCTCCTCTGCCTCCTGCTCTTCCACGAAACCTGCATTGTCACCACTCGTCCCTTGCAGGGACATGTCTTCAGAGACGTTGAGAGCTGGCTCCCCACGCATGTGCTGGAGCACCAAGTAGTTGTCTGTACCATCCATGGAGCTTGAAATGCCGCATGTCTTGAATGCTCGCACGATGATGTCACGCGGCACATCGCGCCATGCTTGCTCAATTCACTTCAGTACCATGGGGTGGGGCGGGCGGCGCAGGTTTCCTGGAGTACGGATTTCATGGAGCACTAGCACAGGCATCAGTCACGGATTTGACAGGCAAGTGATTCAAGCGAGAAAATCAGGGAAGAAGCCAGAAATGCGGGCAAGGTGCATTCAAGGTCACAGGCGGCGTGCATTCAGGGATGCGAGCGGGGAGAAATCAGAACTGCTGGCGTACCTTTGGCCGTGCGTAGGTTGATGCCGTGCTTTGCAAACCACTTTGCATAGCATGCCCTCACCCCCGCTTTAAAACACCTGTTGATGGAAACATCAAGGGGTTGAATCAGCGGAGTGCGCCCAGCCGGAATGATGGCAGGGATGATGCAATGCGTCCAGTACGCGTGCTTCATCCCATCGGTGAGATGGCCACGGTACCAGTCCAGCACAAGCATGGCACGTCGCGCTGGCGCCCCACGCTTCGGGTTGAGAAAGGGGAGAACCTCTTTCTCCCGCCACTTCTTGACGGCTGCCTCATCCATCCAGCCGTTCTCCTGCGCCTGCACTTCGACCCCTGTAGAACGCACGCACAAGTCGGATTTATGTGAGTCAAACAGCAGGTCGTACGCTCACAGCATAGGAGGGTTCAGGAGTGCATGGTGAGCAAGACGTGGAAGGCTTACCCGATGGACATTCACATTTGGGTATGGTCTTGCGCTTGAACCATACCCACGGCCGGAGCTTGTCGCCGCTAGCCGTGCATGCTAGCATCACGGTTAAGCGTTGCTTCTCGTATCCAGTGGTCTTCACCGGCACCGAACGGGACCCCTTCTGCTCCAACGTCCGACCAGCTGGCATCTCCACGAAAAGAGGAGTTTGATCGGCATTGATTATGCGGCGTAAGTCCATCTGATGACGGGCACGGTTGATGCGAACGAACTTCCAAAACCCCTCACAGTCCACGGCGCATTCTGTGGTGGGCGGGAAGGGGCAGGGGCGGAGGGGCCTTAGCAAGCGCATAGACACAAGACAGAGGCACGTCCCTGCACAAGAGACGAATGCAGAGACAGTGAACAGAAGCTTTGCACAACAGACAGATTCAGAGACAGGGAACAAAGGCTCAGCACAGAGACAGACGCAGATACAGAGGCATACACTTACCCACAAGACACAAGAAGCTTACCTGGAGAGAGCTTTCGCCCAACCTTCGTTCGGCAGCGTAGTGTGAATCCCCACCGCTTGCGAAACCGTTGGCTCCATCGGTTCGACCCCTGCCACCTGGTACGCGGGTTGCGTCTGCGCATGTACTTTCGGCTCCATTCCCGAATGTCATTGACGCTGATCGCCAGGCCCCGACTCCGTTGCTCGCAGACGTACTTGGCGAGCGCCTCCTCCATCTCGGGGTGATGCGCGTGCCGGCCAGAACCATGCAGCCTCTTCCTGCACTTCGCAGCCCCCTTGTACTTTCCCTTCATATCTGCCTCCACCCAGCGACGGATGGAGCACTGTCCGACGCCCGCTTCTTGTGCCATCCGCATGAGTGACCCCAGCTCGTGATACCGCAGCGCCCACCGCGCCTTCTCGCCGACCGTGAAGCTGCATCCCTGCTTCTTGTTGGCTTTACTACGCGGCGAGGGTGGTTGCGCGTTGGGGTTCTTGGTCCTTGGATCACTGGGCTTCTTGCCTTCGGGGAACACGGGGATGGGGCCAGCCGCTTCCGCATAGGCGTCGTCGGAGTTCTCCTTGGCCATATCGCCTTCCGGATGGCTGGTGTTCCGCTTGGCGGACTTTCACGCGTTGTTGCCAGCGGCTCGCTTGCGTTTGCCAATGCCGTGCTCTTCCCGGGATTTTGCTTTCCCTTTCTCCTCCCTCGACAGCCGTCCACGCTTTGCTGGGGACTGTTTGGTCGGTTTCTTTCGCTTTGTTCCCCCGCGTTTGTCGTTGTCAGCACCGTCCTGCTGGCGCTTGCGACCGTGCACCTCGAAGAGAACACGGCGTTTCTGGATCGGCATATCCTCGTCGGACATGCCGCCCGCCTCATCGGTCGAGTCGTCGTTAGCGGCATCGCACTCGACGCGCTCCATCTTGTCAGCCATTCGCTTCGAACTCCGCAGCTTTCCCCCGCCACGACATCGCCTCGCCAACGCCGCTACTGCATCAAAGTCATCGTCGTCGTCAGCAGCGTCACCCGATTCGTCGCTCGTGTCGTCGGCAGCATCGTCAGCCTCGTCGTAGTCCGCATTGTTGCCTTCCTCACCGCTCGAATACTCGCCCGCATCGTCACCCTCCTAGTACGCGTTCTTGTCGGCCGCATCGTCGCCCACCCCGCATGCGTTCTCGTTGGCCGCGTCGTCACCCACCCCGCAGGCGTTCTCGTCGCCTGTAGCGACACCATCCCCTCCGCCAGCATCCTTCTACTTCATCGTCGGATCTGATGGGCCTTGCCCACCATTCGTCTTCGTCGTCACAGGCGTTGCATGCCGAGCCATCCGCGTCGGCGCCCCCATCGTCTGCATCGTTGTTAGAAGCCGTGAGGGGAGAATCACGGCGGGGTGAACGACTCGTAGAGACCTTTCGAACAGGCCGGACACTACCGTTGATGGTGTCGCCAGGGGAGTTAACTCCGCCAAAAATGTTGACGTACACCCTTGGTGGTGTACTACCTGCTGAAGGGCGCCGTCCGCCATGATTCTCCCTCCATGGCGGACGGTGCTTGCTACGCATCTCGCTAAGCCACAGATGGCTAAGGCACGGCAAGCAGAGGCACACCAGGCTGATGCATTTTTCGAGAAGGTGAGATGCAAATGAGCAGAAGAGGGGGTCCACCCACCTCCGATAACACTGCCACAATTCACTTTGTGGTTCCCCATAGAGGAATCTGTCCTCGCTCAGGACGCTTTGCTGACGCATCATGTGACAGCCCATCGTATCCGCTGGATTTGTGTGAGCTAACGCCAGATAAACGGTTGGGATGGTTGAAACGTGACGTCCAGTTGATGAGGGTTGCAGAATACCTGCCAACACACCCTCGTCCCTCACTTGCTGCATCTCGCACGTGTCCAACTGAGCCTAACTCTTATCGCCAACAAAATCGGCCCCTTAATGACATCTTCAATATGAGAACGGTTCACAGGCCTCCGGTGTAACTACTCCAGGTTTTTTCCGGTGAGGTTATGATGGTTCCGTTTATAAGACCCCCATATATGCTGTTTTTTCCCATTTATAAGACACTCTGGGCTTTTTTCTAACGGTATGTGATAAGACCGGGGCTAATACGGTAGTAGTTAATGTTAAATGCGAGAATGATTCACTAGTGTGAGAAACCTAGAACATATACCTGTTGGGATTGTACTCACTAGAAGCACACACCTAGACTAGCCTATAACTTCTACATAGAGCATATGTATAAGTTGACACACCCCCTAGGCTAGAGAAGGGGTGGTGCTAAGCAAGAAGCACACAGCTCAGGGTGGTACTACTAGTCCAATCAATGAGGCAGGGGTCTGAAGACCAGTCAGCAAGAGTACAAACAAGACCAAAGCAAGCAAGGGCCGCACTACTAGTCCAGCCACTGGAGGTAAGGCCACAAGGCCAATCAGATAGGTAAATATAGTAGAGAGTACACAATCAGGATCCTAACAAGTGAGTAGCTACAGGAACAAGACCAAGCTGTACATAGTGCCGCTTATGATCTTTAGGCGCAAGTGCCTTAGTAAAGATATCAGCTGTGTTGACAACGGAGGCCAAGTGAACTACGCGGGCCTAGCGACGCTGCTGTAGCTCGCGCAAGAGGAAGTACCGCAACTGAATATGCTTCGCTCTGCCCTCAAGTCGAGGCTCCTGACACAGGAGGATCATGGCCCTGTTGTCAGCGTACAGGACCAGTGCAGAGCTAGGCTGCTCACCTAAGTCTGTGAGCAAGAAGGTAAGCCAGCGCAGCTCCTGTGCCGCCATGGCACCGGCGTAGGTCTCAGCCTCACAGCTGGACTGAGCAACAGACGACGAGCGAGTGGATCTCCAAGAGATAGCACCCGAACCAAGGCTAAAACAGTAGCCCTGAGACGACCTGAGATTCTCAGAGTCGTCTGCCCAAGAAGCGTCTGTGTGCTCAGTGAGGACCACTGGCCTGCGTCCTCCAAGCACTAACCCCATGCCCGATGTACTTGCTAGATATTGCAAAACCCTCTTAGCGGCCGACCAGTGCTGTGGTCGGTGTCTGCCAGTGGCCACAAAGTGAGCCAGGATGCTGAGAGGGTATGCGAGATCTGGGCGAGTGCAAGTCATCAGGTACATGAGGCAACCCACCAGCTCTGCGTAGGGGCCACTGGGCTCTACTGACTCCTCATAAACGGGAGCGGACAGCCCATGGTTTACAGGTAGAGGTGTGGGCTGTGCGGAGGAGAACTGAAGACCGAACCTCTGAAGGACCTGACGCACCAAGTGTGTCTGTGTCAGAGTGATGGTGTGTGCTGCTCTGTCCCTGGAGATCTGCAGGCCAAGATAGCGACGCAGCTCTCCAAGGTCAGTGCAGGTGTGTCTCTTTAGCAGCTCGGCCTTCACGGAGGCCAGTGCGTCCCTGTCAACAATAGCGAATACCAGGTCGTCTACGTAGACAAGGATGTAGAACGCACAAAAAGCGAGGGGTCAGTAGATGACGGAAATAATTGCAGGTCTGCTAGCGTGGCACGCAACGTGTCGTGCCACTCACGTGGAGCTTGGCGCAGGCTGTAGACCGGGCGTCTGAGAAGCCACTGGGTCCCAGAAGGAAAGGTACTAGTGAAGCCCTGTGGTCGGTGCAGGTAGACCTGCTCATGTAGGCTGCCCTGAAGAAACGCAGTTGAGAAGCCGAGGGAGTGAAGCTCGTAGTCGCGCTGTGCTGCTATGTGTAGCAGCGCCCGAAGAGTAGTCATCTTTGGGGTCGGGGCGAAGGTCTGGAAGAAGTCCACCCCCTCGCGCTGGCTGAAGCCTCTTGCCACGTAGCGCACCTTGAAGGCAGGCGGCTCTCCAGGGGGGCGCTTCACCTTGAAGAGCCACCGACCATCGACTACGTTCACCCCAGGAGGGGGAACTGCGTCGACGTAAGTGCTGGTGGACCTCCAAGATGCCATCTCCTGCTCCATGGCAGCTATCCACTGAGAGGCCCAGGGTCCCGAGGTGGCTCAGCGTAGGTGCGAGGGGTCGGGATGTCGAAGGCGTCTGGGTCACCCTCTGGGACTGGGAGCACGGAGCAGAGATGGGCAGCGGCCCCGGAAAGGAAAGCAAGCTCGTGCTGCCTGTCCTCTGGAACGTCACTGCCAAGGGCAGGTGCACCCCTGACGGACGGAGGGCGGGCAGGGTCTGAGACCAGAGCGGTAGCGTAGTCAAGGCGGCGGGTAGAGGCGAAGTCAGCGACAAGAGCGACAAGCACGTCAAGGCGCGAGACAGGAACAAACGGGTCTGTAACAAGAGAGGCAAGAACCCGAGGGACAAGGGGACGAGCGGCATGGAGTTGCAACAACAAGCGACGAGGGAGGAGGCGACGGGAGGAGAGGAGGATGAGACGAGTGGGAACGGACCAACATAGGGTGGGAGCGCAGGACTGGAGAGACGGGACGAGCTGGTGAGGGACGGCGAGACCAAACGTGGGACGAAGGTGTAGGGTCGAGAGACAGCAGAGGGGACACAAAAGGGGAACGAGGAGGAAGACAGGCCGGAGACGAGTTCGGCCGCGGGATCACAGAGCCGTAGACATGAAGGTGAGAAGGTGGTGGGGGAGACACTGGCGAGCGGTCAGGGGAGGGAAGGCCGAGCAGGCGAAGAGCAGAGACCGGCGGCGACGGCTGCGGCGGCTGCTGCGGCGGCTGGTGCTCGACCTTCGGATCGGCAGGGGCACGACGACCGCCGAGAGAACACTCAACAGCAGCACCCCCAGAACCAACACCCCCAGAGCGAGAACCCCCTCCAGCACCCGCGGCACCCCCAGGCCCGCCGGGACAGACCACGCTAGGAGCCGCAGGACGAACACTCTCCTCAACGCCGGCACCCCCAGAGGCCAAGAGCGGCGGCGGCGGCGGCGACGGCGACTGCGACAGCGGAGGCAGAGACACCGGGGAAGGGGGACGCGGCAAGGACGGGCCGGGGGGGCCACCAGAGTCAGCAGACTCCTCAACGGGGACAACCGACGGGAGGGGAGTGACATGAGAGACACCAGACGGGGCAGGACGAGGCGGGAGGGGAGCAGGGGCTACCGGGGGAGAGGGAGCAAGGAACAAGGGGGGGCAAACCGGGAGACCTCGGTGAGGGAAGCGACGGTAGAAGGAGACAGACTCGTCAAAGGTCACGTTACGAGAGTGAAGGAAGCGGTAAGACTACGGGTGGTAGAAGAGCCAGTCAGACGAGTCCACGGGGAAACCGAGGAAGATACAGGGGACAATGCGGGCAGTGAGCTTGTCCGTGCCAGAGGCACAAACGTGAGCAAGGCAACCCCAGACGTGCAACGCAGACGCGTCACCGGGGGACCTGGTCCAAAGGAGGGTCGGCGAAACCTGCGGCCGCTGGGAGCGTGGCCACAAGTTAAGCTGGTGAGCAGCGTAGCGAACAGCGAACGGCTACAGAAAATGGGAAGCATCGGCATGAATCATGGAGGTACGAGCAACCTCCATGACCAAGCCGATGCGCGCTCAGCAAATCCATTCTGATGTGGCGAGTCCGGCAAGGTGTACGACTGGGTGATGCCCTCCGCACGACAGAACTGTCCAAGCCGACCAGAGGCGAACTCGCCGCCACGGTCAGAGTGGAGACACAACATGGGGAGACCGTGGTGAAGACGCGCAGCCACAACCCACGGGAGAAGAACGCCGGGTACGCTGGCCTTCTGCTCCAGGGGAAACACCGTGGTGTAGCGCGTGTAGTCGTCGACGAGCACAAGAAAGTAGCGCTCACCGCACGGTCCGGGGACTGGGGCTGGGCCCCAAACGTCCAGGTGCAGGGTCTGAAGGGGAGCAGTAGCAGGGCGAAGCGAGGAGGAGTGAGGGGCACGGCGGAGCCGGCCCTCGACGCAAGGCGTGCACGGTGGCGCAGTTGAGGGGGGAAGTGCGGGGAGCGACTCGGAGAGGCCTAAGACAAGACCGTGCTGAGACATGTGACGCAGACGCGGGAGAGCAGGGTGACCTAAGCGGTGGTGCCACAAAAGGGACGGGTGAGTGAGGGACCGACACGAGCAAGCTGCAGTGACCTAGGAGGACGCACCAACCGGGGGGGAAGTGGTGTCGAGGGTAAATTAACCGGGCACCGGGTCCCGGGGGAACGTCGCAAGGGGAGAACCTGAGACAACCTCGGTACAGACAGCGAACCGCTCGTGCCCAGGGAACGTAGTGGTGACGCCGAGGTCCTGAAGACAGCCGACACCAACCAGGTTCCTGGAGAATGAGGGAACGTAGAGGCCTGTAAGAGAGCCCGAGGGAACGGCTGGACAGGGAAGGGAAGTGGAGCTGCGAGCGTCGACAGGTGCGAGAGCGACAACAGCAGGTGCAGCAAGCGGCGTGAGTGTGGAGCGGTCGCGGAAGAAACAGGCAAAAGCACCGGAGTCGAGAGTGAAGGACAGCGAGGCAGTAGCGGAGCCCGGGAACGAAGCCGGTGCAGAGATTAGGCTAGGCAAACTAGGCAGTCCTATGCCTGACGCAACAGGGGAGGCTAAGCTACACAAGGGTGCTACACCTAACCTAGAGTACACAGGGTAATAAGATCCAGCAACACTAGAAGCGTCAGCATACAAGGCATGCAAAGCAGCACCTATCTGATCCATATCTAACTCAAAGATCGGCACGCCTTGGCGGAGCAGGCTGTGCCAGCCGGGGAGGTCCGGGGCCGGGCCAAAGCGACGACGAAAGAGATCGTCGAGGCGGCGGAAAGAGCGGGCACTTGGGTGCGGGCGGCGGCACAGAGTGCCGCGGAGAGGCCCGGTCTGAAGCTGGTACTGGCAGGTCACACCAACGGAGCTGCCGGTAGACGCTAAGCTGTGTAGGCCGCCACCACGGCCACCACATACGGAGGTGCCGGGCCAACCCAGCGGGAGGCGAGCCCACAGCGGGGGCTGGGACAGCTGCTGCGACGACTGCGACTGCTGCGACGGCTGCTGCGGCTGCTCCTGCTGCTGGGGCGATGGCTGCTGCTCTTGACTAGCTGCGGCAGTCCCCTCAGTAGAACCACTGTCCCCGGCACCACCACCACTACCACCAGCTCCACCACCACGCCCGCCCTGGCGGCCACGACCGGCGTGGCGCGGGCGCTGCTGCAGGTGGACCGCAGCAGCAGTCTCGGTCAGAGGGGTCGCAGTGGCGACCGCAGCCGAAACGTCAGTAAACGTGCACTGGGAGGGGGCACAGCCGTGAAAGATAGAGACTGCCAGCGCACCGCTCGACTGAGTGATAGTGCGCTGGCAAGTCTTGATCTCGGTCAGGGCGGTGACAAAGGCTGTTAGGATGAGATCACCCGGGTGCTGGCTAAGGATGTGATCGCGTGCACTAGCAAGGCGGTCAGGCAGGCGCATAGCGACAAAGTAGAGGGTCATGCAGAAGGGGGGGGGGGAGCGCAGTGAGCTGGGCAGCAGTGCTAGCAGCGCGGTAGCGAGACTCTAGGGTTCGCAGATGAGTGGCAAGGTCAGCAACTGTAGGGAAGGAAGCAAGGTCTGGGAAAAGCATATGGAAGAGCAGGCGGCCTGGAGTAGCGGAGGCAGGCATGGAATAGCGAGCAACAACAACATCTAAGTAAGCCCTGGCTGTATCAACTGTAGCGAAACGCGAACGTTGAGACACAGGGAGGGCGTGACTGATAGCGACCTGAGCAACTACATCGCGAGAGTCCCAGACGGCAGAGGCAAGTGCAGCAGCAGAGAAAGCCTCACCCTCAGCAGATGTGGGGTCAGCAGGGAGGGGAGCAGGCGCAGGGGGGCGGGGGAGCAAGCCATCAGCATGAACAACCAAGGAGTGCCCATCCTGGTGCTGACCTGTGAGTTGACGGCGGAGATCGGACAGCCCGGCAGCGAAGTCAACCGCATGGCCTTCAGCGTCCAGGCGGAGTACGAAGTCAGCCATCGTGCAGGGTCAGCGATACAGGGACACAGTGGCACAGCTCTACAGGACACAGCAGCACAGCTCCAGGAGGACGTCTGCAAGACGCTCCAGCACGGGCAAGCAGAAGACACGGGGCCGGAGACTCGAGGAACCGTGCCGAGCAGAAGACACGGGGCCGCAGGAGCCGGGCGGGCACTGGGAGCTGGGCGGGCGCGGCGGGGCCGGGCTAGCGATGGGAGGGGCCGAGTGGGCGCTAGGAGGGGCCGGGTGGGCGCTAGGAGGGGTCGGGCGGGCTCTAGCCGGGGCCGGGCGGGCGCTAGGAGGGGCCGGGGGGGCTCTAGGAGGGGCCGGGCGAGCGCTAGGAGGGGCCGGGCGGGCGCCGAGGGACGGGCGGGCGCAAGGGGCCGAGCGGGCGCTAGGAGGGGCCGGGCGGGCGCCGAGTTACGAGCGGGCTCCACGGGCCGGGCGGGCGCTAGGACGGGCCGGGCGGGCGCTGTGGGACGGGCGGGCGCAACGGGCCGGGCGGGCGCTAGGAGGGGCCAGGCGGGCGCTGTGGGACGGGCGGGCGCAACGGGCCGGGCGGGCGCGGAGGGGCCAGGCAGGCGCTAGGGGCCAGGGTGGCGCGGAGGGGCCAGGCGGCCGCAAAGGGGCCAGGCGAGCGCGACGGGGCCAGGCGGGTGCGACGGGGCCAGGCGGGCGCGACGAGGCCAGGCGGGCGCGACGAGGCCAGGCGGGCGCGACGGGGCCAGGCAGGCGCGACGGGGCCAGGCAGGTGCGACGGGCCGGGCGGGCGCGACGGGCGGGTGCGACCGGCCGGGCGGGCGCGACAGGTGCTACGGGCAGGCGGGCGCTGTGGGCCGGGCGGGTGCTATGGGCGGGGCGGGCGCTAGGAGGGGCCGGGCAGGCGCGGAGGGACGAGCGGGCGCAACGGGCCGGGCGGGCGCTAGGAGGGGCCGGGCGGGCGCTAGTAGGGGCCGGGCGGGCGCTAGGAGGGGCCGGGCGGGCTCTAGGAGGGGCCGGGTGGGCGCTACTAGGGGCCGGGCGGGCGCTAGGAGGGGCCGGGCGGGCGCTGTGGGACGGGCGTGCGCAACGGGCCGGGCAGGCGCTAGGAGGGGCCGGGCGGGCGCTGTGGGACGGGCGTGCGCAACGGGCCGGGCAGGCGCTAGGAGGGGCCGGGCGGGCGCAACGGGCCGGGAGGGCGCGGAGGGGCCAGGCGGGCGCTAGGGGCCAGGGTGGCGCGGAGGGGCCAGGCGGGCGCGACGGGGCCAGGCGGGCGTGACGAGGCCAGGCGGGCGCGACGGGGCCAGGCAGGTGCAACGGGCCGGGCGGGCACGACGGGTGGGTGCGACGGGCCGGGCGGGCGCGACGGGTGCTACGGGCAGGCGGGCGCTGTGGGCCGGGCGGGTGCTACGGGCCGGCCGGGCGCTAAGGGCCGGGCGGGTGTTAAGGGTCGGGCGGGCGCTACAGGCCGAGCGGGCGCTAAGGGCCGGGCGGACGCGAGGGCTAGGTAGGGGGCGAGAGGCTAGGGCGCGGGCGGAAGCGGGTGGGTGGACCTAACCTACTCGTGATACCATGTTAGAATGCGAGAATGATTCACTAGTGTGAGAAACCTAGAACATATACCTGTTGGGATTGTACTCACTAGAAGCACACACCTAAACTAGCCTATAACTTCTACATACAGCATATGTATAAGTTGACAGACACTCTGGAGCTGTAGTGCACTACCGCACTTATCATGCAGCTACTGTAGCTTGTATGTGGCTTGTTCTAGTGGAGACTGATCCTTGATTTTGGAACACTACGGAAATCAATTTCTTGCGTAGCGCATCCCTGCTCTACTGTGCTAAAACGAACTATTCAGTTGGTCTTCCCACAGATTTCGGCTTCTCATTTCAACAAAGTTCTGTTTTACACAGCCATGGCCATCCCCTGGCGTTGAACCTAGTGTTGAGGCGTCTAAAGAACCCCCTCTGTTCTATATGAGCAGCAGGCCAAGGGCCACAGTGATGACAGCAGTGAAGGCAGTGGCCGGTGAGGCAAGTGATCCTGCAAATGCGGGAACGGGTGGACAAGGGAGGTAGAATCAGAAGATGTTTAGCAAGCCATTTACAGGGAGGGGAACCAGAGAAAAGGAAGAGGATGCAGAAGAGTGGAAAAATGGGGGGGGGTGGGGGAGGGGGGGGGGGGAGGGGGTTGTGAGGGAGTGAGGCCAAAGAAAAAAGCGAGAGGAAGCTTAAAGAAAGGGCAGCAGACACAGGATCCAGCAGGACAAGTGAAGCGCTGCAGAAGCACAGCAGACGCACAGCAGACGCACAGCAGAGGCACGGCAGAGGCACGGCAGAGGCATGGCAGAAGCATAGCAGCAGCGACGTACCAGCAGGCCTGGGTGGCGGTGGGGCAGTGGAGGGGGGGGGGGAGGGAGGAGAGGGGCTGGGAGAGGCAGGGGCGGCAGAGATGGTGCCATCAGCGTTGAGAGTGAGCCGGAGGCCGCTGTGCACCACCGCGCCGTTGGACCCCACGATGGTGCCATTCTCCCACCCAGTCAAGTCGCCTGCAGTGACCGACTTGTCCGCCGCGTTGACTTTCAGCTGAATCGGCGTTCCCGTGGCAGCATCCACGATCGTCCCGTCCGCCAGAAGCGTCGTTTTCCCAATGGTAATAGATTTGCCAGAGGCACCAGTGGTGATGGTAATGCCAGGAGCAGTGAGCGTGCCGTTGGTGTAGGCAGTGTAAAGGCCGGCAACGGTGTATGACCCATCAGAGTTGGTAGTGAAAGGGACCGCTGCCCCAGTGGAGTCCACAACCGAGCCGTCCGGCTTCAGAGTGTACTGGTCAAAAGTCAGGCTGCCGTCGGGGTTGAATGTGAGCGTGGTGGCGCCTTTGGGGCCGGAGGGGGTGGGAGAGGGAGTAGATGGAGTGGGAGACCCAGGAGTGGGAGTAGGGGAGGATGGAGTGGCCTGAGGGGAGGCGATTCTGATGGAGCCATCGGAGTTTCCACCGAGGGAGACAATGACGCCGATGACCCCCTTGGAGTTCATGGTGAGCTGCATGCCCGTGTTCAGCACTGCGCCGTTGGACCCCACAATCGTGCCGTTGCTCCACCCAGTCATGTCCCCTGCAGTGACCGACCCGTCCTCATTCACAGTAGGCTCAATCGGCTGTCCCGCCTTATCCAGGATCTTTCCCCCCTTCAACAAAAGGGTTGTCATTCCGATGGTAAACCCGGGGTTGTCGCCAGTGTGGATGGCAATGCCGGGACCAGCGAGTGTGCCGTTAGGATAGCCGGTGTAAACGCCGTCAACGGTGTAGGAACCATCAGGGTTGGCAGTGGGAGTGACTGGAGCGCCAGTAGAGTCAACCACTGTGCCGTTCCGCTGGAGAGTGTACTGCGCGACGCCCGGGCCAAACGACAGGCTGCCGTCGGCGTTGATGGTGAGAACGGTGCTGCTGGCGCTGGGAGCAGGGGGGCTGGGGCTGCCGCCCAGGCCGGGGTTGGTGGTAGGAGTGGGAATGGGAGCGGGAGTGGCGCGGGCGGAGATGCTGATGGAGCCGTCCAAGTAGAGGGCGAGAGTGAAGACCACACCCACTGTTCCGTCCGGGTTGAGTTTGAGCGTCAAGCCTGTGTTCAGCACGGCGCCGTTGGCGCCCTTGATGGTGCCGTTGCTCCACCCGGTCATGTCCCCTGCGGTGACCGACCCGTCGTCATTCACAGTCGGCGGAATCGGCTGGCCCGCAGCATCCAGGATCTTTCCCCCCTTCAACAAAAGCGTCGTCGAACCCATGGTAACCCCGGGATTATGGCCAGTGTTGATGGTAATGCCAGGGCCAGTGAGCGTGCCGTTAGAATAGCTGGTGTAGACGCCGCCAACAGTGAAGGAGCCATCAGCGTTGGCAGTGGGCTTGACTGTAGCGCCGGTTGAGTCAACCACTGTGCCGTTTCGCAGGAAATTGTACCGGACGACTCCCGGGCCGAACGACAGGCTGCCGTCGGAGTTGATGGTGACGGTGGTGGCGGCGACGCCAGAGGGACTCGGGCTTGGAGCACCGCCGGCTGGGCCGGGAGTTGCGGCCACTGGAAGGCGGTACGCGATCGCAGCAGTGGCGGAGAGGATGAGTGAAAGTAGCAGCAGCGCGAGGGAAGAGGGCTGGCTCGCCATGGCTGGCGAGAGGAGCGTTGTGCGGACGGCGGGAAGCAGGGAGAGAGAAGTCGCAGCGAGCGCGGAGCAGCGTGAGCAGCGTGCGCCCGTCGATGGCGCAGCTGGCAGGTGGGGCACTCGACGGCGATGGGAGGGAGAGCTTTCCCCTAAAGCTGGCTCGCTGGGCTGAATGCCCCACTGATCCAACGCTGCCGCTTATGTAGTGAGCGCGGGGGGAATGCATCGCGTGAAGGGAGGGCTGAAGGGAAGGTGCATGGGGGGATGGCGGAAGGTGGCTCGCAAGCGGCGTCAAGGTGGAAAGTGAATCGTGGGAGACCTGCGGGCATTGGCATCAGCAGGACCAGCCGCGATGCTCGCTGCACGATGCGCCTCGCTGGTGCGCGTGATGCTTGGCGCAGCTACGGCGGTCGGATTCTGGACGCCTAAAAGACACTCCAAGCCGTCCAACGGCTGTGCGGGGTGCGGCCGGAACGGCAAGCGTGGCCAAGGCGCGCGGCGTGCCTTGCTGGTGCGACATAATTGGCTGCGGCGGTAGCAAGGAGGTAATCGATGGCATTTGGGATACTATATTGCTTTGCTGGAAAGAATCTATTGGCTAACGAAGAGGTTTGGGTCTGCAAACAAAGAGGGGCGACGCGAACGGCTGCGTGGGCCTGCTACAAGTGATAGGGCAAACGGCAAATCGCCCAGGGCGACCACTAAGGCGACCACTAAGGCGACTACTTGGGCGACCAAGCAGACCACCCAGCGACCGAGCGGGGGTGTTGGCTGTTGCTTGCTCCTGATACAGGCGGAAAGAGGGAGTCGGGGAATCGGGGGGGGCTCGATCGCGGTTGGTTGGGAAAGCGGGAAAGAAGGGGGAGTTGGGGAGAGTGGGGTGATTGGCTCGATAGAAACACAATCGATGTAGCGCGCTTGCTAGAATAACAAGCCAATCTATAATTTGGAACTCCACTGGAAAATGGTGTCCACAAGATCAAAAGTGTCGGAAAGTATACCGGCGCTCAGTATTAGGGGCCCCGATAATATGTACGGTCAATGGCATGATACAAACAATCAGAATTAGCGAGTTCGCAACATGAGTTATCAGTCGGGTTCCACCGTTAGTCAGAAACTGCACGAAAAAATGTCAAAACATATCTTAGTATGTTATTGTAGACTGTATAGGTTTGTGCCTTAGAGAGTACAACACTAGCCTATATTCTCTTGTACTCTCACATTCTAATTCATTCTTCCTTTCTAACATGGTATCATGAGTAGGTTAGGTCCAGCTCGCCCGCCAGCGTTTCCGCCCTAGGTCCTAGCCGCTCATCCCCTAGCCGGCCCTGTTCCTAGCCAGCCCTTGCGCCCGTCCCGTAGCAGCTCCTGCGCCCGCCCGTTAGCCGCCCCCTCGCCTGTTCGTAGCGGCCCCTGCGCCCATCCGTAGGGGCTCCCCCGCGTCCGTCCGTTAGCCGGCCCCCGTGCCCGCCCGTCGCGGCCCCTGCGCCCGTTCGTAGCGGCCCCCCACGCCCGTCCGTAACCCCCCCCCCCCCCCCCCACCCCCGCCCGTCCGTAGCCGCCCCCCACCCCTCGAGCCCGTTCGTTAGCCGGCCCCCCGTGCCCGTCCGTCGCGGCCTCCGCGCCCGTTCGTACCTGGCCCCCGCACCCGTCCGTAGCCGGCCCCCGCGCCCGTCCGTAGCCGGCCCCCGCGCCCGTCCGTAGCGGCCCCTCGCGCCCGTCCGTTACAGTGACGGAAACAATTGTGCGTATGTTTTGCATTAATATGGGTATCTAGGCTTTAAGACCACTATACATTAAGCCTTAATGTATAATGATGGTACAATTTGGGAGGGGCATATAGTGGATGTATTTACATTACAAAAATCCAGAATAGTACATTGGATCTAACTTTTATCCCAAAAGATGTACAAATGGTACATCCGGACAAAAAGTTCCAACCAGAGGGAGCAGACTTCAGATTCGCGTTTCTGGTACCTAGCCCACCGACCTTTGGCCTTGATCACCACCCGCACCCACCTAGGAGTGTTGTCGATGAGGCTAGAGCAAACCTCGGCATGGATCTTCTCCTATTCTTCCTGTACCAGGTCCCAAAGCTCCTGGATTCCAGAGAAAGGCCTTTTATGCTTGGCCAGCTCCCTTTTCAGGTAAGCCCAGAGGTTGAGGTTTGATGAGGAAGAAGGCCACTCCAGGGCTGCATACTCATGTTCTCCAAGCCATTCCTGCACTAGGCATGACAAATTTTTGGAGTCATTGTCCGCACCGAAATGACCTCAGAGGGGAAAATGCTATAGAAATCAAGGGTCAATTTGAGTTCATCGTGCAAAATGCTCTCGTACAGGGGCCTGTCCATGCGCCCGTCAAGCTTGCATATGAACCCCACCCGTGCACATGTTTTACATCCCCACTCCTTCACCGATCCTTGTCCCCATAATTTACCGTCTGTTTGATTTGGTGGTACTGCAGGGTTGTGCCTTTACGAATCCAGGCAAACGCACGGCCATTAGTGCTGAAGTAGTTCATGTTGGTCCCATTTGACCAGATCACATGCTTTCGAACATTAATTGTCCACTCAGCATGCGACTCCAGAAATTGCAGCCGGCCCCTGATGTTTTTCTAGAACAGTCATGGCTTCTACGACAGTTGCAGCGTGACTAGACCCACGGACCCTAGTGTGATTTTAATGGTGTAAGGGTGCACAATCAACCATGCAACATTACTCTCAGTTTCGCGGTGTCAACGCTAGTTTTAGCCGCTCTATTAGTACCGCTCCCTCGCGTTTCTCCTGGACCACTACTGCCAGGTCAGCACTGACAAGCGGCTGCAATTGGCCGACTGGCGCCGTCGCCCGCTGCCGCCCGCGATGCTGCAGTATGCGCGCATGGACTCGCACTATCTGCCGTACATCGCCGACCGGCTTAGGTGGGAGCTAGTACAGGCAGACGAAGGGGTCGGCGGGAATGCCGGGTTAGCTGGGACCGCAGTAGAGATGGTAATCGGAAGGGGAGAAACAGCAGCAGGATCAGTAGGAGGAGGAGGGGGAGGGGGAGGAGCAGGGGGAGGAGGAAAGGGAGGGGCAGCAGCAGCAGGGGGGGGGAGCAGGAGGGGGTCTTGGGCGGGGCATGGCAGCGGGTCAAAGTATGAGGAGGCAGTGCGGCAGTCCAACGCCTTGTGCCTGCAGCTGTATGAGAAGCCAGGGGAGAGGGGTACGCCCGCTGAGAAGAGCACGGGAGGGGAGGCCATGGGAGAGAGAAGAGAGCGCGGGGAGGGCTTAGGTGAAGGGCGGGGGGGAGGGGGTGCTGAGGCAGCAGCAGCTGCTGCTCTCTTTCGGCAACTTTTGGGCGTGAGTGGGTATGTAGGAGGTCCTGTGCTTACAGGCGTATCTTCAGGTGGAATCTCAGGTGACTCTGCTGGTTCAGGTGCCGGATCTGTTGCACCTGATGCTGCCACGTCAGCGGGCCAGAAGACAGCGGATTGCTCCCAGGTGTTACGGGAGGTGAGGGCGGTGCTCGATGCGGTAACCAGATGGCGCGACACTGTAGCATGGGAAGAAGACAAGAGCCTACGGTTTCTCCTTGCTGACGTGGCAGTGGTGACCGTGGCGCTCCTACGGCCCACCACGTGTCAGGAGCTGATTGGGTGCGTGGGGAAGGCCATGGCAGCCGCTGCTGCTCTCATACCTCCCTCTATGACAGAAGGGGGTGGCATTCCTCGGCCTATTCAAGAAGGGCAGAGTGGAGGGCAGAAAGGCAAGGAGAGTGGGGGGGAGAGTGGGGGGGAGAGTCTATCTGTTGAGCTTACAGGAGGTACTTTATCAGTAACAGCGGAGCAAGCCTCTCCACCTCACCCTCCTTCGCCTTCCCCCCCTCCCCTCGTCCGTCGTTCTCCCGAGCTGGTCGCTCTGATCAGCACCACGTGTCGCAATGCGAGAGGTGGTGAGGGGGTGCGAGGGGCACCTGGAACCACTGAAGGGAACAGTTTGGAAGGGATTTCAAATGCGACCGGTGGCAGCACTTCAGGTTCTTGGTCTGGGAGCAAGGGGGAGGAAGAACTAGTGGCAGCGGTACAGGCGAGAATCGCAGAGATTGCGTTTCTTCTTGCTCCTGTCGTCATTCAGGAGCGAGCACCGGCGGCTGTGCAGGAGGCGTGGCTCATGGAAGCTGTGGCAGTCACGGCTGCTGCTGCTGTGTCAGGGAATCTCTGTGCAACTGCTGCTTCCTCTTCGGCTCTCCGGCCTCACTTGCTGCATGGGCCACACCATGGTTACCAGCAACAGGGTTACCACATGGCGAGTAACCATGCCCATGGGGCTGCAGAGGATGGGGGAAGCTTGCCCTCTGACTCCTCCCACCAACACCCCCACCACACTCTCCCTCACATCCACCACTCCCACCACCACCACCACCACCACCACCACCACCACCACCACCACCACCACCACCACCACCACCACCACCACCACCACCACCACCACCCGCACCAAAACTTTCAGGTGCCCAAGCGGTGGCAGCGGGCCCGCGACCCAAACCAAGCACGCCAAAAATTCATAAAGAAATTCTCGTGCCAGGGCCCCGTGTACGAGAACTGCCGCATCTACAGCGGGGACGGGCGCCTGCTGTGCTTCTGCGACCGGAGGAAACTGGAGTGGTACGTGGGGCGCGGGCTGGCTGAGTATGTGACTGTAGACATGGTGCCCTTGCTGCAGTGTGCGGAGGAGACAGGGCTGGGGGCAGGGGTGGGGTCAGGTGCCGGGTCGGGTGCAGAGTCGGGAGTGGGAACAGGAGAAGGATCAGGGCTGGGTTCGGGGCTTGGTGCAGAGGAGAAGGTGGGGTCTGCAATCGGAGAAAGGGCGGGAGGAACAGCTGCTGCTGCTGCCGTTGCTACAGTTGCTGAGGATGCCTCTGATGCACTCAGTGCTGCTGCTGCTGCTGCTGCTGGTGCTTCTGCTACTGATGCTGGTGCGGCTGCTGATGCTTCTGCTGATGCTTCTACTGCTGCTGCTGATGATGCCGGTGCTGCTGCTGCCAGTGCCTCAGCAGCAAGAGGCACCTCATCTCCCTCCCTCCCCGCGAACATCGCCATGCCCCTCTCAGTCTGCCTGCTCTTCCAGCCCAAGGGGCGCCCAGAGGACGACGAAAACCTCTTCTACATCCAGTCCAAGTCCAACCGCTGCGTCTCCTGTGGCGAGGCCACCCACTACCTACGCTACCGCCTTGTTCCCTCCTGCTACCGCCACGCCTTCCCCGAGCATCTTAAGTCGCACCGGAGCCATGACATTGTGCTGCTGTGCGTTGATTGCCATGACGTGGCGCATCGTGCGGCTGAGATTCACAAGAGGGAGGTGGCGAGGCGGTTCGGAGTGCCGCTGCTGCTGTCACCGCTGGACCGTAGGCTCGGGGGAGGGTCGGATGGGAGGGACAGGGAAGTGAATGGGGAGGGAGAGGAGGGTGGGGAGGTGGGGGAGGAGGAGGAGGTGAAGGAGGAGGGAAGAGAGGGCGAAAGTGGCGGTGAGGGTATTGCTGAAGCTGATGCAAAAGAAGGACATCTAGGAGGGAGGAAGGGTGGAAGTAGAGGGGGAAGGGATGCGAGAGTGGAGGCGGCATTTCTGCTGAATGAGGCTGGCAGGTCAGCAGTAGCAGTTTTACGCCACGGGGCGTCGCTGCCCGAGGGCAGGCTCTGCGAGCTGCTGCTGCCCATCTGGAAAGTTTTGAAGCGGGCAGCGGGCAGCCCGGTGAAGATCGAGGAGCTGGAGATGGTGGCGCAGGCAGGGAGGGGGTGCAAGGTGCGGGCAGGGAAAAGAAAAGGACTGGTTGTTGTGGGGAATAGGGAGGCTTTGGGGAAGGCTCTTGCTGGGCTGGGGGGGGATGGGGGGAAAGATCGAGTGGAAGGGCAGGTGTTAGGTGGTTCAAGAGGGGGTGAAGGAGCGGCTGATGTAGCAAGCGAGGGATTGAGTGTGGGAGTGAGTGAGGGAGTGAGTGAGGGAGTGAATGAGGGAGTGAGTGGGGGAGTGGGCGAGGGATTAGGTGAGGGATTAGGTGATAAATCTGCTGAACCCCAAGAGATGAGTGACCTTGGGCAGACAGGAGCAGCGCTCAGCTCATTAGCCCTCGAACCAACTCCAACAATCAAACCAGTTCCTCTAAGAGGCCACTGGGAGCACGGGTCACAGGTGGTGGCGCTACTGCTGGCGGGCGGGGGCGAGGCGGGGATTCGGGAGTTCACCCAGCAGTGGCGCGAGGTGTTTGTAGCGGCGCTACAGCCGCGGTTCCTGCCGCCCGGGTGGGACGTGCAGCACCTGGGAAGACGGCAGTTTGGGGAGTTTTCGGTGTATAACCCGCAGAGGAGGAGGTATGTGCCGGGGGAGGGAGATGAGGGAGGAGGGGAGGAAGGAGAGGAGGGAGGAGGGGAGGGAGGAGGGGAGGGAGATGAGGGAGTGGCAAGGGGAGAAGCAAGTGCGGAGGAGGATGTGGTAAACGATGCGACTTGAGGTGCTTTGGGTCCGTGCTTGTGGCAGCGGCCTCTCACCCGCGCTGCAGCAGTGGCGTGAGGCGTTTGTAGTGGCGTTTCAGTCGCGGTTCTTGCCGCTCGGATGGGATGTGCAGCATTTAGGGAGGATGTGGTCTGGGCTGGGGAGTTTCCGGTGAAAAGAGCGCAAAGGAGGTACCGGTAGTATGTAAGTGAGGAGGGAGATGAGGGGGTGGAGTGTAGGGGAGAGGTTTTGAGGTACATGAAAACAGAATTTGACTTACAATCTGCCGAGGAGATGTGGCACGTTGGAGAGAGGGTAGAAGAGTGGAGTGAGCAGGGACAAAGGAATCTGGATGTTACTTTAGTAGTAGTTAAACCAGCAATAGAATACTTTGTGCAAAGGAGGCTGGATAGATGCGCTCTACAAATGTAGGGAGGGGTGTCTGGGTAAAAGAAAGTGAATCCAAGTTAGGACTTGCTTGCTAGAGGAAGAGCATGTTTTCTTTCAGCGTAAGCTAGCAAGCCAGTATAAAATGAAAAACTTGCTTTGTACTTCAAAGCGTGAACTAGCAAGTGTCAAACATCTGTATTTGTCATGTTTGTATAGACTGTATAGGGTTACCTCTTAGAGGGTACAACACTTAGGTATATTTGTGTGTACTCTCACTTTACCAATCAATTCAATTCCAATTTTGATATGGTATCACGCGTAGGTAGGATCCCCCCCACCTACCGCTTCCGCTCATGCCCCCTAGCGCCCCTCCCAGGCCCCGTCGCGCTCCTCCCAGGCCCCCTAGCGCCCCTCCTGGGCCCCGTCGCGCTCCTCCCAGGCCCCGTAGCGCCCCGTCGCGCCCCTCCTGGGCCCCGTAGCGCCCCTCCTGGGCCTCGTCGCGCCCCTCCTGGGCTTCGTCGCGGCCCTCCTGGGCCCTGTAACGCCCCTCCCAGGCCCCCTAGCGCCCCTCCCTGGCCCCGTCGCGCTCCTCCCAGGCCCCCTAGCGCCCCTCCTGGGCCCCGTCGCGCTCCTCCCAGGCCCCGTAGCGCCCCGTCGCGCCCCTCCTGGGCCCCGTAGCGCCCCTCCTGGGCCTCGTCGCGCCCCTCCTGGGCTTCGTAGCGCCCCTCCTGGGCCCTGTAACGCCCCTCCCAGGCCCCGTCGCGCCCCTCCCAGGCCCCGTCGCGCTCCTCCCAGGCCCCCTAGCGCCCCTCCTGGGCCCCGTCGCGCTCCTCCCAGGCCCCGTAGCGCCCCGTCGCGCCCCTCCTGGGCCCCGTAGCGCCCCTCCTGGGCCTCGTCGCGCCCCTCCTGGGCTTCGTAGCGCCCCTCCTGGGCCCTGTAACGCCCCTCCCAGGCCCCGTCGCGCCCCTCCCAGGCCCCGTCGCGCTCCTCCTAGGCCCCCTAGCGCCCCTCCTGGGCCCCGTCGCGCTCCTCCCAGGCCCCGTAGCGCCCCGTCGCGCCCCTCCTGGGCCCCGTAGCGCCCCTCCTGGGCCTCGTCGCGCCCCTCCTGGGCCCCGTCGCACCCTGCCCGACCCCGTCGCAGCCGCCAGGCCCCGTCGCGCCCGCCCGGCGCCGTCGCAGCCGCCCGGCCCTGTCGCGCCCGCCCGGCGCCGTCGCGCCCGCCCGGCCCCGTCGCAGCCGCCTGGCCCCGTCGCAGCCGTCCGGCCCCGTCGCCCCCGCCCGGCCCCGTCCCACCCTGCCCGGCCCCGTCGCAGCCGCCCGGCCCCGTCGCACCCGCCCGGCCGCCGTCCCGCTCACCCGGCCCCGTCGCACCGGCCCGGCCCTGCCGCACTCGCCCGGCCCCGTCGCCCCAGCCCGGCCCCGTTGCGCCCGCTCAGCCCCGTCGCCCCGTCCCGGCCCTGTCGCACCAGCCCGGCCCCGTCGCGCCCGCCCGGCCCCGTCGGGCCAGCCCCAGCCCCGTCCTCCTCACTGGTACGGTTCCCCCCCACCCCGCCCTGCTCCGTGCCGCCCCGCACCACACTGTACTGCCTGGCACCGCATTGCTCAGCACTGCACCGCACTGTACCACACTGTACCGCACTGCACCGCACTGTACCGCACTGCACCGCACTGCACCGCACTGCACCGCACTGCACTGCCCTGCACTGCACTGGACTGTTCCTGATGGCGGCGGAGCTTCGCTTCGACGCTGAAGGTCAGCCCCTAGAGTTCGAGGCGTGGCTTGCCGACCTCCGCCGTCAACTCACTGGCCAGCGGCAGGATGGTGAACCGCTTTCCGCACACCTTGACGGTACGCTCCCCTGCCCAGACCCCCCTGCTATTCTGCCCGCTGACCCCACACCCACTGAGCGTGAGGCTACTGCTGCCACTGCCCGTGCGCGCTCTGTCTGGCTTTCTCGCGATGCTGTTGCCCAGCTTGCCATTAGCAACGCCCTTCCCCCATCCGAGCGTCCTCGCTTTAGGTCCCTCACTACTGCTCAGGCATACTTAGATGCTGTGATCAAGCGCTATTCCACCCCTCCGGCTGCCTCGGTGGGTCGCCTGATCCTTCCGATGCTCTTTCCTGACCTTGCATCTTTCCCCACTGTCTCTGACCTCGCTGCCCACCTGCGCTCGATAGATGAGACCTGGCGCGCTGCCTGCACTGACGCCCAGCTTAGAGCCCACCAGCCGCCCATTACCTCTACCCTCTACCTGCTTGCCACCCGCCTCCTTGACCGCCTTGCTGTCGCCCGCGACCGCTTTCTTAGCGTTCACCCCGCAGACCTCACCCTCACTGACTTTGTAGACACCCTGACTGTGATAGAGACCCGTCACCGCTCCATTGCCCAGGCGAGCGGTGTCGTGCCGGTCCCTATCTTTCAGGGTTGTGCCCCCGCTCAGTGCACCTTCTCCGACGGCTCTGCCGCAGTGGCTGAGACTGCTGCTGCAGTGCAGGTCCGTTCGGGGAAGGGCCGCCGCCCCAAGGCTGGGCGCGGCGGAGGAGGCGGCGGGGGTGCGGGCGGGGGTAGTGGTGGGGTCGGGTCGCACGGTGCTGGAGTGGACGAGGGGACCCTGCCCAGTTCAGCTGAGTCGCCGCCCCTGCAGGTGCAGCAGCCGCAGCAGCCGCCGCAGTCGCAGCCTTCGCAGCAGCCGCAGCAGCCGTCGCAGACGCGGCAGACGAGTGTCCTCCCGCCAGGGTGGCCCGGCGCTGGCGGTGGCCGGGCGCGTGGTGGTGTGCCGCGTGGTGGCTCTGGCGGCGGGCGTTGTCAGTACCAGATCCAAGCCGGTCCTCGCCGCGGCTTCGTTTGCGGTAAGCTCGGTCACTCCACTCCCCGCTGTTTTCGTCGCCTGGACGACCTCTTTCGTCAGCGCTTCGGCCCGTCGCCAGACCTCCCGGACAGGCACAGTTTGCTTAGTCGTCAGATTCAGATTTTTGATATGGACATGGATGCCATTGTTTTTGCTCTGCATGTGATGTATGCTGATGACTCTAGTGTGCTTCCCGCTTATTACTCACTGTTGCCTAGTGTATGTGTGCCTAGCTTAGCCTCCCTTGCTGCGTCAGGCGTAGGATCCCCTGCTTTGTGTAGTCTTGGTGCTTCCGCCGTCGTTCCGTCGCCAGACCCCTCGACTTCACTTTCCTTCACCTTGGACTCTGGCGCCTCTCGGTGTTTCTTCCGCGACTCCACCACCCTGACGCCGCTTCCTGTTCCTGCTGCCGTTTCTCTTGCTGACCCCTCCGGCGGTCCGGTAGTCGCCCGCAGTTCCACCACCCTTCCCTGTTCGGCGGTTCCTTCGGGTTCTCTTACAGGTCTGCATATCCCCTCGTTCTCCAAGAACCTGGTTGGTGTCGGCTGCCTCCAGGACCTTGGCGTCACCACTACGTTCCCTGGTCACGAGCGGTATGCTGTCTGTACCGAGGCCGCCACTGGTGCCCCCCTGTCCACGTTCCCCCGGGACCCGGTGTCCGGCCTGTTCACTCTGGACACCGTGACCCCCCTGGCTGGAGCGCCCCCTCAGGTGGCTGCGTCTACCCAGGTTGCTGCTGCCTGCTCCTGTCGCTCCCTCACTCACCCGACCCTCCTGTGGCACCACCGCCTAGGTCACCCTGCGCTCCCGCGTCTGCGTCACATGTCTCAGCACGGTCTCGTCCTTGGTCTCCCAGGTTCGCTCCCCGCGTTTCCCTCCTCTCCAGCCCCACCTTGCACGCCTTGTGTCGAGGGTCGGCTTCGCCGTGCCCCTCACTCCTCCTCGTTTCCCCCTACCGCCGCGCCGCTGCAGACCCTGCACCTGGACGTCTGGGGCCCCGCCCCCGTCCTTGGGCCACGTCGAGAGCGCTACTTCCTTGTGCTTGTCGACGACTTCACTCGTTACACCACAGTCTTTCCCCTGGAGCGCAAGGCCGACGTGCCTGGCGCTCTCATCCCCTGGCTTGTCTCTGCGCGTGTCCACCGCGGTCTCCATGTCTTGCGTCTTCACTCAGACCGTGGTGGCGAGTTTGCTTCCGGTGTCCTTGGTCGCTTTTGTCGTGCGGAGGGCATCACCCAGACGTTCACCCTACCGGACTCCCCACAGCAGAATGGGGTCGCTGAGCGACGCATCGGTTTGGTCATGGAGGTGGCTCGCACCTCCATGATCCATGCCGGTGCACCCCATTTTCTGTGGCCGTTTGCTGTGCGCTATGCTTCTCACCAGCTTAACCTGTGGCCGCACCCTCAGCAGCCGCAGGTTTTGCCGACCCGTCTTTGGACTGGGTCCCCTGGTGACGCGTCTGCGTTCCACGTCTGGGGCTGCTTTGCTCACGTCCGTGCCTCCGGCACGGACAAGCTCACTGCCCGCACCCTTCCCTGCGTCTTCCTCGGTTTTCCCCTTGACGCGTCCGACTGGCACTTTTACCACCCGCCGTCTCACCGCTTCTTTCACTCTCGTGACGTCACCTTTGACGAGTCTGTCTCCTACTACCGCCGCTTTCCCCACCGTGGTCCCCCGGTTACCCCCCCCCTGTTCCTGATCACCCCTTTCCCGGTAGTCCCTGCCCCTCCTCCTCCTCCTCCTCCCCGTCCCGCCCCCTCTGGTGTGTCCCACGTCACCCCCCTTCCGTCCGTGGACCCGGTTGAGGAGTCTTCTGACTCTGGTGGCCCTCCTGTGCAGTCCTCGCCGGCCGCCCCTCCCCAGGTGTCCCCTCCCCAGTCCCCTCCTCCACCGCCACTACCGCTGCTGCAGCCGTCGTCGTCGCCGCCGCCGCCGCCGTCGCAGCCCCCGTTCGCTGACTCTGGGGGTGCTCGTCCCGGTCGCCCTGGGGGTGGTCCCTCTAGGGATGCTGGTGTGGAGAGTGCCGGTGGTCGCCGAGGAGCAGCTTGCGGTCCAGGTGTCACCGTTGTGCCGCCGCAGCAGCGGTCCCCGCCGGTGTCCGCCCTTCGCCTGCTCGGCCTTCCGTCCCCCGACCCTGCGTCAGTTCCTCCCCGACCGTCTCCTCCTCTTCCTGTCTACGGCCATGTTTTCCCTCCGCCGGACTCGTCCCCGGCTCGTCTCCCCCCTCGTTCCCCTCCTGTGTCCCCTCCCCTGTCTCCTGACCCGACTCCTCCGTCGCACGTCTGGTCTCACCGCCCCTCCCGTGCTCGTCCTGCCTCGCCTGTCTTGCGCTCCCACCCTATGTTGCTTCGTTCCCACGCGTCTCGTCCTCCCCTTCTCTCGTCGCCTCCTCCGTCCTCCCTTGTTGTTGCGCCCCCCCCGCTGTCCGACTACCTTCGTGCCGCTCGTCCTCTCGTTCCTCGGGTCCTTGCCTCTCTCGTTACCGACCCGTCTGTTCCGGTCTCGTGCCTTGACGCTCTTGTCGCTGCTGTCGCTGACTTCGCCTCTACCCACCGCCTTGACTACGCCACCGCTCTGGTCTCTGACCCTGCCTATCCTCCGTCTGTCGGGGGTGCTCCTGCCCTTGGCAGTGACGTCCTGGAGGACCGCCAGTTTGAGCTTGCTTTCCTCTCCGAGGGTGCTCCCCATCTCTGTTCCATGCTGCTAGTCCCTGAGGGTGACCCAGACGCTTTCGACATCCCGACCCCTCGCACTTACGCTGAGGCGACTTCGGGACCCTGGGCCTCACAGTGGATAGCTGCCATGGAGCAGGAGATGGCATCTTGGAGATCCACCGGCACCTTCGTCGATTCTGTTCCCCCACCTGGGGTGAATGTAGTCGATGGCCGCTAGCTCTTCAAGGTGAAGCGCCCTCCTGGAGAGCCGCCTGTCTTCAAGGCGCGCTATGTGGCTAGAGGCTTCAGTCAGCGCGAGGGGGTGGACTTCTTCCAGACTTTCGCTCCGACCCCGAAGATGACTACTCTTCGGGTTCTGTTACACCTAGCTGCTCAGCGTGACTACGAGCTTCACTCCCTCGACTTCTCCACTGCCTTCCTTCAGGGCAGCCTACACGAGCAGGTCTACCTGCGTCGCCCTCCGGGCTTTACTGGCACCTTCCCTCCTGGGACCCAGTGGCTCCTGCGGCGCCCCGTCTACGGCCTGCGCCAGGCTCCCCGTGAGTGGCACGACACTCTTCGTGCTACCCTTGCTGACCTGCAGTTCTTTCCGTCTTCCGCAGACCCTTCACTCTTCGTTCGTGCTGGCCAGACTCCGTTCTACATCCTTGTTTACGTCGACGACCTGGTCTTTGCCACGGCAGACAGGGACGCACTGGCCTCCGTGAAGGCAGAGCTGCTGAAGAGACACACCTGCACTGACCTTGGAGAACTGCGCCGTTACCTTGGCTTGCAGATCTCCAGGGACAGAGCAGCGCGCACCATCACCCTGACTCAGTCACACTTGGTGCGCCAGGTCCTTCAGAGGTTCAGCCTTCAGTTCTCCTCTGCACAGCCCACCCCTCTGCCTGTAGACCACAGACTCTCCGCTCCAGTACCTGAGGAGGTGGTAGAGCCCAGTGGCCCCTACGCAGAGCTGGTGGGTTGCCTCATGTACCTGATGACTTGCACTCGCCCAGATCTCGCATACCCTCTCAGCATCCTGGCTCGCTTTGTGGCCAGAGGCAGACACCGACCGCAGCACTGGTCTGCCGCTAGGAGGGTTCTGCGTTATCTTGCTAGTACATCGGGCATGGGGTTAGTGCTTTGAGGACGCAGGCCAGTGGTCCTTACTGGACACACAGACGCTTCGTGGGCAGACGACGCTGAGACACTCAGGTCTACCCAGGGCTACTGCTTCAGCCTTGGCTCAGGTGCCGTCTCGTGGAGAGCTAACCGCTCCTCGTCTGTTGCGCAGTCCAGCTGTGAGGCTGAGATCTACGCTGGTGCCATGGCGGCACAGGAGCTCCGCTGGCTGACCTTCTTGCTCACTGACTTAGGTGAGCGGCCTAGCTCTGCCCCGGTCCTGTTCGCTGACAACAGGGCCATGATCCTCCTGTGTCAGGAGCCTCGACTCAAGGGGAGAGCGAAGCACATTCAGCTGCGGTACTTCCTCCTTCGTGAGCTACAGCAGCGACGTCAGGCTCGCGTAGTACACTTGGCCTCAGGTGCCAACACAGCTGATATCTTTACGAAGGCGCTTGCGCCTAAAGATCATCAGCGGCACTGTGTACAGCTTGGTCTAGTTCCTGTCGCTTCTCACTTGCTAGGACCTTGACTTGTATTGTCGTTTATATGTATACTCAGACTGGACTTGTGTCCTCTCCCAGTGTCTGGACTAGTAGTGCCGCCCTGGTCTTGTTCTTGCCTTGTCTGTACTCCTTTTGACTGGTCTCTCAGACCCTTGTCTCAGAGGTTGGACTAGTAGTGCCGCCCTGAGTTGCTTGTTTAGGGTATTCCCCTATGCAGTCTAGGGGGTGTGTCAAACATCTGTATTTGTCATGTTTGTATAGACTGTATAGGGTTACCTCTTAGAGGGTACAACACTTAGGTATATTTGTGTGTACTCTCACTTTACCAATCAATTCAATTCCAATTTTGATAGCAAGAACCTTTGAAATCAACTGTGCTCGAAAACTTGTTTTGTACTTCAATGCGTGTGTGAACATCGCGTTTTCGGAAAGATGCTTGGCGGTGAGTGATACACTCCAATGAAGGAATCGTATGAGAATCGTCTGGTTTCGTCTCGGTTTCTACTCGGTTTGGTTTGGATTGGAATCGATGGGTTGGTTTAACAAAGTTTAGTGAAGGGTTTGTTTTACAGCTGCTGCAGGGTGGAAACGAGGTCCTTCTAACGCGAACGCTTTGGACTCCCTCGCCATGCCCTTGATCCGCCCCTCGTCATTGTCACTCGCGAAGTAGGAGGCTCCCAGTTTCCGTGTGCTCCGCCGTTTATTCGTCACCAGGGCACCCGTTTATAAGTCTAACTCCGCCGCTGTTGGCTCAGAAGGCCACTGCGCGCCAATGGTGGGGCCTTTAGCGCTGCACCGCTCTGGACTCCACCAAACCGAACCGTCATCTGTCGTCCCGCCCTCACTCTCTATCGAGATCGCGTGGGGATTGGGTAACGAGCTCCTCATCTGCGCCCCCGCCGCATCCGTCGCCGCATCTGACGGCGCGACTGGCGGCGCGGTACCAGGAAGGTCTGATGGCCGACCGAATGACGTGGCAGGACGCGGCTCGGCTGTCGTCAGCGTGACGTGGGCCGACACGTCATCATTTCACCGGCAGATCGCAGCGGGTGCCTCGTCGCTGTACGAACGGCTGCACGCGGCGATATCGACGGCGGAAGATGCGGCGGAAGACGCGGAGGAGGCGGACCACCGTCGAGACAGGTGGCGACACGTCAGCAGGTGGTCCCGCCACGTCAGCAGGCTCCTCTCCCCGCCTGATTCGCAATCCACGCTGGCAGCTGCACGCGCGTCGCCCCACTCCCTTGGGATCTCCGCCGCTGACCCGTTTGCAGGGATAGACGCAGAGGAAGAGGGCGAGGAGGAGGAGGAGGTGAGTGAGAGTGAGTGGGGGTTGCCTCCCCCTACTACCGTCTTGTGCTCTCTATCTTCGCTGCTGACCCGTTTGCAGGGATAGACACGGAGGAAGAGGAGGGAGAGGACGAGGTGGGTGAGAGTGAGTGGGGGTTGGTGAGAAGTTGGCTTTGACACGTGCAGAAGGCTTTGACTTTAGCTGCTTCTCCCACGTGGAGGTTGGCATTTGGCATTCGGCATTTTGGGAGTTTTGTGAAAGTTATGAGAAAATTATCTAAACGGTTTTTTTGCCCAGCCGCCACTCTGCCACCCCTCCCTTATTGCTCCCACCCATCCCCCGCCAACAAACCAGCTCGCGCCACGTGGCATCAGCCAGGGTGAGCTGGCAGCCGTCTGGGACCTTCTCCGCCTCTGCTTTCTCCCCGACGAGACACCTGGCACTGCTGCCGACGTGGACAGTGGCATGGACATTTGCACGGGTGCTGACGTGGATAGTGGTGGGAGCGGAGTGAGAGGAGGTGACAGGGGGGGGGCAGCAGGAGGGAGGGGTGGTAGCGCCTACAGCACCTCTTCTGCATCCGCGTTCCCTCTCCTCTTGCCTCCTCCCTCCCCTGCTTCTTCCGCTCCCACCTGCCAGCCCCTCCTCTCCTGGCTCGCTGTGAGTCTGCTTCTCCTCTCGTCTCCTCTCTTCTCCTCTCCTCCCACTGCTCTTCACACACTTCTTTATCTGCCCCGTTTCACTGTTGCTTTCCACCCCCTTCCACAAGCTGGTCCCTTCCACCTCCTTCGTTCGCATCCCTCCCCCCTCGCAATCCAGCCGCGTCATCGTAGTGCCCTTCACTCGTCCCTCCTTCCCCTCTCATGTCTCTCGCCGTCTCCCCACCTCTCTCCCTCTCCTACCCCCCAGCAATACAACGCATCCCCCTCCCTCTCTCCCTCCCTCCCTCCCTCCCTCCCTCCCTCTCTCCCTCCCTCCCTCCCTCCCTCTCTCCCTCCCTCCCTCCCTCCTCCCTCCCTCCCTCCCTCCCTCCCTCCCTCCCTCCTCCTCCCTCCCTCCCTCCCTCCCTCCCTCCTCTCCCTCCCTCCTCTCCCTCCCTCCTCCCTCCCTCCCTCCCTCCCTCCCTCCCTCCCTCCCTCCCTCCCTCCCTCCCTCCCTCCCTCCCTCCCTCCCTCCCTCCCTCCCTCCCTCCCTCCCTCCTCCCTCCCTCCCTCCCTCCCTCCCTCCTCCCTCCCTCCCTCCCTCCCTCCCTCCCTCCCTCCTCCCTCCCTCCCTCCCTCCCTCCTCCTCCCTCCCTCCCTCCCTCCCTCCCTCCCTCCCTCCCTCCCTCCCTCCCTCCCTCCCTCCCTCCTCCCTCCCTCCCTCCCTCCTCCCTCCCTCCCTCCCTCTCCTCCTCCCTCCCTCTCTCCCTCCCTCCCTCCCTCTCTCCTCCTCCCTCCCTCTCTCCCTCCCTCCCTCCCTCCTCCCTCCCTCCTCCCTCCCTCCCTCTCTCCCTCTCTCCCTCCCTCTCCCTCCCTCCCTCCCTCCCTCCTCCCTCCCTCCCTCCCTCTCTCCCTCCCTCCTCCCTCCCTCCCTCCCTCCCTCCCTCCCTCCCTCCTCCCTCCCTCCCTCCCTCCCTCCCTCCCTCCCTCTCTCCCTCCCTCTCTCCCTCCCTCCCTCCCTCCCTCCCTCCCTCCCTCCCTCCTCCCTCTCCCTCCCTCCCTCCCTCCCTCCCTCCCTCCCTCCCTCCCTCCCTCCCTCCCTCCTCCCTCCCTCCCTCCCTCCCTCCCTCCTCCCTCCCTCCCTCCCTCCCTCCCTCCCTCCCTCCCTCCCTCCCTCCCTCTCCTCCCTCCCTCCCTCCCTCCTCCCTCCCCTCCCTCCCTCCCTCCCTCCCTCCCTCCCTCCCTCCCTCCCTCCCTCCCTCCCTCCTCCTCTCCTCCCTCCCTCCCTCCCTCTCTCCCTCCCTCCCTCCCTCCCTCCCTCCCTCCCTCCCTCCCTTCCCTCCCTCCCTCCCTCCCTCCCTCCCTCCTCCCTCCCTCCCTCCCTCCCTCCCTCCCTCCCTCCCTCCCTCCCTCTCCTCCCTCCCTCCCTCCCTCCCTCCCTCCCTCCCTCCCTCCCTCCCTCCCTCCCTCCCTCCCTCCCTCCTCCCTCCCTCCCTCCCTCCCTCCCTCCCTCCCTCCTCCTCCCTCCCTCCCTCCCTCCCTCCCTCCCTCCCTCCCTCCCTCCCTCCCTCCCTCCCTCCCTCCCTCCCTCCCTCCCTCCCTCCTCCCTCCCTCCCTCCCTCCCTCCCTCCCTCCCTCCCTCCCTCCCTCCCTCCCTCCCTCCCTCCCTCCCTCCCTCCCTCCCTCCCTCCTCCCTCCCTCCCTCCCTCCCTCCTCCCTCCCTCCCTCCCTCCCTCCCTCCCTCCCTCCCTCCCTCCCTCCCTCCCTCCTCCCTCCCTCCCTCCCTCCCTCCCTCCCTCCCTCCCTCCCTCCCTCCCTCCCTCCTCCCTCCCTCCCTCCCTCCCTCCCTCCCTCCCTCCCTCCCTCCCTCTCTCCCTCCCTCTCCTCCCTCCCTCCCTCCCTCTCTCCCTCCCTCCCTCCCTCCCTCCCTCCCTCCTCCCTCCCTCCCTCTCTCCCTCCCTCCCTCCCTCCTCTCCCTCCCTCCCTCCCTCCCTCCCTCCTCCCTCCCTCCCTCCCTCCCTCCCTCCCTCCCTCCTCCCTCCCTCCCTCCCTCCCTCCTCCCTCCCTCCCTCCCTCCCTCCCTCCCTCCCTCCCTCCCTCCCTCCCTCCCTCCCTCCTCCCTCCCTCCCTCCCTCCCTCCCTCCCTCCCTCCTCCCTCCCTCCCTCCCTCCCTCCCTCCCTCCCCCTCCCTCCCTCCCTCCCTCCTCCCTCCCTCCCTCCCTCCCTCCCTCCCCTCCTCCCTCCCTCCCTCCCCCTCCCTCCCTCCCTCTCCCTCCCTCCCTCTCTCCCTCCCTCCCTCCCCTCCCTCCCTCCCTCCCTCCCTCCCTCCCTCCCTCTCTCCCTCCCTCCCTCCCTCCCTCCCTCCCTCCCTCCCTCCCTCCCTCCCTCCCTCCCTCCCTCCCCCTCCCTCCCTCCCTCCCTCCCTCCCTCCCTCCCTTCCTCCCTCCCTCCCTCCCTCCCTCCCTCCCTCCCTCCCTCCTTCCTTGCAATGCGCCCTCTTCAAAGTCCCTCATTCTTCCGTATTCTTCTCCTTTTCCCGTTGAATTGGTTTTTGAAAATTCTCAAAAACCAAGTCCGCCCACGTCAAATTCCCTCACTCCTCCGTATCTCCTCCTTTCCCCCGTCCCCCCTCCTCCCCTCCCTGCCCTCTCCTACTTTTGACTTTTGAGTCATCTCAAAAGACGACTTTTGAGGCGCTTATTTTTTTTTAACTTGTGAGTCGTCTCAAAAGCCACTCCTCCCCTCCCCGCCCTCTCCTACTTTGAGGCGCCTCTCCTCCTTTCCCCCGTAAAAAATAGACTCCTCACACATGGTTCACTCCTCCCCTCCCCGCCCTCTCCTACCCCCCAGCAATACAACGCATCCCTCCCACCTCTGAATGCATCCACGTCAGCATGCCTTAGATCCTTGCGGGATCAGATGAGCCAATCAGAGGTGAGCCAGCAGAGTTTCGAGGGTTTGTTGTGTACTGATTGAGCAGTGTTCGTTTGCAGGCAGCAGTTGATAAAATAAAGACAAAGACTTACTGAAGTGGAAACAGGATGATAAGATTTTTTCCCCCCCTTTTTCTTTCTCGAAATTATGGGTTTCGATATAATGGGATGCACAAAATGGCCGAATGATTCCCCTTTCTTTCTAGAAGCTCAATCATGCATCTCTGATTCTTATATATATATATTTTCTTCTTCTTTCCCTCTTGAATCAAAATGATGATGGGCAACTGTCCATTGTTCCTCCGCGCCATTCTCTCCATCCCTCTCCTCTTCCCTTCTTTGCTTTCCCCCCTTTCCTCCTCTCCCCCCTCCTCTCTCTTCTCCTCTCACTTCTCCTCTCCCTTCTCCTCTCCCTTGTAACATCAGGCCATACCTCCAGAGGATCTTGAACCCTATTGGCCGGCGGTGGCTTCCTGCGCTGCGATTGGCTGGAGAGACACTGCTGTAGGTTGCCTTTTGCTTCGTACCCTGTCTCTCTGATTTCTCTTATTTTCTGCATCATTCCTTTGTTTTCTTTGAGAAAAGTGCACTTGTCTTACGAACACGAAATAAATAAATCAATATTCAACACATGCTAAGACTCCCGGAGGGTAGTGAAACAAGAAACTCCCCCCTGCCCACCCCATTCTCACCCCCTGCCCACCCCATGCTCACCCCCAAGTGAGACAGAGAACGGGTTGGTCAAAGCGGTGGCGGCGCTGCCTGCAACCTCCCCTCTCACCCAACTGCTCCTCTGCTTCCCCCCCCCTCCCTGCAGACCTCCTTCCTGCGCTTCCACTCATCCTTCCGTGAAGACCAAGTGATACAGAGGAAGACGGAGAACAGGTTGGTCAAAGCGGTGGCGGTTGCTGCCCTCACTAATACCAATCCTGCTCTCCCTCCCCTTCTGCACCCCTTCCCCACCCCCTGCCCGTTTTCCCAGACCCCCCTGCTTCGCATACATTCATCCTACTGTGAGGACCAGGTGACTCTGAGGGTTTCCGAGAACGGGCTGGTGGAAGCAGTAGCGGTGCTGCAGCTGATTCCCTCACCTCCATTCCCGCTGTCATCCCACTGCCCTCCCTGTTGCCAGACCGCCCTGCTGCGCATGCATTCGTCCTACCGTGAGGATCAAGTGATTCAGAGGGAGGCGGAGAATGGGCTGGTGGAGGCCGTGGCGGTACTGCTCTCGGAAATGCCCATGCCTCTTGAGCCAATGGCGGCGCGGGACGCTGCTGAGGTGGCGGCGTATCACAGGGTGAGCGCTGAGTCAGCATGTCAAAAGAGCGGTTGAATGGCTTGCTGCTGTGCACTCAGCATCATATTTGGAATGCAGATAGATGAGAAGACTTTTTTGAGTCGTCTCAAAAGCGAGTAGAAGTTTCGGCATATTCAACCACCCACCGCAGGTTTCACTCTCTTTTTCTAAATAAAAATTTCTATAGTCAATCGAAAATCCTAAGCCTGAAGTCTTCTTAGCCTTCAAATTCTCCCCGTATGGGGCCAGCATGAGTTGAGTTCATCCTGAAGTCCTCCATGCCTTCAGCAAAAAACCCTTAACCCCGATCCCCCACAGAGTCGGGGCCATTGAAGGGATAGCCTATCTCGCCTAAGAGCGAGCCCGTTCTGGGTGGCAGCAGATGCACCAGCCACTGAAAGAGGGCTGCTCGCCCTGCTGGACCTTAAAGCCCGAAACCCCACATGCTGCACTGCACCTATCCGCTGCTCATGTTCTGTTTTGTGCCCCTTGCAGCATCAGGCAGCAGAAGCACCCGCCACAGAGAGGGAGCTGCGCGCCCTGCTGGACCTTAAAGCCCCAAACCCCACCCCACTCCCAATCTTAAAACCCCAAACCCAACTCAGCATCGCGACCACTGGAGGAACCGTCTAGCCAGACTTAAGGCGAGCCCGTTTGGGGCGCCAGCAGATGCACTGGTGACGGCGAGGGGGCTGCTCGCCCTGCTAGATCTTATAGTTCCAAACCCCAAACCCCACCTCGCACCCCATGCCACACCCCCTGCATCCGCTGCTCATGTTTTGAAGAAACCCCACCCCAATCTCCTACCAATCTTAAAACCCCAAACTAGACATGGGCAGATTAAATCGCATCGCATCGCGTCTAATCGCGTTTTTGCGATGGCGATTTAAAAAAATAAAATAAAAAAATCGCGTGATTTTATTCAAATCGCGTTTTAATCACGATGAAAATCGCGATTAAATTGTGATTTGCGTTTTTTTTTTAAATCGTGCGCGATCTTCCTGTGGTCGAAATTCAATCGGTGTTGCTTTTTTTCCGGAATTCTGAGGTGTGTTTTTTTAATTATTATTATTTGTTTTTTTTTTAAGTAAAATGCGATGCGATTTAAATAAACATCGCATGCGGTTTAAATAACCATCGCGCAGAAAATGCGATGTGCGATTTTTTTTTTTCAAAAAAAAAATCGCGCGATGCAATATTAAATCGCATCGCTTTTTTTTTTTTTTTTTTTTTATCTCGCCCCTGTGCGATGTGATTTAAATCGCAATCGCATTTTGATCATGTCTACCCCAAACCAAACCCCACCCAGCATCGCGATCACTGGAGAAACCGCCTAGCACGGCTCAAGGCGACCCCGTTTTGGGCGGCAGCGGATGCACCGGCCACAGAGAGGGGGCTGCTCGCCCTGCTGGACCTGCTGCTGGGGAGCTCCCATGCCGTGGATGACGTGGCGCGCTCCCATTGGCTGGAGCTGCTGGCGGCGCGGCTGCTGCACCAGAACCCTCAAGCGGTGAGTGGCGCATCGCAAGGGTGAGGTGAGGGGGCAGCTGGAGCAAACGGTAGGAGGTGAGGGGGCAGCTGGAGCAAACTTTTGAGTGGACTTAAAAGCTAGCTCGGTGAGTGGCGCATCGCAAGGGTGATGGTGAGGCAGATGACCCTCCTTGAGCTGTATGGGGAGATGTTGACCTGTGGCTCCAAATGACCCCGCTTGACAGCTCATTTGGAGCGACGGGTTGTGCATTACGAGCATGTCAGGGGGTGCAAGGGTATGAAGGAATGATCTTATGGGAGGACTTGAAGCGATGGGTCTAGGCCCTTCTTGATCCCATGGCCGCGATGGGAAGGGCTTCAGTGCTTGATGCCTCCAAGGCCTTATCACCACTCTCCCCCGCTTGGCTCCCCTCGCCTTAGCCCCTGCTGCTGATTTTGCCTCTCCCCCTCCATTTCTCCTGTGCTCCTTTCTCGCCCGCCGTTACTGCCCTTCGTTCCATTCCCCCGCTTCCCCATGCAACAGACAGCATCAGCACAGGCGTCCCTCGCGCTGCAGCACTGCTGGCCAGATGACTTTTGAGTCGACTCAAAGGTCTTTCCCCGGCGTTACTCCCCTTCACTCTTCCCCCTCGTCCCTGTGCAGCACACAGCAGCAGCACAGGCGCCCCTCACGCTGCACTGCTGAAAGGGTACTGACAGCACAAACCGTAGCAAGAGCAGGAGCAAGGGCTCATCTCCCTTCACCTCCTGTTCCCCTCTTCCCCCCTCCCCCTCTTGCCACCAGACAGCATCAGTGCAGGGTAGGATGATCTCCCTTACCTCCCACTCTGCTCTTCCCCCCCTTCCCTGGTATCAGACAGCATCAGCACAGGCGTCCCTCGCGCTGCACTGCTGGCGGGAAGCAGCAGGCAGCAGTGGGAAGGCCACGGGCTCGTCCCATCCGTTGGATGCCTCGGACCTCGTCCAACCATCGTTGGATCGGCTCCTGCTCGCGTCCTTGTGCCGTGAGACAGAGGTGGGGAAAGGAGGCTGAGTGGAAGTAACTTCCTTTTCCTCATGGAAGGAAAGGACTTGACAGATCACTGCAAATACTGCAATTTGACAGAACTAGATGGAGTAGCAGTGACAGTTGATTGGATCCTGATAACTTTTTTATTAAGGGGTGGCGAGCCCCCAACATCCCCCGTCATGCCTTATACTCGATATAAGGATCAACCTTGTCCTTTCTTCTTTATTGCCTGTGCTCGCATTTGTCCTCGGCTGTCAAAAATTCTCTTTCATCATCCCCTTCCTTCCTTCCTTCCTTTTCCTGTTGCCACGGACTCGGGATGGCATGGCGTGGGATGCTCTCGTATGGCTTCTGCGGTGCGATATACTGCATTGCTTGGTGCCACGGCATGGCATGGCATGGCATGGCCCTCTGTGGAGCAGGTTGTGGTGTCGATAGCATCTCGAATCCTCCCTCCCTGGTATGTCCCCCTCTCGCCACCTTCTTTACTTCCACCTACCCTTTTCTCTTCCAGGACTTGGTCATGAAGAGGTTTAAAAAACCAGCCCTCCCGCCACCTTCTTCACATCTACCCTTTTCTCTTCCAGAACGTCCTCCTCTGGTCCTCCTCCCAGCATTCCCCCCCACTCCCCCGCGTGACACTCCCCATCTCTGTGACTCACGTCCCTCCCTCATCCCCCACCCCACGCTTCAGGTTCTTAGTCCAAGTGATCGAGCTCCTCTCGCTCCACTCGCCGTCCCTCTCTGCACTACCTGCCAAACAAGCTGCCGCAGCTGCAGCCCGAAACGCTGCCTCTGCCGCCCACGTGCCGTCCGCAGCGGACGCTGCTGACATCAACAGCCTGTCTGTTTTGGATCTCTGTCGGGTGAATTACGCCATGGACCTCCTGTCAGAGGCTGCCACGTGGCAGGTGGGATGCCTGGATACTTTCGATAAAATTCTCCCTGATTTCGTAATACTGAAAGTACCATCCATTCTGGTTGAATTCTTGATTGTATGAGATCTCTCACAATCTTAGTACATCTAATAATCAATCTTTTTTCTCTCTGAATGTCAGCACTGTGTTTAGTTGTTTGCTACTTACCAGAAGCTGGATGCCACATTTTTTCAGTTTGTTCAACCAATCTTTCCCATCTTTTTTGTAGATTGACTAACTTTCTTTGTAAATTTAAATTCATCAGCATTCTTTGAATGCCATATCCTCCAGTAATAATTTCTCTACTTTCACAGTCACGGTACTTATGTGTGTGTGAAGAGAGCCCTGATTGGTCTCTCGCTCCCCCGCTTCTCTCTCCCTCCCCACCCCTCCCCTTCTCTCTCCCCCCCTCGCCCTCCCTCGCCTACCTCTCCTCGTGGGCACCAGCAGAGGCCTTCACGGATCAAGTGCTTCTAATCTAATCCACTCCACTCAACCCTTCATCATCTTCTTCCTCCCTCCCCCTCCAGTCCTCTTTCTCTCCCCCCAGCTCGCCCTCCCCTACCTCTCCCCCTGCCCACCAGCAGAGCCCTTCATAGCAAGTGCTGCTAACACAGTCTCACTTCAAAGTAACCCTCTACACCTCCTTTCCTCCTTCCTGCCCCTTTCACTCCCCCCCAACCCCCCCGGCCCTTCCCTTCAGCTCTCCCTCCCCTACCTCGCCCCGTGCCCACCAGCAGAGCCCTTCATAGAGCTTGCTGCTAGCGCAGCCGGTCGCATTGCCAAGCCCTTTTCATCTTCTGTCGTCCTATCTCCCTCCCCCCCAACCCCCCCCCCCCCCCCCCCCCCCAATTCTCCCCTTCCCCAGCTCGCCCTTCCCTACCTCTCCCCCTGCCCACCAGCAGAGCCCTTCATAGAGCAAGTGCTCCTGTCGCAACCTGTCACAGCCAGCACCCACAGCAGCATCTCCAAGGCCCTCTTCCTGGTGGAGACGTACGCCCCTGCCTGCTACCCCTCTGCTGCTGCCTTCTTCTCCCGGGTAATGTGGACACACATGTTGGGATCCCATCCCATCCACTCACCCCTTCCCCATTGTTTCACATTGCTTTTCTGCTGCTTTGTCGTCTCCATTTCTTCCCTCGCTCCTCCCTCTCCGCCCCCCCCCTTCCCATTCTGCTGCTTTGGCATGCTGGGATGCTTGAAACATTGCCACAACTCACACCTTTTCTTTCCCCCTCCTCATCCCCCCTCTTCCCCTCTTCCCCCTTTCTCCTTCCCCCTTTTTCCTTCCCCCTTCCCCCCTTCCCCCCCCCCCCCCCCAGTCTGCCGCGATGGCGTGTTGGGACTCACGAAGCGTCGTCACATCGCGCCACGTGGCGAGCGTCTATTGGATGGCAGCGGCCGGGCCTCCAGCATCAGCACCTATGGACGCCCTTGTCCTTTTCCTTGCGGACGAGCTGCTGGTGCCGGCCATCAGGGGGAGGTGGCATCTGGTGCGGGGCGCACCTGGTCCAGGCACAGGAGCAGACCAACAGGGCTCTGCTGCTAACTTTTCTGCAGCAGCAGCAGCAGTGCTTGATGCTCTGAGCAGCAGCAGTGGGTCAACAGGCCAGAGTCACCCATCTCTGGAGTACATGCTCTCGTGAGTGTGGCGGGTTTTCATGTGAGCGGTACACATAGTAATACACAGCTTCTCCCACCCCCTTTCCACCCAGTTCTTTCTCAACCGCCCTTTCCCTTTGACCCCCTCATAGCATCTTGGAGCTAGGCAAGCAACCCACAGGCCCTTTCCCTTTTCTCACAGGCTCCTTGACAACCAAGCTTCGCTCTTCCATGTACACCCCCCACCTTCCCTCTTCCCCTTTCCCTTCCCTACCCCCGCCCCCCGCCCCTCCCCCCCCCTCCCCCCGGTCTACCCACGGGAAACCACCCTCTCTCCTTGACCCTGTTTCAGCATCTGGGAGCTCGTGAAGCAGCTCACAGGTGCTCCTGACACCCGAGCTTCTCCCTTCTTTCCTGCTGCCCCTGCTCCTGAGCCAATCCAAAGGAGCCACCTGGCAGACCGTCTGGTTCAGGTGTGTGCTCAGTCAGATCAAACACTACCGTGTGCTCGAACTGACAGTGCGGTGCAGTGCGGCTCTGCTGTTTGCTTTGCTTTGAACTGACAGTTCCACTAGTAGCACCCGAAACAAATGAGTTGCATCCTTTGGCATTCTGGCCTTCCTTTGCTTTTGTGTAAGATCCTTTTTTTTCCCATCACTCTTGATGCTTCAAACCCGTGTCTCCCTTGCCTGCTGCATGTCCCGTTACCCTTCTTCCATCACTCACAGGCATTGCTGCACACATCGTCGCACTACCCTCGTGTTTTCCTTGCCCTCTCTCATCTCCTGGTAAGCAACACCAGCTACTGACTGTTTCTAACGCAATCCCAATTGCTGATGCCTCCTCACTGCAGCTTCTGCAGCTTCCATCTCATTGGTGGGAGGCTCACGCACTCGAGAGGCCATTTAAAGCCGCAGTACACATTTAACAAAATTTCGATTAAGTGATAAACATTTGGAAGAGGTTACTGAGTTGTTTCTTCCTCTGAAGTTGTGATCTCGCCAGCCTTTGAACGAGCGAGATGTGGCAATTGTGTACTGAAATTCCTTCCCACAACCACGCAGGGGAGTTTTGCCCTGTCACGCCCTTCTGATCCCCCCCCCCCCCCTCTTCCGTGATTTCGTTCCCGCCACCCCACGCTATTCCGACTCTTTCCCCACAGCTCCATTCCCCCTCCTCCCCTCACAATTCCGAATCTTTTCCTCCAAGTCAAATTCGTTTCCCCCAGCCCTCCCAATTTCAGACTCCCCCCCCCACGCAATTCCGTTTCCCCCTAACCCTCGGAATTCTCACCCCCAACCTACGCAATTCCGTTTCCCCCCCATTCCAACTCCCTCCCCCCGACGCAATTCTGGTTCCCCCCAACCCTCGCAAGTCTATTTCCCCCCCACGCAATTTTGTTCCCACGTTTACGAAAGTTCCTCCCATTTCGCATCAGTTTCTTCCTCTCGCCTCTCGCCCTCCAATCATCTAAGCCCCCTTTTCTTGACCACCGCATTGCCACCCCAAGCCGCGTTGAATGTGTACCGCGGCTTTAAAGAAGCCCATATTGCTGCCCTCATCAGCTGCTTTCAGGCGCCTCCCTCTCAACGTCATCTGTTAACCTCCATCCCATGTCATCCCATTGGTGGCAGGCTCACGCACTTGCGAGGCGGTCTCTGCCATTCAAAGAAGCCCACCCTCATCAGCTGCTTGCAGCAGCTCCCCTCTTAACGTCTTCTGCCATCTTCCACCCCATATCATCCCATTGGTGGCAGGCTCATGCTTTTGAGAGGCAGTCTCTGCCCTTCAAAGAAGTCCACGTTTCAGCCCTCATCAGCTGTTTCAGGCGCCTCCCTCCCAACGTCTTCTGCTATCTTCCATCCAATGTCATCCCATTGGTGGCAGGCTCATGCTCTCGAGAGGCGATCTCTGCCCTTCAAAGAAGCCCACATTTCAGCCCTCATCAGCTGCTTGCAGCAGCTCTGCTCAGACACACTCTCACAAGAACACTACGTTCTGAAAAAGGCTCGTGGTTCGGCCGACACAGGCAGTGAAGGCTTGGAAGGGGTAGCTCTGTGGGATCACTTAGACACCCTCAAGCTGGCACTGGCCAAGGAGCTGAGTGCCAAGATCCTTTTTCTGTGACTCGCCCCCGTGTCCCCTGCATGAAATGTGACTTTCCGAATGAGAACAACTGCAAAAGGATGCAACCGGCTGATTGTACTCTAAAATGCTTCATATTTTAGACAATTTAACACTAGGGTGTCCCCTCCCAACTAAACGTACACGAATGTTTTCCCATCCCAGGACTTGTTGTACAGTACCATACATTTATTGTACCAGGTTGTAAATCAGGTACAGGACTAGTATCCAGACAAAAACTACAAGCTAAAAGGTCCAATAGGGGTACAACCCTCTTTTCAACTGTAAGAACCCAGTGACACAATCCCCTTCTACCCGAGGCAGCAGGCAGCAAGCACAGCCTATCTAACCAAAACCAGTGTAGAGAAAGAATTCTGCTACTCTTTCCGTCGGACAATCCTCGAATCATCCTTGCGAATACCCATCGCCTTCTGTGCGTTCTTGATGCCTTTTGGATCTGCAAAAGGGTTGATGAACCGCAAAAGAGGCAAACAAAACAGCATATGAACAATTTCGCAAGTAAGGGGCTTGGAGCCAGGAAAATGCGCAAATAAACTCAACAAAACGGTCGCTTACCAACAAACTGTGTGAAGATGCTTGTGAAAAAACCGAAGCTTCGTGCAATTGACTGAGCCACTGGAGCTGGTAAGGGCCTGAGGAATGTGTCCAGGCTGAACACACGACGGAAGAACTGCACAACGGGCGAGATAATTGAAGAAGGGAAACAGGGAAAACCAGAAGCGGTAGAAGGGGGTCAGGAGTTGCAGCGGCGACAGTAAGATAAACATTGAAGTGTCAGATAGCTAGATGAAGAAAGAGATGTCAAAGTAGTGTTGGTAGGGGGTCGAAAGGGTACATAATTAGGTCGGTGGCGAGCAGGACGGGAGGGGGAGAGAGGGAGAGGCACGGGAGGAAGAAGGGGAAGTAAGGGCGGGGAGAGGATGAGCGGAAGGAAGTGACGAAGGAGGAAAGGGGCGGGGAGGGTGGGGTGGGGTGGGGGGGGGGGGGGGGGAGAGGGGGGGAAGAGGGGATTGAGGGAGTAGAGGGTTTTATGGAGCAAAGAGGGAGCAAGAAAGGAGGGAAAAAAATGAAGAAAACACGATAAAACCGAAGACACTTACATTAAAACAATCCACAGGACGTCGTTCGAACAGGGGACAGGGGACAGGAGGCATGCTTGAACGAGAGTGTAACTGCATGCTACAAGAGAGGTTCAAGTTTTGGTAATTCGTAGTACTCTTTATTGTGGTGGTTTAGTTGAGAATATGGCATCTCAAAATAAGGCGGCACCTGCTTCGACTCCTGCTTGCACATGACGGCCTAGTACCCGGGCGCGAAAACATTAGGCACAATGCGTTTACGTACCATCATGTTGCGTTGGAAAGCAGCAACAAGCTCTGGGTCGAACTCGAACATAGCGTTATCCTGAGGCGATGCTCGTCTTCTTGTCAGCGCACCAGAAGACGGAGCCATGACAGCTCCCGACTGCTCAACAGAATTGTACCACCAAAGAAACGTAACTTGTAAATAAGGCCCGAGACGCCTAGGAACGATCCGTTGCACATGCGAACTTTAAGCATCTAAGCTGACAGTGTGCTAAGCAAAAACCGCCGAGGCTGCTCGCCTAGGCAGCACTACGCCAGGTTAAGGAAATTGGCAGCATTCTTTAGGAAGAGAGCATGAGAGCAACTAAAATACCTTTGGCGATGCGGAAGCGCGAACACCGAGCCCAGCAAGAGGATTGTCCTCTTCTGCGTGTCGTGGCTTCCTATCAAACGGCGAGGCTGCTGGACGAGGCATGGCTGCGACGAAAGTGCGCGCTGATGAGGCTAATCAACCGCGGCAAAGATTCGACCACTGCAAGTTTGCTTGTCCCTAGTAAGCGCAACTTCCCTGCTAAATTGATCAAAGCTCGTACTGACAAGGAAAGTGGAGCTCCCTCCCAAAGCCTTTGCTCTGTACATTTGGATGCTTGGGTTGGGCTGGGTGGAGTATGGTTGGCTGGAAGGGGAACGAGACAACTTCACATTTGGATGAGGGAGTTGGTGGCAGGGGGAAACGGGTGGCCCAGATTGGCTAAGAAATTGTCGAGTTACAAGTCGATGACGTGGCAACGGAGCTAATGTCGAGGTTTTGTGTACCTTTTATATCGCAGCTGGATTCATGTAATGCTGTTTATATCTATTAGTTGTATGATGTGACACAATTGAACCGAACCAAACCCAACTGCTACGAAACTGCGCCTCGCCCAACGCCGAAGGAGGCCCTCGGCTGACAGAGCGAGCGGCGTACAGTAACTGGAGTCGCCAGAACGGCAGTAGCTCGTGGGTCCTGATCACAATCACGACAAACTAATCAGTTTCAGCAGCTTACAAGATTGAACTTCTTCTGTCGGAACCTAGTAGGAGTTTCCAACCATGGAGGAGTCTCCTGATGTCGTCGTCGCTCCGGCTAGGAGACCTAGCGACCATGGGCTGCGTAATCGGCTTAGCAGTACCACCGATAGACAGGTACTACAAGCAGGCATCAGCAATACGTTTCGCCTTTCTTCGGTCATGTGAACATTCCTACCTAACATTAGTCTTTCTCAGGAACAAGGCACGGTCCCTGGAACCTCTGTGTCGGAGCATCCCCCACCTGAGTAAGCATTCAATCGTTATGGCCCATCTCGAGACTGTTTGTGACGAATCTGACACGTGCTCGTCGACAGGCGAAATGTCGACACCGACTTGAAACGGAGTCAGTCCGTGGCTGTTGGAGCATACCATGTCCAAGAGCCGGACGCTTCTCCTGTTGGTATTCGGAAGTACGGAAGCGGATCGTTCTTGGGTGGGCTTACCGGTAAGTCTCGTCCAGGCAGCTTCACACCTCAATGAACTTACATTGAGGAATGACGTACAACCTGCTATCCATCAGGAACGCTTCCGGAAAGCTCCATAAGGACATCCTTAAGCCGATCAAGGGGAGCTTCATTGGCGATAAGCCGGGATGCGGTAAGTGTTTGTATTAGGAGTGGTTTGGAATTGTTTTCATTGCTTTTCGTTCTATCCATGATTACCTTGGCATCATCGCAGGAAAGGGAGGCAAGAGCGGCGTCAGTTTTCCCTGAAGAGAAACTTGGGAATCTGGCACCAATTAAAGTGGTAAGACAATGCGGTCAAGTTCACGTGTTCTTCTAGAATCGCATATGCTAATGATGCTCTGTGCAGGAAAGGAGCAACAGTGCAGTGGGTACTCACACACAAGGGCTGCTCTGCTCCTTGGCTCATGGAGACAAAAACTTGAATGGCATTCGAAGCGTTACTCGTTTGATGGTAAGCTGGCTGTTATTTTTCACGTTCTCAGGAGCTTCGCACTAAACAACTGTGCAGAACACAGGCCCTCAGACCAAGCAAGCAGTCTGCAACATGTGTGGTGATGCCTTGCCATCGGATGAAGAATACGCACCATGCGAGTGTGCTTTCAGGATGTGCACCATCTGCTTGGATCATGTGCACAAGTATGAACGAAACCGTTGCCCAGGCTGTGGAGGAGACCTTCGCAGCCGAGAACAATGTATGCAACGAGTTGAAGCCGTACTTTCTGCAGATTAAGCATGGTAAACGTTCTAATGTTTGCGTATCTTCATCTTCAGGGACCATTATGCAAGCAATGCTCAATGAAACACCTCGGGGTAGCACTTCCTCTCCTTCGCGTCTCGCAAGGACAGCATCAAAGCAGCTGCAGAGCATAACGGAGATTGAACAATCAGGACCACAGGTATGCTTGAGCCCTTCAAGTCACATGTGTGCTACTCAATATGTGTTTCTTAGTCATAAGAGAATTATTAAGGTATTTTTTTGCTCTACAGTTACACGGAGAAAAAGGTATTGTACCTCTTCAGCAAGATAGCGCCATCATTCAAACCAGTCAGCCCCAGTATGGGTATGGCAGTGTCGCTTGGCAGCAGCCACCAACTAAGGCACCTGAACGGGCTGTCCCCATGTAAGTCTTCTGTGCCAGATTCCAGGGTAAGAATTACAGCACGTACGCCCTAATCCCGATCTTCTGTAACCATTTTCAGAGCTGACTGGAAGAAGAAGAGCTTGGCGAGAAAGTTGAGCTACCCTGGCAGCATTATTGGGCCCTACAGGTCTGTTCGTCAAGCAAGAATCTGCTTTTTATGTTTTAAATACCTTTTGACTGACCGTAAGTGGAAAATCATGCAGGATTGTTCTGTTCATTCGCCTTTGTTCAATCCTGGGATTTCTTCAGTATCGGGTTGCCAACCCCACAGAGACAGGATATTGGCTCTGGCTGATGTCTGTCGTTTGCGAGATATGGTGCGAACCGTGTGATTTTTGTAACATTCGTGCCAAATGTAGTGTACTTATTTGTCTGTTCATACTTTCAGGTTTGCTGTTTCTTGGGTCCTTGACACACTCCCGAAGTTGACCCCAGTCAAGAGAGAGACGTACAAAGATAGACTGAAAGCTGTGTAAGAGCAATTTAAAGTTACATACTTTTCAGTGCATGACGACTGTGAAGACGTTCTGACCTGCCTACGTTGCAGGTATGATGACGGAGGCGAAACGCTCCCGCAGTTGGATGTTTTTATCACGACTGCTGATGCTACGAAGGAGCCACCTCTGGTCACAGCAAACACGATACTTTCTGTTTTGGCGACCAACTATCCACCTGACAGGCAAGTTTCTACTACGCAAACCAGTTTGTGGGTGTTTCAGTGTGTTAACAATCTTTGTTCTGCTCTTGAGCAGAATTGCGTGCTACCTGTCTGATGATGGGGCGTCCAAGCTGATGTTTGATGCCATGGCCGAGACTGCTGGCTTTGCACGACTTTGGGTTCCTTTTTGCAAGAAACATAACATCGAACCAAGGTCCCCAGATGCTTACTTCAGCCAGAACGTGGACTTTCTGAAAAACAAAGTGCATCCTGATTTTGTGAAGACTCGACGCAAGGTCAAGGTATGAGATGCTCAATCAAGAACCATAATAGTACCTTCATTGTTTGCTCATCTTATGCAACCAATGCAGAGAGAATATGAAGAGTTTAAAGTTCGCATGAATGCATTGGTTGCTGAGAGCCGTTTTCCACCGGAGGAAGGCTGGATGCTGGAGGATGGAACCCCGTGGCCGGGCAACAATAGGCGCGATCACGATGGGATTATTCAGGTAAGAAGAGAATGTTCTTATTCCCACCCCCTCTCAAGATACCTGCTGTTTAAGTTAAGTGGTCTTCTAACGAACCTACTTTACACCAGGTATTTCTACACCCTGATGGAGACGTTCGTGATTTTGAGGGAGGTGTCCTTCCACCCCTCATCTACGTTTCACGAGAGAAGAGGCCTGGGCATGATCACAACAAGAAAGCTGGAGCAATGAACGCTCTATTGAGAGCCAGTGGGTTGATTACTAACGGCGCTGTGCTGATGAACTTGGACTGCGATCACTACGTCAACAATGCTGATGCGATTCGTGACGTATGTTGTGAATTATGCTGAGCTGCTGTCTTTCATTCAAGGAAACTGATGTACTTTTGCGTTATGCAGGCTCTTTGCTTCTTCTTGGATCCCATTCAAGGCTACACTACCGGATTTGTGCAGTTTCCCCAGCGTTTTGATGGAATTGACAGGAATGACCGTTATGCAAATCACAACACTGTGTTCTTTGACATCAACATGAAAGGTCTCGATGGCCAGCAGGGGCCTGTATATGTTGGAACTGGATGTTTCTTCCGTCGCCGTGTAAGGAACCTTTTTGCTAATAATTTCCTTCGTTTCTGCTGTCTCTGCTCGGAGATAACAGTGGCAATGCTCTGTGTCTTTCAGGCCCTCTACGGTTATTTCCCCCCTCCTAATCCAAGTAAGCTTGGCATCTCAAAAAAGGCCAAGAATGGTCTGTGGAACTACCTGTGCTGCTGCTGCCTTCCCCGGAAGACAAAGGAAGAACCTAATTCAGAGTCACTGGATGGACATGAATCAAACGATCAGGGTATGCCAACTTCTGTTTTTTTTCTTAAATGGTATCTGTTGCATGTCTCCTTCCAAACTTATGACACGTTCTTCACTATTTGATTCGCAGATTCCGTTCAACTGGTGAAGAAGCCAAAGATTCCAGCACGATTGGGTGCGTGTGCCCATTTCGTCAGCACAGCAACGGGCGATGAGAACATGTCTGGCGATGTCGAGGAGCAACCTCTGAGCCCAAGGTCTATGCTGAGTGATGTAGTTCTTACCATCAGCTGTGACTATGAGGCCAACACAGACTGGGGCAAGGATGTGGGATGGATGTATGGCTCCGTAACAGAGGACATTCTAACCGGGATGAAGATTCACACACGTGGATGGCGTTCTGCATATTGTGATCCAGACCGTGCTGCATTCAAGGGATCAGCTCCTTTGAACATGACAGACCGTCTGCACCAAGTTGAGAGATGGGCAACAGGTGCTGTGGAGATATTCTTCAGTGGAAGAAACCCATTATGGTCTCAGTGGGGCACTAAGTTAAAACTCCGCCAACGAATAGCGTGAGTGGTTGCAAGTCTGAAACCTTGTTTGTCCATAAGATGTTCTGTTTTCTTGGCTCACGTGCTCTTGTTTCGGATGAACAGGTATGCGAACAACGCGTTCTATCCGTTTACAAGTGTGGCAATCTTTGCATACTGTCTCCTGCCACCCCTTGCACTGCTTACGGACTTCTTCTTTGTTCCAACGGTGAGACCTTGGTTTTCAAAGGCATGGGCTGCTCTGGCCGCTGATGACAGTGTTCATCTGATGGTTCTAGCTTGTTTTTTTCTCTGTTCTTGACATGCTCGTTCCCTTATTTTTTGCAGCTGGATCGTTACGCAGTCATCTGGTTTGCTGTGCTTATCCTCTCGTTCCTGGCGTCCTCTGTGCTGGAGCTGAAATGGAGCAAAGTGTCTTTTGAAGCATGGTGGAGGAACGAACAGTTTTGGCTCATTGCAGGAATAAGTTCCCACTTTGCAGCCGTTGTGCAGGTAAGCAAGCAATCATGCAGCGTGTCTTATCGACTCTTTGCATTTGCCAGTAGCTCGTGGCTTGACCATTTGCTAATGGTTCCTTGTGCCTGTCTCTCTCAAAACCCGTTGTCCCTATGCACACAGGGTTTGCTAAAAGTTATTGCTGGATTGGAGATCAGTTTCACGTTAACTTCAAAAGGTGGAGATGACGGAGATGTGGATGAGCTACACACTTTCAAATTCTCGTGGCTGCTCCTTCCTGGGTGTTTCATTGGTCTTTTCAACATCCTGGGCATCATTGTGGGGGTTGGACGGGCCATGAGTTCAGATGGTTCACAGGAATGGGGTAAGCATTCTATCTTTATCCCTTTGTTTTTGCTGCTTCACAAACCCCACTCTTGTTCTCCCTCTCCTCCAGTGTCTCCTTCCCTCCCTCCTTCGCATCCCTCCCCTGCTCCCCCCTCCACGGCCCCTCTCTCCCCCTCCCTTGCACTCCCTCTGTTAACCTTATCATTCCACTGCCATCCCTCCCAACCTTGTCATTTGCCTGTGCATGTGGATGTTCGTGCGTGTGTGGCTATGGAAATTGCAGGAAAGCTTGCTGGCAAGCTGGTGTTCAGTTTCTGGGTCCTTATCCACCTTTATCCATTTGCCAAGGGTTTGCTCGGGAAGAGGGATCGTGTTCCCACAATCGTCATTGTCTGGTCGGTGCTTCTTGTGGTCACCGTGGCTCTCCTGTGGTCAAACTTTATTGGAGGAAGCTTCTGAGAGAGTTATGCCCGCTGCTCTTGCTGGAGGCTACTGATTCTAGCCCGTCTTTATACATTTCCAAAGCGAAGTAGGTACCGTAATATTAATGTTCTGCTGATGCAGTGTATTCTTTCTTTAGGACATTAGTGTCAAAGCTAGCTAGGTAGGAAGAGACTGTCAAATTACATAGGTTATATATAATTGTAGGCTTGGTAGGTGTTACTGAAACCTACTGTAGAGGGTACAGCCCCCTCCTTGTATCCCTCTCTCTTCTAATCTCGACCTCTTTTTTCTCTCGTATCTTTTGGTCCCTTCCTAAACCCTCTCGCCCTTCATGGCTACCTAGCATTCCTAGTTCTGATATGGTACCAGAGCAGGTTGCCCCTCACGGGCCTGCTCCTCACGCTTCCGCCGCGTACTCGCTCTTCGTTCGTCCCTTCCGTGCTGCCGTGGCGGCCGTGCCGCGCTGCCATGGCGGCTTCATGGTGCTGCCGTCGCAGCCCCGACGCGCTGCCGTGCCGAGCTGCCACGCCGTGACGACGTCGTCGTGCTGCCGTGGCAGCGTTGACGTGCCGCCGCGGCATCGACGCCGCGCTGTGGCGGCGTCATCATGCTTCTGTGGCGGCGTCGTCATGCTTCTGTGGCGGCGTCGACGGGCGGAAGCGGGCCGCACGTCGTTTTAGGCACCGCCAGCTCGCCCGCACATCAGCCAGCGCTGTGTAAGCCACGGCGCCTTGCTGACGTAACGCCACATCCCCTGCACCACGCCTAGTTCCAGCCGCAGATGCTGAGTTCCCGGTCGTCGCCGGGCCGTGCCATGCCGCTGTGCGTCGCGAGTTTCGCCGTCGCCGCCGCCGTCACTGCCGCCGTCGCCAACGCTGCCGCTGCCACCGCCGTGCCGCCATCGCCGCTGCGCCGTCGCCGCCGCCCGTCGTCGACGCTGCCACCGCCACCGCCGCCGCTGACGCCGTTGCCGCCACTCGCCGGGGGTGGCACCGCCGCGCACGAGGGACAGCAGCCTCTCCTGCTGCAGGACCTGGGGGGTGCACGGGCTTAGGGGTGTTGGGTGTTGGGTGGGCTTGAGACTACCAAGCCTAGGGGGTGTGTTAAATTATATAGTTTATCTATATTGGAAACACCTCAAAGACTTTAGCGTTTCTGAAGTGTAACACTACACTCGAATAAAAGTCGTATCGAGTACACGAGTCAATGGAGGTTACACGAGGAGGTTGGACGAAAAAACACGAAAGGACGAAGGGACACGAAGGGTTGCAACCGGAGGTTGCGACTGACCGTTGCGACTGCAAGGGTGGTAACCGAACCAACGATCGAGTCGCTGTGTGACTCGATAACCGTTTATTCAACTGTATTCTACAACTGCTTTATTCCCTATTTTCTATATATTCCAGTATGCTTGCTTCTTTTATCAATCACTTGCTCTCACATACTAGTGCAAGGGTTCAACTACTCAACTCTTCCGCTGCACTACTCAAGCATCTTGTACCAGTGGGACTTAGTCTCAGGAAAGATCCTAAGGGCTTTTCTCAGCCCAACATGGTATGAGAGCTGGTCAGAGACCAAACTCCCAGCAACGACACTCAACCTATAGTCAAGCACATCAAGAGAGTCATCGATTCCAAGTCATGGACAACAAGGGCAAGAAGTCTTCTACGGGCTCACCCAACGCCCAAGACACTCAACCCGGCAACTCTGGACTACACACTTCAGGACTGCAAACCGAGACCGGCGCTGCTTAAGAAACAACAGGGAGGGTACCAGAAATGGTGACCCCTTCACCCTCTTCAAGCGTGGACCCGAACCTTATGGAAAGGTTCTTCAGCTTCATGTCGCACTTTGACTAGCAGCAGCAGACAAGGACGCCTGCGCATTCAACACAGAGCAACGGGGGAAATATGGGATTAGCACCAATGAGCCTCGACAACTCATCATTCGGGCGGCACAATCAGGCGCCTACCTTTGCGCCTTATCACTCTTCACCAGGGACGTTCGAGTTCATGCCGCCCCGTGCTCAACCGAAAGCAGCTGCATCACAACAGACACCAAACGAGATATTGAGTCTCCAGGCGCAGTTTTCACATGTGATCAAACTGCAGACATCTTCACCATTCAACGGGCACGACTTCTTTACCTGGAGTTTTGAGTTCGAGCTGCTGATGGAGGCCGCGCACCTCCTGGGATACTTCAACAGGTCCCTGCGATTTCCAAGCAATGGCACTGCAAAGGAGCAGGAAATATTCACTTCTCAGTCGCTGTTGGCGTACATAGTTCTCCTGCAAAATCTGTCACCACAGGAGCAACAGAGCATCAGAACGTATCGGAGCTACGGAAACTCCGCGGAGCTCGCCTGGCATCATCTGAAGTGTCCCTATCAAGCAAACGACAGCGTGACACAAAGCAGACTCATGCAGCAGTTGACCACAATACAAATGAAGACCGGGGAAAAAGAGATGCAGTATATGAGTCGCTGCCAGACACTCCGTGACCGCGTGCTCCAGTGCAGAGGTACAATCACTGAAGAAAGCTTCGTGACACTTGTCCTCGCCGGGCTCGGGCCAGAATGGAGAACCACGCGCTCGCTTCTTCGCGCCTACGGACGAATTTCTGAGATGCACCTCTGCGCCGAGCTCCATGCTGAACAACAGGAGATGGACCTGTTTGAAGAAAGACAACCAAGAAACAAGCAGTAACCGTTAGTCGTCTATACTCAACGAAGAAACGACAACAATTACAACCGACGTGATAAGCAGAACCGACACAACACCAGAGGACTCACCATCGTACCACCGTTCTGCCACAATGGTCAGACATCTGGACACTCCAAGGTTAATTGCACGCGCCCTCGAGTTTATCGTCCAGCAGATCCGCAAGTCGCCTCCACTCAAGAAAATCCGCCAAACCGCTCATCTACACCTGCACGAAACACACCAAACATCATCAACTGCATGGTACGGATCGACAGCTGCAGACCCGAGTCACCACCCACTTACACTCCAGACGAAGAAGAACTGCCGCCGCCACGTTCACAAGGTCTACAGGTCAACCCAACGTATGCTGCAGTCGCCAACGCCGAACCCACCGGGCGAAACACCTGGTTCTTGGACAGCTGCTGCGGCCAACATATGTGTTCTTCCGGGCACTTCGTGCAACGAGAGCGACGTCTAAACCACGACGACATCATCACCGTCGCCAACAACGAGAACCTAAAAACAAATAGACAAGGCGTCGTTCAGCTTCAGTCAATGGAGACAAACGTTATACTACAACTCAACAAAGTCCTCATCGTCGACAACTTGGGATACAACCTACTAAGCGTCAGCCAGTTAATGGCGAAGGGGATTCACCTGGAATGCAATTCGGACGACAACGAGTTTCGCCTTTACCACGGGAAGGGCGGCCTCTTCATCGGTCGCGCTCTCCTGAAGTCGGGCGTCTTCGTACTGGATTTCGTCCCCGACCGCGGTACTGCCGACAGCGATGGCATCGTGTCGTTTGCCGCCTGGACGCACCCACCGGATCTTGACCCCGACTTTACTCCAGACGGCTTCTGGTACTCCAACACTATCCCTGCAGCAGAGTGAACACGAGCATTAGCACTCATTCGACAAGAACGACAAGTACCAACAAGTACACCTTCCTTGACATCACCTGTAGCAACAACAGCAGGACCAAGCCGCGGGACATCACCAGCAATCCGAGGACCGCCATCCGAAGCAGATCAACTCATGCCCATCACCCGAGGAGTCTGCCGCAGTCCTGCCACGATCGTCGCGTTCTTCTCCAACGCCAACCTGTACCAACGCTCACCCGGCCATCGCGCTCCCGACGACATCTGGCATCAACGCCTCGGACACCCTGCAAATAGCACAGTACTACAAACCATACAAGCCGTAGTATTAGAAAAGGACGCTCTTCTCACAATGAGCGGACAGGAGCTTCGGCGACCCCGCGCATGATGCTTCACGTGTCCCGAAGCTGATCTTCCCCACCAACCTTTTCCGTCGCACCACAATCCAAGCGCACCTGTATACGCACCGATGGAAAAAGTCTACAGCGACATCTTAAATATGCCTCGAGACGACAGTGAAGCAGAGTACAACTATGTCATCACGTTCATCGACGCAACAACACGATACGTCTGGCACTACAACCTCAAGACACGTGATCAAGCGTTCGAAGCTTTCACGACGTGGCTCCCCATCGCTGAACGAGAGTCGGGGTCGCAACTCAAGAGTTTCCAGTCAGACGGGGCACTGGAATACCAGTCACAATGATTCAGGAACTACTTGGCAGAAAGAGGCATCAGACGCCTGGTGTCTCTGCCCTACGCTCACCAGCAGCAGGGGGTCGTAGAAAGGATGAACAGAACCTTGCAGACGACGATGCGGAAGCTGCTCCTAGGGATGAGACTGCCCAACACGCTTTGGCCTGACGCAATGAAGCACACAGTCCATCTGCACAATTTGCTGTCCTCGTCATCACTTCCAAACAGCACATCACCGCACCTGCTGTGGACAGGAAAACAGAGTACAAAATTACTTCGAGTCTTCGGCTGCATGGTACAGAATAGACCCCACACAGCCCAAGCAGGACGATTCTCTCAACGAGCACGGTGGGGGCTACACCTCGGCATCGCAAAACATTTCCAAGCATGGAAACTTCTCGACATTCAAGACAAAACCACCGTGGCCTCACGTGATGTAATCTTCTACGAGCGACTGACGCTGCAACATTACCTGGACAACATCGCCAACACAAACGACCCCACCGATGGCTTTGAGGGCCATCGGTCCTTCGCCGACCATGCTGCCGAAGCTAACGCAGCATAAGAAAACGTACAGTGACGGAAACAATTGTCCGTATGTTTTGCATTAATTTGAGTTTTTTTTTTCGCGTTAAGACCATTATACATTAAGCCTTAATGTTTAATGGTGGTATGATTTGGGAGGGGCATATAGTGAATGTGTTCATAATACAAAAATCCAGAATTGTACATTGGATCCAACTCATATCCCAGAAGTTAAACAGGGGGTACATCCGGACAAATAGTTCCAAACAGAGAGAGCAAACTTTAGAACTACGTTTCTCGTACATAGCCCACCGACGTTTGGCCTTGATCACCACCCACACCCTCCTAGGCATGTTACCTACGAGGTTAGTGCAAACATTGGCAGAGAACTTCTTGCACTCTTACTGGGCCCACCATTTTGCATAAGGGGGTGTGCACTAGGAAAATCACGAAAAAGTTGGGCGTATGCAAGAGTATTGTGAATGATTTTTTATTGAGTGGTATCTCAAGAATAGCCATGCTGAGGTGTGGCAAAAGATGCAATTAGCTAGTCGGCCCCATCTTATCACGGATCGTCTTCGTTGTACCGTTGTAGGGTAAAAATACGATTGGAGTGGCCAAAACTAGCATAGACACCGCGAAACTAAGGGTAATGTTGCACGGTTGACTGTGCACCCTTGCACCATTAAAATCATGCTAGGATCCGCGGGACTAGTCACAGTGCAGCAGTCGTAGAAGCCATGACTGTTCTGGAAAAAACCTCCAGGGCCGACTGCTATTCGTGGAGTCGCATGATGAGTGGACAATTGATGTTCAAAAGCATATGATCTGGTCAAATGGGACCAACATCAACTGCTTCAGCTCCAATGGCCGTGCGTTTGCCTGGATTCGTGAATGCACAACCCTGCACTACCACCAAGTCAAACAGACGGTAAACCATGGGGACAAGGATCGGTGAAGGTGTGGGGATGTATGACATGTGCGAGGGTGGGGTTCATATGCAAGATTGACGGGCGCATGGACAGGCCCTTGTACGAGAGCATTTTGCACGATGAACTCGAATCGACCCTTGATTTCTATAGCATTTTCCCCTCTTAGGTCATTTTAGTACGGACAATGACTCTAAGATTTTGTCATGCCTAGTGCAGGAATGAATTGGAGAACGTGAGTATGTAGCCCTGGAGTGGCCTTCTTCCTCATCAAACCTCAATCTCTGGGCTTACCTGAAAAGGGAGCTGACTAAGCATAAAAGGCCTTTCTCTGGAATGCGAGAACTTTCTGACATGGTACAGGAAGAATGGAGAAGATCCATGCCGAGGTTTGCTCTAGCCTTATCGACAGCACTCCTAGGAGGGTGCGGGTGGTGATCAAGGCCAAAGGTCGGTGGGCTAGGTACTAGAAACGCAGTCCTGAAGTTTGCTCCTTCAGCTTGGAACTATTTGTCCGGATGTACCCTTTGTATATGTTTTGGGATATGAGTTAGATCCAATGTACTATTTTGGACTTTTGTGCCATGAACACATCCACTATGTGCCCCTCCCAAATCATATCACCATTAAACATTAAGGCTTAATGTATAGTGATCTTAATACCTAGAAACCCAAATTAATGCAAAACAGACGGACAATTGTTTCCGTGACTGTACCTGAAGCCTCGGAAGCTGCCGAACCACTCCCTTACTGCTCCGTGCCCGTTCCACTCGACGACGACAATCCTCTCGATAGTAACAACCTCGACACTTATTACCACTTCGCTGACCAAGGTTACACTACACCTAAACCGGTCGACACAAATATCTCTGAACGCATCGGACCCAATTTCTTACCCGACCCCGAAGACGGTGACGAAGCAGCTTATCCCGAGAATGACAATTCCCCTCGACACTCACCCATGAGCCTGCAGATACTTGGACTATGGGTCGCCGTCCAGAGTCCGCCGCCGCCGTCGCCGCGCGAGCCATCGACTCTGTCGCAGGCTCTGCGGGGGGAACACAAGGCGAAATGGAAGGAAGCAATGGAAAAGGAACTAAAGGCCCTGCAAGACCGAAATACGTGGAAGCTGGTACCTGCAACAAAAACCAACGGGAAGAATGTGCTCTCGGGGAAATGGGTGTACCGCATCAAGACTAATGCGGACGGCTCCATCGACCGTTTCAAGGCTCGCTGGGTCGTAAGAGGATTTGACCAGCGATACGGAACCGACTACACGAAGACATTCGCCCCAGTCTCCTGACATACTTCTCTACGCATTTTGCTCGCCGTCGCGGCCACAAAAAAAGCTACCACTACCCCAGATCGATGTCGCCAACGCCTTCCTGTACGCACCTGTGGACGCCGAAATCCTCATCGAGCAGCCCCACAGATTCATCGACGATCCCACAAAGGTGTGCCAGCTGGTGAAATCCCTCTACGGAATTAAACAAGCCCCGCGGCTCTGGCAGCAGCACCTCTACGACCGCCTCGTCAGGATCGGTTTTCTGCAGTTGCCGCACGATCAAGGCATGTATGGACTACAGAAGGGGGGGGGATTTCGTCCTACTCATCATCTAAGTCGATGATCTACTCTACGTCGGCTCCACTACCGACATCACCACCTGGTTCGAAGGGGAGCTGAGGCGTGACTTAACACTCACGGTGTCAGACACCGTGAGCCAGTACCTGGGTCTAAACATCGTCGAAGATGACTCGGCACTCTACCTACACGCCGGAAAATACGCAGGCGTTGTCGCGAAGAAATTCGGCCTAGCGCTAGTCGCAGTCGCGACTCCCTATCGCTACGGGAACAACAGCGAAAACTCCGCATAGCTCCCCGCGAAACAAATCTAGGAATATCAACAGTTCGCAGCAGTAACTTGCCGACTGGATCTGTCCTACAGCGCGAGCCAACTGGCGACACACCTGAAGCAGCCAGAGCAAGAGGATCTCGAGGAGCTAAATCGGGCACTGCTCTACTTCGTCTCTACGCCGACGACCGGACTAACCTACAGCAAAGTAACGTCATCGTCCGTACAGCTACTCAGCTATGTCGACGCGGACCACGCGGGAGATAGGGAAAATCGTCGCTCCAGAACGGGCTACATCTACCGACTAGAGCCTATCGGGACTATTTTCTGGCAATCGAGCAGGCAGGAACTAATTGCGCTCTCCTCGGCTGAAGCGGAATACATTGCTCTCTGCTCTGCAACCAAAGAGGGACTTTACCTACAGGAGCTGCTCGAGGAAGCGAAAATTACGACCATGCCCGCCTTCTCGCTATTCTGCGACAACCAATCTGCGATAAAAATCGCGAACAAAAACGGGTTCGCCAACCAAACCAAGCACATCGCCCTACGGTATTTCTTCGTCAAGGATGAAATCGGAAAGGGGAGACTTCAACTCAGTTACTGCCCCATACTAATATTCTCGTAGTACCAAAGTTAAGCAGGTACTGAGTTAGCACACACTTTCTTCTCTAAATTGTATTCCCAAGTCTTGGTGAGCAATCTTCTCATGCTATCCGTATGACACATTGCACATGACATTAAAAGCTACGTTGCATTCTGATCCAGCCCATCTGCTCACAAAACTGGAACCTGGAGATGTCTCTCAGAGTAGCGAGATGAATAGAAACAACAGTACATAGTGCTTTTACCTAGTGGGTTGTACTCTCTAAAGGCATACACCTAACTAGCCTATACTAAGAGCATGTTCCTACGAGCCTCTTCGCAGGCAACCTCTTCCCGGACTCACGCGCGACCTTGATATCGTGTTCCCAAGACCCCTTTTTGGAATAATCCCGTTTCATATATGCGTTCGAACGCTCTCAACCACATAAAAATAGCTGGCATTGAAAATTTACTGTGACGATTTACGCTCGTCTGAAAAGAGGTTCTAAAACGCACCCCTGAATCCCGAAAAGCCGAATCTCACTTCATACTTCGCGGAACCGCACTGAAACATTTCGCGAAAAAAATGGCGACATTGTAGAACGCGAGTCTGAGCAGAGGTTGCTTGGGAAGAGGCTGGTAGGAACACGCTCTAACAGACACTACTAGTCCAACCTCTGACGCAAGGGTCTGAAGACCAGTCAGGAGAGTACAAACAAGATAAGAGCAAACCAGGGCGGCACTACTAGTCCTCCCACTGGAGTAGAGGCCACAAGGCCAGTAAGGAGAATATAAAAAGAGTAGTACACAATCAAGGCCCAAGCAAGTGTGAAGCTACAGGAACTAGACCTAGTTGTACACAGTGCCGCTGATGATCTTTAGGCGCAAGCGCCTTAGTACAGATATCAGTTGTGTTGGCACCGAAAGCCAAGTGAACTACACGAGCCTAGCGCCGCTGTTGTAGCTCGCGCAGGAGGAAGTACCGCAGCTGGATGTGGTTCGCTCTGCATTCTAATCGAGGCTCCTTACACAGGAGGATCAAGGCCCTGTTGTCAGCGTACAGAACCGGGGCAGAGCTAAGCCGCTCACCTAAGTCTGTGAGCAAGAAGGTCAGCCAGCGGAATTCCTGTGCCGCCATGGAACCAGCGTAGATCTCAGCCTCACAGCTAGATTGTGGAACCGACGACGAGCGGATGGACCTCCACGAGATGGCACCTGACCCAAGGCTAAAGCAGTAGCCCTGGGAGGACCTGAGCGTCTCAGCGTCTGTGTGCCCGATTAGCACTAACTCCATGCCCGATGTACTTGCTAGATAACGCAAAACCCTCTTAGAGGCCGACCAGTACTGTGGTCGGTGTCTGCCTGTGGCCACAAAGCGACCAAGGATGCTAAGAGGGTATGCGAGATCTAGACAAGTGCAATTCATCAGGTATATGAGGCAAACCACCAGCTTTGCGTAAGGACCACTAGGCTCTACAGGCTCCTCAGGGGCTGGAGCCGAGAGCGTGTGATCTACTGGCAGAGGCGTGGGCTGTGCAGTAGAGAACTGAAGGCCGAACCTCTGAAGGACCTGGCGCACCAAGTGTGGCCGTGTGAGAGTGATGGTGCGCGCTGCTCTGTCCCTGGAGATCTGCAGGCCAAGGTAGGGTTGCAGCTTTCCGAGGTCAGTACAGGTGTGTCTCCTCAGCAGCCTAGGCTTCATGGAGGCCAGTGCGTCTTTGTCTGCAGTAGCGAAGACCAGGTCATCTACGTAGACAAGGATGTAGAACGGGATCTGGCCAGAACGAACGAAGAGCGAGGGGTCTGCAAACGACGGGAAGAACTGCAGGTCAGCTAGCGTAGCACACAATGTGTCGTGCCACTCGCAGGGCGCCTGCCGCAAGCCGTAAACCGGGCGCCGAAGCAGCCATTCGGCCTCAGGGGCGAACGAGCCAGTGAAGCCTGGAGGGCGATGCAGGTAGACCTACTCGTGCAGACTGCCCTGAAGAAACGCTGTGGAGAAGTCAAAAAGGTATGAAAGAAGTCAACACCCTCGCGCTGACTGAAGCCTCTAGCCACGTAGCGCACCTTGAACACATGCGGCTCTCCAGGGGGGCGCTTCACCTTGAAGAGCCAGCGGCCTTCGACTACATTCACCCAGGTGGGGGAACTGCGTCAACAAAGGTGTTGGTGGATCTCCAAGATGCCATCTATTGCTCCATGACAACTATCCACTAAGATGCCCAAGGTCTCGAGGTCGCCTCAGCATAGGTGCGAGGGGTCGGCATGTCAAAGGCGTCTGGGTCACCCTCAGGGACTTGCAGCATGGAGCAGAGATGAGGTGTAGCCTCGGACAGGAAAGCTAGCTCGTACTGCCTTTCCTATGGGACGTCACTGCCAAGGGCAGGAGCACCCCCAACGGACGGAGTACAGGCAGGGTGAGAGACTAGAGCGGTGGCGTAGACAAGGCGGCGGGTAGAGGCAAAGTCAGTGACGGCAGCAACAAGCGCGTCCAGACTGGAGACCGGAACAGACGGGTCGGTAACGAGGAAGGCAAGGACCTGAGGAACAAGAGCACTAGCACCACAAAGGAAGTCAGAGAAAGGAGGCGGCACGACAACAAGCGATGACGGAGGAGGCGACGAGAGGAGGGGAGGATGAGACGTGTGAGAACGAAGCAACATAGGGTGAGAGCGGGGAGCACGAGAGACAGAACGAGCATGAGAGGGACGGCGAGACCAGGCGTGAGACAAATGCGTCGGGTCAGGAGACACAGGAGGAGACACAGGAGGGGAACGAGGGGAAAACGAGCCGGAGACGAGTCCGGCGGAGGAAACACAGGGCCCTAGACATGCAGGGGAGGCGACAGCGAAGGAGGCATAGGCGGGGGGTCGAGGGAAGGAAGACCGAGGAGGCGAAGGGCCGACACCGGCGGCGACTGGTGCTGCTGCGGCTCCACGCTGACACCAGAACCTCCAGCTGCACCACAGCTACCTACGAGAAGCTCCACGCCAGCACCCCCAGAACGGGAACCCTCTCCAGCACTGGTGCCACCCCTAGGATCCGTGGACCCTTGCGGCAGCTGCTGCTGCAGCGGCGGCGACTGCGACTGCGGCCGCGACGGCAACTGCTGTGGCTGCGGTTGCGGTGGTGGCGATTGCAGCTTCTACTGCAGTGGCGACGACGGCTGCTCCGGCGACAGTGGAGGAGGAGACACTGGGGCGGAGACCGGCGGCGAGAATGCAGCGGCAGGGCCACCAGAGTCAGACGACTCCTCGAGCGGGACAACCGACGGGAGGGGAGTGACGTGAGACACACCAGGCAAGACGGGGGGGGAGAGGAGTAGAGGCTACCGGGGGAGCAGGAACCAGAAACAGGGGCGGGGAAACCAAGAGACCTCTGTGAGGAAAGCGGTGATAGAAGGAGATAGACTCGTCAAAGGTGACGTCACGCGAGTGAAAGAAGCGGTGGGACGACGGGTGGTAAAAGTGCCAGTCGGACGAATCGAGGGGGAAGCCAAGGAAGACACAGGTTAAGCTGCATGTAGTAAGCTTGTTGGTGCCTGAGGCACGAACGTGAGCAAGGCAGCCCTAGACGTGGAACGCAGACGCGTCACGAGGGAACCCGGTCCATATAAGGGTCGGCGAAACCTGCGGCTGCTGAGAGTGCGGCCACAGGTTAAGCTAGTGAGCGGCGTAGCGAGGGTGTACGGTTGGGTGATGCCCTCCGCACGACAGAACTGGCCAAGCCGACCATAGGCAAACTCGCCACCACGGTCGGAGTGGAGACACAGCACAGGGAGACTGCGGTGGACGCGCGGAGCTATGACCCACAGGATAAGAACGCCAGGCACATCGGCCTTCCGCTCCAGAGGAAACACCGTGGTGTAGCGCGTGTAGTTGTTGACAAGCATTAGAAAGTAGCGCTCTCGATGCGGCCCGGGGACGGGGGCTAGGCCCCAGATGTCCTGGTGCAGGGTCTGGAGTGGCGCGATGGCAGGGCGAAGCGAGGAAGAGTGAGGAGCACGGCATAGTCGGCCCTCGACGCAAGGCATGTATGGTGGCGCAGGCGAGGGAGGGAAGGCAAGGAGCGACGCAAGGAGACCTAGGACAATACCGTGCTGGGACATGTGACGCAGACGAGGGAGTGCGGGGTGATCTAGACGGTGGTTCCATAGAAGCGACAGGTGAGTGAGCAACCGACACGAGCAGGCCGCAACGACTTGAGTAGACGCAGGCACTTGGGGGGATGCCCTCACCAAGGGGGACTCGGTGTCGAGGGTAAACAGGCCAGACCGAGGGTCCTGGGGGAACGTGGTGATGGGGGTACCTGTAGCGACGTCTGTACAGACCACGTACCGCTCGTGTCCAGGGAACGTAGTGGTGACGCCGAGGTCCTGAAGACAGCCGACACCAACTAGGTTCCAGCAGAATGAGGGGATGTGCAGGCCCGTAAGGGAGCCTGAGGGAACCGCCGAACATGGAAGGGTAATAGAGCTGCGAGCAACTACAGGGCTCAAGGAGGGGTCAGCAAACGCGATAGCAGCAGAGGCGGCAAGCGGTGTGAGCTCAGTATGGTCGCAGAAGAAGCAGGCAGACGCGCCAGATTCAAGTGTGAAGGAGAGCGAAGCGAAAGCTGCAGCCGGCGGAGGAGAGAGCATGGAGCCTAGACTAAACAAAGCAGAAGGTCCTACGCTTGACGCTGCAGGGGAGTCTAGACTACACACAGGTGGCACACCTAAACTAGGCAACGCAGGGTAATAAGGTCCGGTCACACTAGAGGCATCAGCATACAGGGAATGCAAATCAGAACAAATCTGATCCATGTCTAACTCAAAAACAGGCACACCACGGCGCACAAGACTGAACCAGCCAGGGGGGTCCGGCACTGGGCCGAAGCGGCGGCGAAAGAGGTCGTCGAGGCGGCGGAAGCAACGGGTGGTAGGGTGCGGATGACCACACACAGTGTCGCGGAAGGGGCCGGTCTGGAGCTGGTACTGGCAACCCCTAGCGCTGGAGCTGCTGCCCGACGCCGAGCTGAGAGGGCCGCCATCACGACGACCACCACCAGAGGCACTGGGCCACTTCAGCGGGAGGCGGCCCTACGACTGCTGCTGCTGCTGCTGCGAGTGCTGTTGCTGCGGCTGCTGTTGCTGCTGCTGCTCTGGGGCACCAGCCCTGGTCCCCTCGTCGGAACCGTTGTCCCCGCCCCCACCTCCACCACCCCCACCACCCCCACCATCCTGACCTCCACCACGCCCCCCCTTGGGGCGGCGGCCCCTACGCTAACGCGGCTGCGCTGAGGCCGCACCGGCGGCCTCAGTAGCAGGGGCTGTCTCGGCGACAGCGGCAGAAACGTCAGCGTAAATGCACTGGGCGGGTGCACAGCCCTAAAACATAGGGACTGCCGGAGTACCACTCGACTGAGCGATAGTACGCTGGCGAGTCTCTATCTCGGACAGGGCATCGACAAAGGCGGTAAGGGTGAGGTCACCGGGGTGCTGACTAAGGAAGTGTTGGTGGGCAGTGGCTAAGCGGTCCGGAAGGCACGTGGCTATGACGTAAAGGGTAGCGCACAGCGGCGGCGGGAAGGCAGTAAGTTGGGCCTCAGTGCTAGCGGCGCGGTAGCTAGCCTCGAGTCCACGAAGGTGAGTGGCTAGGTTAGCGACAGTGGCGAAGGCCGCTAGGTCAGGGAAAAGCATGGGGAGGATCAGGCGGCCAGCGGAGGCGGAGGCGGGCGTGGAGTAGCGATCAACGACTGCCTCTAAGAACGCCTGAGCGTTCGCTACAGCGGTAAAGCGGGGACACTTAGACAGGGGTAGGGCATGACTAGTGGCAAGCTGCGCTACGGCGTCGCGCGAATCCCAAACAGCGCGAGCAAGCGCAGCAGTGGTAAAGGCCTCACGCTCAGCAGCGGTGGGGTCGTCAGTGAGGGCAACAGGCGCGGGGGGGTGGGGAAGCAAGCCATCGACATGAACAGCCAAGGGGTGGCCATCCTGGCGCTGACCTGCCAGGTGTCGGCGAAGGTCGACAATCCAGGCATCGAAGTCGATCGCGCGCCCCTCCGCGTCCAGGCGCAGCACAGCGTCCGCCATCGCACGACCTCAGCGACACGGCGACACGGCGATACGGTGGCACGACGACGCGGCTCCACGGCGTCACGGCGGCACTGCGGTACGGCTACTATGTGGCGCGGCTCCACGGCGTCACGGCGGCACTGCGGCACGGCTACACTGCGGCGCGGCTCCACGGCTCCACGGCGGCACTGCAGCATGACTACACGACGGCGCAGCGGCACAGCGGCAAGGCGACGGCGCGGCGGCGGGGGGAGGACGGCGGCACGGCAGCGGCACGGCAGTGGCACGGCGGCGGCACGGCGACGGCACGGGACGCTGGGGACGGCAGGAACGAGAGGTGGCTCGAACGGGGCCAGCGGGGCGCAAGGGACCAGCAGGGCGCTAGGGGGGCCAGCTAGGCAGGAACGGGGCCAGCAAGGTGCACAGGGCCAGCAAGGCGCACAAGGCCAGTAAGGTGCACGGGGCCAGCAAGGGCGAACGGGGGCCAGCGGGGCACGACGAAACTGGTGAGGCTAGGGCGTACGGGGCGCACGGGGCAAGCGGGGCTCGACGGGGCCAGCGGGGCGCTAAAGGGGCCTGCGAGGCGCACGGGGCTAGCGGGACATATGGGGCCAAGAGGGCGCTAACGGGTTAGCGGGGCGCCTAGGGGCCAGCGGGACGTACGGGGTCAGGAGGGCGCTACCGGGCCAGCGGGGCGTTAAGGGGCCAGCAGGGCGTACGGGGCCAGGAGGGCACTAACGGGCCAGCGGGGCGCTAAGGGAAGGGCGAGGGCGGAAGCGGGTGGGAGGACGGAACCTACTCAATACCATCTGAGAGTAGCGAGATGAATAGAAACAACAGTACAGAGTGCTTTTACCTAGTGGGTTGTACTCTCTAAAGGCATACACCTAACTAGCCTATACTAACATATTGCATATATGTTTGACAATGTGTTCTATCTTTCCATCTTCTCCTACCTTCAACACATTTCTGTGAGGTGCCTGCTGTATACATAACCCCTACTTTGGCATTCCATCAGCAGGAACGCCCTACTCACGCCACACGACAATGCTGGAAACGTTGATGAAGGAACTTCAGGTTGACACGTAGCAACCGGAACTTGAAGAAAACCATTAATTTCTGATACGCCACAAGTCACACGAGATGTGGGCCGACCAAAAACAAGGTGACGGAATGGCAGCTTGAATGGAAGTAGATGTGAAGGAAGGGAGGCGCAGGTGAGGGGCGACGTCACTGCTTTATTCTATAAAGCCTGGAGGGATTTCTTCTGCTCCTGCTTTTCTTCCTGTGGCCTCGTGCATTTCCATCGGTGCGAATCCGACTTTTCAGGCCAGCGCTCGCGGATTGAATCGTGGAGCCTCAAACATCCAGGCATCTGCATCGAGACGCTTCGCCTCTGCCTGCATCTGCGCCACTGCCCCTTCCTTTACCATTGCCAGGGTCTCCGTTTTTCTAGCCGGAGTTGCCGTCACTTCATCTGCAAGCCGAAGAAGTTCATCCTCTGACGGCACTTGCGGCGTCACCACACGACGGGACGGCCCTAGACCAAACATCCGTGGCACTGCCACTTTGCTGGAGATAAAACGATAGGTGGCCTAGAATGGTCCTACGGATTCTCCTTGGAAATGCAGACAAGCCACTTTCAACGCGGGAGCGAGACAGGCGCGAGGTACACGCGGCGCAACCCACAGACCCTCCAAGTGAAATGGCGGCGCTTTGACATACAGCAACAGGTCACCAGTAATCCTGAATTAGGGGAGATGGATGAGCGGCGATCCACGCACTCATTCAAGGGGGACTGTACTTGGCCACTTTGTGGTCCTTCCTCTCGTGGGCAGTTCCCCTCGTCCATGCGAGAGGCACGGCAGCAGCGGACAGATTCGAGCATGCTGGGTGGTGTGGCGGGAAACCATCCAAACTCTCTGCAACTGCTGTACTGCACGGAACTACACTGAATTGTTTAATCCGATAATTTTATGCGAGAACGAAGTGAAACTGAAGTGGGACAGTATCGAGGTCAAGTTATGCTGTGTGATACGCCCTGTCTTCTCACGCCGTACCGTCAGGACAGCCCCGACAATATCGAGGCTTGTTGGCTGGGAAAAACCATCCCCTCTGGCCGCACCATCTCGATTCTCGATTTAGCCGTTTCACTACGAGGGAGTGATCCATTGTCTCAGTCACACCGTCCCAACAATTTCGGTACTGTAGGGTAGATTGATTGAAAGCAGCGAAGTCTGCTCACAACAGCTTTGGTTGGTGAGCTGAGCTGACATCTCTTTGCCATCTCTTGACTATCGCAACAAGCAGACGCCATAACTAGAGACGGTCCAATCGCAAACGCTTTTAGATCACTCGGGTCCCTAGTCTCGCAGGCCGTTGAACATATCTGGGTTCATGAGAACTTTACCGTCTAGCTGACAGAAGCTCTTTTTCCTTATTATCTCGTAAAGGTGTCGTCTTTTTTTGCTGACTATAGCGTTTAGGGTTACGTGGGTCAGCAACATTCATGTAGTGAACCGGCTTCTTTTTTTATATCGTCTAAACTATCGTCTTCCGCAGCTTGAAGGCTATACTTACTACTGTACACCTTATCATCCAAAAGGTCGACCTCTCTAATTTATTTCTGACGTGTCATGTTTCGATGACGTGTCATGTGCGGATAATGGTCCGCCTACCATGGGCGTCGGTGGTGCGGAGGACTCTAACGGGGGAGGAGGAGCTGGGGGAGTAGCGATACTACAGATAGCAGACCCCGTTATAGCGTCAGGACGTGCAGACCCCGTTATAGCGTCAGGCCGTTTACCGTCTCCTGACGCAACCCCTTCTATCACCACGGCTAACGATTCACAGGGCTACGAGCTTTCTCCTGAACGACCCTCTAACTACCGCGATGCGTGGGCGGAGTTAAACGCTACTCTTGGCGCTGGTAGAAGCAGCAGCGAGCGGAAAGAGAGCAGCCGTTTAAGCAGAAGGGCTATTCCAATGGCGGAAGGGGAGAGGCGGCGCGTTTCTAGATCGAGCCGTAGCCCGGGATTAGACAACGATTATGACGACGAGCGGGAGCGCGGGAGCGGGGGGAGGTCGATTAACGGCGTCTTGCGCCGCGAGAAATCCCCCCGTCCCGAGCGGCCGCGCCACTCAATCGACGACTACGGAGGAGGGGGTATCGCGCGACCTTCCACGTCCGGGGGGAGGAGAATGCGGCGCGACAACTCAGGCGGAGACGACCTGTCGACCACCGGTGCCAGCCGGCCTCCTGATTGGCTGAGAGAATCTGGCGGGGGCGCTGCTCGGCCGGCAACCAGCGGGGGCCGGAGAATGCGCTCGTCCGGTCTTGGGGGGATGGGGGGAGAGGATGGCGCATCGATTGTCTCTCCGCGGATGGGCGGGGAGAGGCCTGTTGGCTCCCCGCGCGGAACGATGATGCCCAAGTCGCACTCCGCTGCCCGCGCCATGGCGGGGGGGATTGGGGGGAGCGCGCGGGAGCGCCTGCAGTCCCCGTTAGCGGAGGACGGGGAAGAAATTATGTCGCCTTCTAGAGGCCGGTCTGTAAGCAGGTGGGTGGAGGACTCTATTCAGGAAGGGGGAGCGGGGGCGGGGGGAGCAGGCGCAGGGGGAGGGGAGCGGGTCCCGGCGAACATGCGGTTTGCGCGGCGGTGCAGATCGGTGCAAGTGTATAACGCAGGTGATGACCCGGATAGTAAGATTAACCGGTCTGCTTCTAGCGCTTCCGAGGCGAAAATTGCACTCGGCGGCGGAGGGGGGGGAGCAGGCGGAGCGAGCAGCGGCGGCGGGCGACCGATTTCGCCGGATCGCGAAAGCATGTCGTCGACGTCGTCGTCCGTGCGACGGTACCATCCCAAACACGGAGACGACGATATCGCGTACGAGGACGGGGAGAGGCGGCCCCGGCGCAGGGCGGCGGCGGACGAGGATGATCTGGGCAGGCGCGCGGGGAGCATGCGGGAGCGGGGGGAAGGCGGGTTCGAAAACACCCCCCGCACGCCCCCCCCGCGCATGCACTCACGCTCCAGGTACGCGGATGAGGGCGGCGCAATACGATCTCCGCTGAGGCGGAGGCCGCCCGGGGGGGAACGAGACCCCCACCGCCCACCGTCCCGCCAGAGCTCCCACGCTTCCGACGCGGGGGACCCCTCCTCAGCGCTACACCCGCGCCCGCCCTCGCGCAGCAGCGGAGCATCAGGGGACATGCCCGCGCCCAGCCCCTCGGGGAGGCTGAGAAGCGGAGCGGGCAGGCGGGGGGTGGCGGAACACGGGGAAGCTGGCGCGCGCCCGCGCACCCCCACGGGGATGGAGATGTCGGGGCGGATGGGGTTCGGGGGGGAAGGGCTAAGCCGGCCGAAAACAGCGGATGTGCATGGACGGAGGCTTGCAGTCCCCCGCTCCGCCTCTACCACCGAGGGAACTGCGCTGGCGGGGTTTTCCAAGGAGCGGGGGGAGCGAGGGGAGAAGGGGGTTCAGCGCTCCGCTTCTGAAGCGGCGGACGAAGAGGAGGAAGGGGGGGGTTATGGGGGGGGGCATAGGGTCGCGCGGTACAGTGGCGCAATGCGGTCAAGAACGGTCGCGGGAGCAGGGGCGGGGGGGGAGTTTGATGATGAGGAGACGGAGGAGGAGTTGCGGATGATCGAGGAGAAGGAGCGGAGGCGGAGGCGGGCGGAACGGGCGCGCAGGATGCGCGGGGACGTTCCGGAGGGGGACGAAATGGACGGCGACGATGACTTTGATGATGAATTCGACGATGAGGATGGCGCGGATAGGGGGTATGGGCGGATGGGGACGGGGGGGAGAGGGGAACGGGGGGACAGGGAGCCTAGGCGGGGGTATAGGCGCCGGGAAGAGGATATAATGAGAGAGGAACATCGGCGACTGGCTTTAGAACTGGAAAGAGAGAGGGAGGAGAGGAGGAAACTCGCAGATGAGCTTAAGAGACTCGAGAGGGAGACTAAGGAGCGAGAGGAGAGGAGGCGGATGGAGAAGGAACGAAGGCGGGCGGAAAAGGAGAAGCTAGTAGCGGAAGTGGCGGCGCTGCAGCTGCCCTCAGGGGGGGACGCGGAGGACGGGGGGACGGGGGAGGGCAGGCGGACCCCCCGCATGGGCGGGGGCATGCTCTCCCCGTTTGGCGGACGGCAGAAAACGCCTGAGCGCGAGCGGAGAGGCGCGGGGGGGAATCGCCCTATGACCCCTGAGAGGAGACCTGTAACACCGGAGGGCATGCAGGCGAGACTGACCAGAAAAAACAGAGAGGTGATTCGGGCAGCCCGAAAAGAAGCAGCGGCAGCGGAGAAGTCGAGTGATGGGGCACAGGCGGCGTTGCAGCAGGTGCTGGTTAATATTCTGAAGCGGCCTTTTGCGGATGTCAGGGAGTCTTATAAGGTGGATAAGAACGAGCTGGGGCGGGGCAGGTTCGGCGTGATCCGAGCCTGCGTGGATCGGGTGACGGGGGAGAGGCTCGCTTGCAAGACCATCAGCAAGGGGATGCTGCAGGTATGTGACTAAAACGGTGATGGAGGTGCAGGTATGTGACTATAACGGTAATGGAGGTGCAGGCTTGGGACTATAACGGTAATGGAGGTGCAGTTATGTGACTGAGTCCCCAACTGCCCGCTGCCCCTGCTTCATGTGGTCGTTGCAGTGCCAGCAAGCCACAGAGGGCGTGAGGAGGGAGGTAGCCATTAGGGAGACTAAGGGCTGGCTGTTCCGCGTCCCCCTTCCTAACCCAACCCGCCCTTTCCCATGCAATGCGTCATTTGGTGGTTGCAGTGCCCGCAACGCATAGAGGACGTGTGGGGGGGGAGGTGGCGAGAGATTGAGGTCTGAGCGATTCCTGATGATCCCCATGTTTCTCTCCGCCCTCGTCCTGCCTGCAGTGCCCTGCACTCCTGCCTGCCCTGCCTGCCCCCCTGCAGTGTCATCGTCAAGGCATAGAGGACGTGAAGAGGGAAGAAGCAGTGATGGAGACATGTGTTAAACCTCTAATCTAACCCCCCCTCCTCCTCTCCCCCCCCCCACCCACCCCCCCCCACCCCGGACCTCTTCTAACTCTTCCCCCTGCAGTGCCAGCTAGGCATAGAGGGCGTGCGGAGGGGGGTAGCGGTGATGGAGACCAAGGGCTGACCTGTTCCCTACCCCCCTTCCCTATCCCCCTTCCCTTTCCCCCTTCCCTACCCCCTTCCCTACCCCCCTTCCCTATCCCCCTTCCCTTTCCCCATTCCCTATCCCCAACTGCCTGTGCCCGTGCGTCATCTGGCTATTGCAGTGCTCGCAAACATGTCATAGAGGACGTGAGGAGGGACGTACCAGGGGGTAGAGGCTTGGATATGATCGCTTATCGCCCTCCGTCGTTCCTGGTGTTTGTTGACCATCCCTTGTGTTGCATGGCTTTTGCAGTGCCAGCAAGATTTTTGAGTCGACTCAAAAATCGACTCATTACACATGGCTATTGCAGTGCCAGCAAGACATAGAGAGCGTGCGGAGGGAGGTAGCATCATTGATGGAGGATGGGATGGGGTGGTTCTCAAGTCCCTTCTTATGCCCTACCTCCCCTCTGTCTTCCCCCCCTGCTCTGCTCTGCAGTGCCAGCAAGACACGGAGGACGTGAGGAGGGAGGTAGCTGTGATGGACACTTGTGTTGATCCTCTTCTTCCCCCTCCCCCCCCTCCTCCTCCCCTCCTCCTCCCTTTCCGCCTCTCCCCTCCACAGTGCTAGCAAGACATAGAGGACGTGTGTATGTGATTTTGAGTCAACTCAAAAGGTGGTTTTTGAGTCGACTAAAAACTCCCCTCCACAGTGCCAGCAAGACATAGAGGACGTGCATATGGAGGTGGCAAGAGATAGAGGCTTGAGTAGAACCACACTCTTCCCTCCTCCCCTCCCTCCCCACCCCCCTCCGCCTCTCCCCCCTGCAGTGCCAGCAAGATATAGAGGACGTGCGGAGGGAGGTAGCGGTGATGGAGATGCTGCAGGGCCACCCTGATGTGGTCAATCTGAGGAGCACATTCGAAGACGCTCAGGTGCGCTGCAATGCCAGTCTGCCAGATACTTCAGTGTTTAGAGGTTGCACTTTTTGAGACGCCTCAGAAATAGTGATTGCACTCCACTCCACTCCACTCCACTCCACTCCACTCCACTCCACTCTCCACTCCACTGGGAACGAAAGGGACGTAGCGGTGATGGAGATGCAGCGGAGCCAAGCAGACGTGGTCAATCTGCGCAGCACATTCGAGGACGAGCAGGTGGGTTGCGAAGTTTGGTAACGCCGTCTGTTACACGTTTGGTAGCACCACATTGCTGCACTGAGGAAGTGAGGGTAGCGGAGATGCTTCAGGGCCTCCCAGACGTGGTCAATCTGCGCAGCACATTCGAGGACGAGCAGGTGGGTTGCGATGTTTGTCACATCTTCTAGGGTTTGCTGCACTAGTGTGTGGTAGTTGGCGCCACATTGCGCCGCTGAGGACACGAGGGTAGAAGGGACGGAGATGACTTTTGAGGCGCCTCAAAAGGACGGAGATGCGGCAGGGACCTTCATGGCAGCCTATATGGCCGACCTAAAAGGAAATCCTTAAAGTATGTCACCCGTAATTCTCAGGCCGCAGAAGATGGACATGGTCAAAGGGCGAGGCTTGGGCCGGGTTGGCCCCCACGTCGGCCCGAGGCCCGTCTGTAGAGGACGGGCCAGCCAGGGTAGGCCCGTCCTCGGGCCTACCATATCGCCCCCCAATCCCTGCGGATCCGGGCGTTTGACGGCTGATCCGAGCAAATTTGGCATTGCACGGATCTGTCGTTTCGCCCCCCGGTCCGTGCGGATCTACGCGAATCTTCTACCTAGGGCCGAAAATTTGACCAAATTCTAGCCAGGAGGACTGTAGCAGCCGAGGCGGCTGTTGATCATGTCCAAGAGCTTACCCCGTCCCCCCCTCCCCCACCCCCCCCAACCCCCCCCTCCCCCCTCTTCTCCAGGACGTGCATCTGGTGATGGAGCTGTGCGAAGGAGGGGAGCTGTTCGATCGTATTAAGGCCAAGGGTAAATTTTCTGAGGCGGAGGGGGCGAAGGTGCTGCGCACGGTGATAGGCGTGCTACAGCACTGCCACGAGCTGGGGGTGATGCACCGCGACTTAAAGCCTGAGAACATCCTGCTGAACAGCAAGGAGTCGGACACGGACCTGAAGGTCATCGACTTCGGAGTTGCCACCTTCTTCCAGAGAGGTGAGAGAAAGGTCCTAGCTGAGAAAGGTCCTAGCTGAGAAAGGTCCTAGCTAAAAGAGAAGTGCATTGGAAAGAGAGGCTCAAAGCCCGAGAACATCCTGCTGAACAGCAAGTAGTCGGACACGGATCCTGAGGTCAGACCAGTATGGGTTGGAGGAGGACAGTAGGCAGAGGCTCCCCTCATCTCGTGGTGGGTGGTGGTGGTGGTGGTGGTGGTGGTGGGTGGTGGTGTTGAGTGGTGGTGGTGGGTGGTGGTAAGGGTCCTAGTTGGGAAAGGTCCTAGTTGGGAAAGGTCCTAGTTGGGAAAGGTCCTAGCTGGGAAAGGTCCTAGTTGGGAAAGGTCCTAGCTGGGAAAGGTCCTAGTTGGGAAAGGTCCTAGCTGGGAAAGGTCCTGCTGGCTAGGAAAGAGGTGCATGGGAAAGAGGGGGTCAAAGCCCGACAACACCCTGCTGAACAGCAGGGAGTCAGACACGGATTCAAGGTCATTGACTTTGGCTTTGCCACCATTGGCTTTGACTTAGGCTGAGACGGAGGTTAGTCGTGACCAGTATGGGTTGGAAGAGGACAGTAGGCAGAGGCTCCCCTCATCTCGTGGTGGGTGGGTGGTTGGTGGTGGGTGGTGGTGGTGGGTGGTGGAGGAGGGTGGAGGCAGAGACTCCCCTCATATCTCATCTCCCGGTCCGTGCTCTCTCTTCCCGCCAGGCGATCCCTGCATGGGAGGGACATGGCGGGAAACCCCTATCGCCTAGCTCCAGAGGTCCTGGTGAAAAAGCGTGGGGCAGAGGTGGACAAAAGGCATAGACTTCCCTCATCTCCTCTCTTCCTACTCCCTCCCTTCCCGCACGCCCACACCAGGTAAACCATGCACCGACATGGCAGGCAGCCCCTACTACCTGGCTCCAGAGGTACTTGCAGAAAAACACAGCCCAGAAGCAGACATATGGAGCGCCGGTATGGTGCTCTACATCCTGCTGTGCGGCCTGCTGCCTCTTATCTCCCAGGACTCCCTCTTCCTCCTCCCTCCTTCCCCCACCAGGTAAACCCTGCACTGACATGGCAGGCAGCCCCTATTATTTGGCGCCAGAGGTGCTGGCTGAGAAGTACGGCCCCGAGGCAGACATCTGGAGTGCGGGCGTGGTGCTCTACATCCTGCTGTGCGGGCTGCCGCCCTTCTGGGGCACGACCAACGAGGCCATCTTTGAGGCGATCAAGGAGGCCACACTCAACCTCGTGCGCCCGCCCTGGCCGTCGATTTCGGAGGAGGGGAAGGACCTGGTGCGGCAGATGCTCAACCGGAATCCCAAGAAGAGGATCACGATTGAAGAGATACTGGGTAAGTTAAGTTAGCTCCTTGTTTCCAAAAATTATTAGTTTTTTTTTGTAATATTGCCCCCCCCTACCCCGCATAAAATAAAATCCATATTGTGAAAGCTTGCTTTGGTCCTCTTGAAAGGCAGCGTGCTTCATTTCATATGGGTCACATACATTGGTTCTCGTCCAATAAACTACTAAACACATAGCTAGGGTGGGTGGGCGGGGAAACTCAAATGAGTTGGACTAGAAATGAAGAACGTGGGTGAGGCTGAGAGGCCTCACGTTCCTCTTTTGAATGCAAAAGAGGGTTAGGTGCGCTTCGCCGCTGCCTTTGCTGCGTTGGCCCTTGCTACACTATCACAATACACATTTTTAGAAAGCGTCACACGCTTAAAAAAAAAACATTGATCCTGCCACTCCAGCGGCCCCCTTGAATATCTTGCTTCTCACATTTTCCCCCACTCTTGCTTGGGATGTTCTATTTCCCCTCCCCACAGAACATCCTTGGATTGTCAAGAATGCAGGCCCATCATGACATGACACCTGCTTGAAGATTTCAAGTTGAAAACCCTCCTTGTAGTCTTGTCAGGGCGCATCTCCAGCGGCAAGCGTTTCAAGAATTATCTGTGTCAAACCCACCCCTGAAAACTGATTCCGTGACACCGTGTCAGCCAGAGATGCGCTCTTACTGGCTTACTGTTCATCATTGGACAAATGAGAAGAGGGTGGTAGCCTTTGTTTCTTATGGTTTTGTGTATGCATGGGGGGCATTGTCCACTCACTAGCCTAGAGTAGTGTTTTTAGGGAACCCAGATTCTAATTTTAGGCAACTGATTTGTACAAGAGCAAACTCAGATGGCCTCCTCGGCTGCTACCGCAATAGTGAGTGTACTTCCAACTTGTACAAGAACTGTCGGTCGATTGTCATTGGCTAGAAACTGGAGGATGCTGCCGTCCTTGGCATACTTCGCGCCTTTCCTCATTCTCACCGATTGCTCTTTTGTTCACATCGTCTAGTGCTCTCACACAGACACTGTCAGTTAGCTCCATGGAAGGAATGGCACCGCACGCTTCGTCCCGAACAGGCGGACGTTGCCGAGCCGAGGTCCAACGGCAAGCAAAGCGACGATTCACCGCATTAGATGTTTCCTCCCCTCCCACCCCCCCGCCCCTCCCCCCTTTCCCTTTTCGTGCCGCCTTTTCAGAATGACGGCCACGGTTTCCTTTCCCTCCTTGGGCAAGGGCCAACCAAACACGTAATCCACCCAGCCCAATTCTTGAAGCGCCTAAAGAAACAAACTGCAAACCCTCATCCAGCCAGGCAGCGCTTCTGCTCTCCACGTCATTTCGTTCCGTAAGACTGCTCCCCCTTTTCTTGCACTTTCTTTCACAATTTCGCCCCGCGCCGCTAGTAATGCTGCCTGAGCCCGATTGCCAAATCAACCTAATCTTTCAGGACGCTGTAGACGCGCAGTGACTTCGCAACAATGGACCCGAAAGCTTCCACTTTCATCATAGGAAAAGCACACATGAAAGCATGCAGTCTTCGCACAATCGTTATGGCTACACTAGCGCGCTGCTGACGTCTCCCGTGTTCTGTGTTGATAGCATTATCCTTAGCAGTATGTCGGTCGCAAGGCTACGGAGCGTTAATTTCACTCGTGAGCTAGGAGGGACGAGCATATATTTGTGATCATAAAAGCCTCGTATCTTTGCATAGTAAGGCCTCTTTTTGTGACGTCCTGTAACACTTTTTTTTGCGGTTTTCGCCCCCCACGCAGGCTCTCAGCGCTCTCGCAAATCACAAGGCGTTCGCGAACAGGGCATTTGCGATAACCCCGCAAGGCGAAGATGGGCTTGGACCCTCACATTTCAAGGCGTCGCCGTTTTCCCGCGCTTTTTCGGCTGGTGGTTGTGGGGATTTGCCTCCAAATCCTTCTCGGCAACCCCAGTGGTGGGCAGCAGCTGTTCGACCCATCTCAAGGTGAAGAAAAAGAGTGTAACAAGACCGCTTAGATTGAGTTACACTACGCATATAAAATGAGTAATGTGACCATTGATAAAAACACGTCTTGGTATAAAATTGAGTTTTCATTAGCAGATGTATTTTCCATATTCTATTTGGAAGAGGTGTCGAGAGACCTGCTGGGGTTACCCTTGAGAAGATCCTCGGGGAAGGGCCATAGGTGCAGTCTGCAAAGCATGGGGGGCTATGGGCGCACTGACCCGCTGCTAATGAAGCCCTTTTAACTCAGTGGTTAGTGACTGAGTTCTATCATGCTATCAGAGCGTTAGTAACTCGGGTTCAATCCCCAGTGCTAGCGCTGCAGAGGCGCTCGTGTCCTCCGCCTATCCCAGCGAGGGGGGGTGTCGAAAGACCCGCTGGGGTTACCCTTGAGAAGATCCTCGGGGAAGGGCCACAGGTGCAGAGCCTGGGGGGCTATGGGCGCACTGACCCCCTGTAAATAAAGCCCTTTCAACTCAGTGGTTAGTGGCTGAGTTTCTAACAAGAGGGCGGTTTCTGACCTTATGCTGAAGACCCTTCCGTTGGCGGTCGTCCCTGTTTTCTCGCCCCGTAGTTCCTCCGCTGCTAGAGTGCGAGCGCGGTTGGGGGCGTAACTTCAGCGGATGGCGCAACCTGGCGCGCGCCGACTGCTTGCGCGCCGAGGGGCTGGCCTGCGACTCTGAAGGGATGGTGGGATCGTTGTGAGTGCTGACTTGCTTTGTGAGTGCTGACTTGCTTTGTGAGTGCTGACGTGCTTTGTGAGTGCTGACGTGCTTTGTGAGTGCTGACTTGCTTTGTGAGTGCTGGCGTGCTTTGTGAGTGCTGACGTGCTTTGTGAGTGCTGACGTGCTTTGTGAGTGCTGGCGGGCTTTGTGAGTGCTGACGTGCTTTGTGAGTGCTGGCGGGCTTTGTGAGTGCTGACTTGCTTTGTGAGTGCTGGCGGGCTTTGTGAGTGCTGACGTGCTTTGTGAGTGCTGACGTGCTTTGTGAGTGCTGACGTGCTTTGTGAAGGCTGACGTGCTTTGTGAGTGCTGACTTGCTTTGTGAGTGCTGACGTGCTTTGTGAGTGCTGGCGGGCTTTGTGAGTGCTGACGTGCTTTGTGAGTGCTGGCAGGCTTTGTGAGTGCTGACGTGCTTTGTGAGTGCTGGCAGGCTTTGTGAGTGCTGACGTGCTTTGTGAGTGCTGACGTGCTTTGTGAGTGCTGACTTGCTTTGTGAGTGCTGACTTGCTTTGTGAGTGCTGACTTGCTTTGTGAGTGCTGACTTGCTTTGTGAGTGCTGACGTGCTTTGTGAGTGCTGGCGTGCTTTGTGAGTGCTGACGTGCTTTGTGAGTGCTGACGTGCTTTGTGAGTGCTGGCGTGCTTTGTGAGTGCTGACGTGCTTTGTGAGTGCTGACGTGCTTTGTGAGTGCTGGCGGGCTTTGTGAGTGCTGACGTGCTTTGTGAGTGCTGACGTGCTGTGAGTGCTGACTTGCTTTGTGAGTGCTGACTTGCTTTGTGAGTGCTGGCGTGCTTTGTGAGTGCTGACGTGCTTTGTGAGTGCTGACGTGCTTTGTGAGTGCTGGCGGGCTTTGTGAGTGCTGACGTGCTTTGTGAGTGCTGGCGGGCTTTGTGAGTGCTGACTTGCTTTGTGAGTGCTGGCGGGCTTTGTGAGTGCTGACGTGCTTTGTGAGTGCTGACGTGCTTTGTGAGTGCTGACGTGCTTTGTGAAGGCTGACGTGCTTTGTGAGTGCTGACTTGCTTTGTGAGTGCTGACGTGCTTTGTGAGTGCTGGCGGGCTTTGTGAGTGCTGACGTGCTTTGTGAGTGCTGGCAGGCTTTGTGAGTGCTGACGTGCTTTGTGAGTGCTGGCAGGCTTTGTGAGTGCTGACGTGCTTTGTGAGTGCTGACGTGCTTTGTGAGTGCTGACTTGCTTTGTGAGTGCTGACTTGCTTTGTGAGTGCTGACTTGCTTTGTGAGTGCTGACTTGCTTTGTGAGTGCTGACGTGCTTTGTGAGTGCTGGCGTGCTTTGTGAGTGCTGACGTGCTTTGTGAGTGCTGACGTGCTTTGTGAGTGCTGGCGTGCTTTGTGAGTGCTGACGTGCTTTGTGAGTGCTGACGTGCTTTGTGAGTGCTGGCGGGCTTTGTGAGTGCTGACGTGCTTTGTGAGTGCTGACGTGCTGTGAGTGCTGACTTGCTTTGTGAGTGCTGACTTGCTTTGTGAGTGCTGACTTGCTTTGTGAGTGCTGACTTGCTTTGTGAGTGCTGACTTGCTTTGTGAGTGCTGACTTGCTTTGTGAGTGCTGACTTGCTTTGTGAGTGCTGACTTGCTTTGTGAGTGCTGGCGGGCTTTGTGAGTGCTGGCGGGCTTTGTGAGTGCTGGCGGGCTTTGTGAGTGCTGAGGTGGCACTGTATGAGCTCACTTGCACCCCAATGCCCTCTCACACCTCTCACTTGTATCCTCGTCTCCCCCTCTCTTCCTCAATCGGCTCATTTGTATTCCCCCACTACTCACGTTCATTGCTCTCCCCCTCCTTTTCTTCATGGCATTTTACCCTCTTCGACTTTATTTCCTCACCAGAATGTTTAAATCTGCCGATCTCGACGGACCCATTCCCTCGGCTATTGGACAGCTCGTGCACCTGAGATACCTGTAAGATCTGTTCGGATCACCTGAGGTCATCTGAGAAGTCGCATCAGATCCTGCTGTGAGAAGGAGTCAGTTTATATTGTTCCACAACTGGGTCCAATATTACAAGGCGCGAGAAGTGTGCACGACTTGGGCGGGACCTAGAACCTGCAATCGGCTGCGAGAGTCCCAAGTGCGCTTCTTTTGGAAAACAAAACGGCAAACTTTGCCACCCTTCCTGAACGCCTTGTGGTGGCTTGGAACATCGTATCCCCAAATTTCAATCCTCACTCACAGACACTCTTCCTTAACTTTTCTTTCTTTCTTTCTTTCTTTCTTTCTTTTTTAGCAGCCTGCAAGTGGCTCAACTCCACCTATAGTGCTTATGTACTCCAAGATTCCCACACATCTCATTATTATCATTTGCTCATTAATATGTTATCCCTAGCCAGTACACCACTCATTCTGCCTCCTTTGCCATGGTTCTCTATTGTCCTCGTTATAAGCAGGGGCTTGAGTGACAACAGGCTGACTGGGTCCATTCCTGCCTCCCTTTCAACCCTGGTGAATCTCGAGTATATGTATGTCTTCTTCCCCGTTATGAGACTATGACACTTTACACCACTTTATAAGCATGTCTATTCAGTCATATTCATACATGATTCTTCCATCGTGTCTGCACTAGTATAATACTTTGGGGAACATTGAGCAACAACGCAGCCTCGCCCCGAATATCATACCGTCAACCCTCCATTTCCTTCTTTCTGCTTTCATTGTGCCCCTTCCCCCTCCCCCTCCCTCCCTCCCCCCCATCCCAGCTCATTCGTCCCTTCCTTCCTTCCTTCCCAGTTCTCACTCACTCTCATCACATCACCCTCTCACATCCTCCTCTTACCCGACTGTCTTCTCCTTATCATCGCCCCTCTCTTCTCATTTTCATCTACCAGTCGTCTCCTCAAGCACCAGCCCTCAGTCTCTGGCCCTTCGAGGGGACTCAAATGGCGTCGCACCACCCTTCATCACGAGCCTTCCCCCCAATCCACCTGCCATCGCCCTTCTCTCTTCCTCACTTCTTGCCAGAATTCTCACCAAGACCCAGCTCTCAGGCCCTGTGTGCCATCTTCGTATACTGCCCTCTTCCCAATCCCCCTTCCATCTCTCCCCAATCCCCCTTCCATCTCTCCCCAATCCCCCTTCCATCTCTCCCCAATCCCCCTTCCATCTCTCCCCAATCCCCCTTCCATCTCTCCCCAATCCCCCTTCCATCTCTCCCCAATCCCCCTTCCATCTCTCCCCAATCCCCCTTCCATCTCTCCCCAATACCTCTTCCATCTCTAGACATGGCACCAAGAACCAGCCCTCAGCCCCTACCATCTGCATCCGATGCCCTCTCCCCAGTGCTCCTGGCATCTCCCCCTCTCCTCCCAAATATCACCCAGGCTTCTCGCCAAGAACCAACTCTCAGGCCCTATACCAGCCGCCATCAGCGCCCTCTCCTCCCTCACTCTCCTGTGAGCCACCTTGCTTTCTTACCCTTGTCGTTCGTTGTGAAACTTAATTCGCTTGCTGCAATGTGACTTTACATCCACTCTCCTCTCCTCCTGTGAGCTCCACACTCGGTCTCCGGTGTGATAAAGCGGGTTAGATCCGCAGTGAGCTAACAAAATATCTCTCTTTTGAATCTATGGATCTAACTAACTACTAAGTAGAGAGAGATTTCGAGTAGAAAAAAGCTTACTACTCAATCTTAGACAAGCATCGCATGGGATGTGCGAATGCGAACGCGTTTCGGCTGGATCGCTCCGCACTCTCCTCCAGTAATGACCCTCTCATGCGCTTAGGCAGGAGCAAATGGCTGAGCTGGCAGCTCGGCCCGTCGGCCCAGGTCGAGTCAAGCCTCCTGCCTTGGAGGATCCTCTTTTGGAGCAGAGTCTCCTCTCATCTTCTGGCCGTCAATGGGCCCATCCCCGAGGCAATAACAGCTGTTGAGTTGACTCAAAGCAGGCTCAAGAGTCGACTCAACAGCAGTCTCCTCTCCTCTCCTGCCTGTCCTTGCCCAGATCACTCGGTTACAACAGCGTCAGCGGGTCCATCCCCGAGGCAATAACATCCCTCTCAGCCCTTAAGATCCTGTGAGCGCTTTTTGTTAGGGTGGATTGCTGCTGCCCCATGCATTTACCGACCTAAGGCACAAACCGTAGCGGTGGTAAGTCAACGCTGTGAGGCAATAACAACCCTCTCAACCCTCAAGTTCCTGTGAGCGCTCTTGGCCTCACCGGAATGGCAGTAGGGCTTGAGTCGAGTCAGTCTGCCAACTCTTCCTTGCAGAAATGCTTTGGTCTGTGTCAAGACTCAAACCCAGGACAGGCAGGAAGGGAGGGTATGGTAAATGTGTGTTTGTGAGAATGTATAAGATGTAGTTTTTCCAATCACCTCGGCCATTTCATCCCCCCTTGTGGTGCATAAACATTGTTGCCCTGCTGTTCCAGTTACCACCTTCCATAAAGGTGCCCTTGTGACCCTTTGTGTAAAGCCCTCGCTTCTTCGTTCGGTAAGTAACAAGTGCCCCCTCCTTATGTACCAATCCCATCCCCCTCCTACACACATTCCCTGCACCAATCCCCACCCCCCTCCAGTGACCTCCAGCTCAACAGGCTAGAGGGCGAGTGGCCTGATTTCCTTTCAAAGATGACAGCCCTTACTGCCCTGTAACTCTGCATTGCTCCCCAGCCCTTACTGCCCTGTAACCCTGCATTGCTCCCCATCCCTTGCTGCCCTGTAACCCTGCATTGCTTGCTCCCCATCCCTTGCCTTTCTCGTCATCCCTTGCAATGCACAGCGTCTGTTTCCTCACACTCTCGAAACGATCACGTGCACTGTTCCACTGCGTCCGTTCACTATGGTCCATTTCCGTAAGGCTACCCCCCTGACCTAAGTTCGAGTTATTCCTGCCATGCCACGCGCTCATGCTCTCTTGTTTGCTTTCGCTTGTTGTCTTTTGCACCATTTCTCTCCTCTATTTGCTCGTTCAAGAGAACTGAGCAACAATAACCTCTCAGGCTCCCTACCTGCTTCCATCAGTGCACTCACCAACCTCTATGCTCTGTGAGTGTGCTTTCTTCACTTGGCCCATTCGACATACACTGTGATTTCTTCACTTGGCGCATTAGAAATACACTGTTTTCTTCACTTGGCGCACTAGAAATACACTGTTTTCTTCACCCACTAGAAATACACTGTTTTCTTCACCCATTAGAAATACACTGTTTTCTTCACCCATTAGAAATACACTGTTTTCTTCACCCATTAGAAATACACGGTTTTCTTCACCCACTAGAAATACACTGTTTTCTTCACCCATTAGAAATACACTGTTTTCTTCACCCACTACAAATACACTGTTTTCTTCACCCATTAGAAATACACTGTTCTCTTCATCCATTAGAAATACACAGTTTTCTTCACCAATTAGAAATACACAGTTTTCTTTGTCGGAAACTGAAAACTTCATTGATAAATGAGCAAGAGCATACATCCTTAAGTACCAAGCATCGGAGAGGATGGGAAGGGATAAGGGAGAATTGGAGGGAATCCCAAGGGAATCCTCCCAAATCGGGGGATTTGGGATGGATTGGGTTGGGATAGGTTGGGGATGAAATTAAAGCTACACCCAACCTAACAAATATGCCTAACCCTAACCCTAAAGCCAACAAATTCCTAACACACAAAGTTGTGCCAACCAAATTGCAGCCTATCTCCAACACACCCCCTAGGCTGCAACGTCGGACGCCGTAGGGACGCCAAGTCCCATGGTACGAAGGAGACGATAGTGATCACGGCGTCCAAGAGCCTTGGTGAACAAGTTGGCGAAGTTGCAATCAGAGGAGATGTGCTTGACACACAAATGCCCGCGCTGGACGAGCTCGCGCATGAAGAAGTGTTGAAGTTCGATATGCTTGGTCCGTTGGTGGAAGACAGGGTCTTTGGTAAGGTGTATGGTGCTCTCGTTGTCACACCACAGAGTCGGGGTCTGCTGAGGATACCCGAGCTCAGCCATGAGGTAGGTAAGCCATCGAGCTTCTTGGGCTGCCATGGTGCCTGCATATAGCTCAGCTTCGCAGGATGACGATGAGACGGATGATGAGCGTGTAGATCGCCAACTGATGACAACACTGCCAAGGGTGAAGCAATAGCCTTGGGAAGAGCGGCGGTCAGCTTGATCATCAGCCCATGAGGAGTCGTTGTATCCTTCGAGGTGTGGAGAGGTTGTGCCACCCAGAGTGAGGACGTAGTCCTTGGTGGCTTGAAGGTAGCGAAGGACGCCCTTAGCAGCTGGCCAGTGGTGATTGGTGTATCGACCGGCAGCAACGTAGCGCGAGAGCACACTGATGGTGTAGGCGAGGTCGGGCCTTGTGCACATCATCGCATACATGAGTGATCCGACGAGCTCGGGATATGCCTCATTACAAGGCTCAGGAGATGGAACTGATGGAGCGGTCAGATCATGCTGCAAGGGAAGGGGAGTGGCCACTGGCTTGGTGTTGTCCATGGCAAAATGATTGAGGATGTTGTTCACATAGAACTCTTGGTAGAGAGTGATGGTGTGAGCTTCGCGATCCCTCGAGATTTCCATCCCAAGGTAGTTCTTGAGTTCGCCGAGGTCCTTCATGGCGAGAGCATCCCCAAGTGCTTGTTTGACAGCTGCCAGCTGATCGGAGTCCTTGGAGACGAGAATCATATCGTCAACTTAGACGAGAATGAAGAATGGGTTCTCGTTGTTCTGAATGAAGAGACTCGGATCGGCAGAGGAAGGGTGGAAGTCGAGTGACTCGAGGGTTACCTTCAGCTTCTTGTGGCATTCTCGAGGAGCCTGCTTCAACCCGTACACTGGTCGATTTAGTTATTAGACCGTGCCGGGTGGAAAGGGCAAGGGAAATCCTTGAGGACGTTCCATGTAAATGTCCCTCGGGGAGATCCCCTTGGAGAAATGCAACAGAGACGTCCATGGAGTGGACGCCAAAGTTGCATCGAGCAGCGATGTCCAGCAGGGTCCGTAGAGTGGGCAGTTTGGCCGTCGGAGAGAACGTGTAGAAGAAGTCCAGACCCTTTATTATGAGTGAAGCGTTTTGCACAGTATCGTGCCTTGTAGACTGGGAGTTCGCCAGGCAGCTGCTTGACGCAAAAAACCCATTTGCCACGGACAATGTTGACTCCTCGCGGAGGAGAGACGTCCGTGAAAGAGTTGTTACGAATGAATGCTTCACACTCTGCGATCATGGCTGCAAGCCACTGAGGGGAGTGTGGTCCAGAGATGGCTTCATCGTACGAGTTCGGGGTCGGGATGGATGGATTTTCTGAGAAGTTAAGAGTTGGATTGTCGGCAAAAGTGGGGAAGAAATAGCAGAGCTGACGAATGGCAGCATTCATCTCAATCAGCTCCTCATGCCTATCCTCCAAGAGGCCAGGCATGGATGCACCCCCGGCAGGAGGAGGCGGATTGAGGGAGATGCAAATAGAGAGGGCGAGAGGCAGAGCGGGACCATGAGAGCGGGTGGGGTGAGCAATAGGGATAGGAGAGGAGGGAGGTGGCGGGGGAGGAGGTGGAACGTCGACATAAAAGCGTCCGTGGCGGTGGCGACGATAGGTGACGAGCGAATCGGGAGACGAGATGGAGGTTGGAGGCAGAAGCGGAGGTGAAGGCGGGGATGGAGGTGCGGGGGTAGGGGGAGGCGCAGAAGGAGAGGGAGGTGGAGGGGCAGCTGAGCCAGTGGGGGAAGAGGGGTGAGAGAGAGTGGAAGGAGATGGGGGAGGCGAGAGTGAGGGGGCCGCAAGAGGAGCGGCAGAGGGAGGAGGTGAAAAGGGTGAAGTATCGAAATCGGCCCACACAAGTGAAGGTGGAGCGGTGGTGGGTGGTGAGGAGAGGTAAAAAGAGCGACTCTCGTCAAATGCGACATCGCGGCTGCGAATGAGCTGATCGGTGGAGGGATTGAGAAAAAGGTAGTCGGGCTAGTTTAGGTTGTGGCCGAGGTAGACACATGGTCGATTTTTTGGTGCAAATTTGTCGCCATGGGTGTGACGTTCCTGATGGTTGAGGAGGACATAAGCGGTACACCCCCATACGCGGAGAGGACGTGCACTGGGCTTGGTGCCGGTCCACAGTTCGGCGGGAGTGATGTCAGGCCGAAGCGGGTGAGGGTAAAGGTTGTACATTAGCGTGGCATGGAGGAGGGCGTAACTCCAAAGGGAAGGTGGTGCACTGGCGTGAGTGAGGAGACAGCGAGCGATTTGCACGAGGGTGCGATTGCGACTTTCGGCAATGCCATTCTGCTGCGGACTGTGGGGAAGGGTGAAGGTCTGGAGAATGCCTTGGGAGGCACAAAACGCTTGAGGGGAATGATTTCGAAATTCGCCACCGCCATCGGAATGAAGGCACTTGACTGATGTGCGGAAATGGTTTTGGGCTTGTCGAACGCATGCGATGACGACATCTGGAACAACTGCTTTGGAGGAGAGTAGGTGGACGGACGCATAGTAGGAATGATCATCAACAAGCACTAGGAAGTAAGGGTGCCCGCCACGAGAGCGTGCTGGAGCCGGGCCCCAGACGTCCATGTGGACGAGGTCAAGTGGGGCGGCTGCAGCAGAGGGCGAGGAAGGGTGAGGCAGCGGGCGCAGTGCTTTGCGCGCAGTTTAAGCATGGAGGAGCAGGAGAAGTGGAGGGTGGAGGAAGTGTCTCGGGCAGGTGAAGAAGCAACTTCTTGGACGCAAGCTCGAAAAGCATGCGGAAGTTGGGATGCCCAAGACGATGGTGGAAATGAATGGTTGGGTCGATGAGCTGACGGCAGGAGCACGATCATGTGGTGGAGGTAGAGTGTGCTTCAGTGGGAGATGGAGGTACTTGGAGTGTGTAGAGGTTGTTAGCGATCAGTGTGAAGCGTGCAAGGAGGGCATTGTTGGTGGGCTCAAGGAGATCACAGTGATTCGAATGAGCTGGGAATGTTAGTGGTTACCCCTGCTCGTTGAATCTCATGTTGTGCGAGTAGGTTGTGCCGAAGAGTGGGCACGCATATGCCAGTGACTGTGCCTGATGGAGGACTATGTGGGTTGCGCCACTATCCAGGACGAATTCAAGTGGTTTAGATGGTGTTTGTGGAGACGCCGAGTACTGGGAACTGGTTTCATTGATCATGGGAAGGCCAGGAAACAACAGGTTGAGACGAACATCAGGACTAGGGGCATAAACGGCTGAGTCCTGACTATCCTGTGCCTCAGCATGGTTGAGCTGGCGCATGCGAAGCCAGTTGGGCGGCTTGGAGTTGATACCATTCTTGGCGAACCAGTCGTCGTCCTTCTTGCTGCTGGGAAGATAATGCCGAGTTGCTTCAGCTCCTGATGAATCCCTTGAATCTCATCAACGTAATCTGCCATTCTAGGGCACTCCTCCAAACGCACTTGAAACATGCGGGGGATGAGGATCCCCACCCCCACAGCGGTTTTGTTGAGGAAGCGGTCGTTGAGATACTCCCAAATGGCGTGTGCGGAGGGGTAGCTATGGTAAGTTTCAACGTACTCGGAAGGGGTAGTGCCGCGATTGAGGAGGACATCCTTGAGGCAAATGCCCTCAATCTTGCAGCTTAAGAGATGCTTATCAACCCCATAACTCCACTCCTTGAAGTTAGGGCTTGAGCCATTGGGGTCGAGGCGCAAGGGAGTGATCGGGTTCGAGAGAGACGCGAAAGGGTACGCCATGATGCTCCAAGGACCCTTTCTCTGCGCATAGCGCAGCTCTTAAGTCGCCGATAGGCAACTGCGTGCAGCATGGGCTCCGGGAAAAACGAGATTTTCCATTGTGGATTTTCAACACTCGGAGAGCAAGAATGGCGGATTCAGAAGAAAATCTGATCGCCGGAAAATCGATACGAAATGCTGCTGCAATCCCGCTACTCCACGACCCCCCCCCCTTTCCGCTTCGCCGCTGCCCCCTTTCCACTTCGCCGCTGCACACCCCCCCCCCCGCTGTTGTGGGGCGGCAGCCCGTTCAACTTCGACGAGCAGATGCGGGGCGACGGGCTCAGCCCGATCAGGTGCGACGAGCAGATGCGGGGCGACGGGCTCAGCCTGATCAGGTGCGACGAGCAGATGCGGGGCGACCGGCTCAGCCCGAAGTGAAGCGCCGAGCAGATGCGGGGCGACGGGCGGAAATCCGGTGCTAAGAGCCGGGAAGTGCGAGCGCTAGATCTGAGAAAGAAAAACAGAATGTACTTAAGACCGTGATGTCTTAGTACGAAGAGAGGTTGTGCGAACTAGAGCGCACAAGCGATGCTCCGGCGGATCGAGAGGATCATGAGCCGCGTGGGCGGGAAAGGAGCTCTGGTACCATGTCAGAAACTGAAAACTTCATTGATAAATGAGCAAGAGCATACATCCTTAAGTACCGAGCATCGGAGAGGATGGGGAGGGATAAGGGAGAATTGGAGGGAATCCCAAGGGAATCCTCCCAATTCGGAGGATTTGGGATGGATTGGGTTGGGATAGGTTGGGGATGAAAACAAAGCTTCACCCAACCTAACAAATATGCCTAACCCTAAAACCAACAAATTCCTAACACACGAAGTTGTGCCAACCAAATTGCAGCCTATCTCCAACATTCTTCACCCATTAGAAATACACTGTTTCCTTCACGCGCTAGAAATACACTGTTTTCTTCGCCCATTAGAAATACACTGTTTTCTTCACCCACTAGAAATACATTTTTTTCTTCACCCATTAGAAATACACTGTTTTCTTCACCCATTAGAAATATACTGTTTTCTTCACCCATTAGAAATACAGTGTTTTTTTCACCCATTAGAAATACACGGTTTTCTTCACCCACTAGAAATACACTGTTTTCTTCACCCATTAGAAATACACTGCTTTCTTCACCTATTAGAAATACACTGTTTTCTTCATCCATTAGAAATACACTGCTTTCTTCACCCATTTGAAATACACTGTTTTCTTCACCCATTAGAAATACACTGTTTTCTTCACCCATTAGAAATACACTGTTTTCTTCACCCATTAGAAATACACTGTTTTCTTCACCCATTAGAAATACACGGTTTTCTTCACCCATTAGGAATACACTGTGTCTCGCCCCTTGGCCCGTTAGATGTACACTTTTTCCTTCTCCTCCAAGTCTGTTGTCAGCGCGCTAGCATCCCTCCTTTCAGCCGTTCACACGTGTCTCCTGTATAGGTCCAAACAGCAATATCAGTCCGCTGTTGTATCCCAAAACGCAATATGTCCAGTAGCACTGCTGCCCTTGCTCAAGCGAACTACTTAGCACTGCTGCCCTTGCTCAAGCGAACTACTTAGCACTGCTGCCCTTGCTCAAGCGAACTACTTAGCACTGCTGCCCTTCCTACCATGAGTGACGGAAACAGCAATATCAGTCCGCTGTTGTATCCCAAGACGCAATATGTCCAGTAGCACTGCTGCCCTTGCTCAAGCGAACTACTTAGCACTGCTGCCCTTGCTCAAGCGAACTACTTAGCGCTGCTGCCCTTCCTACCATGAGTGACGGAAACAGCAATATCAGTGCGCTGTTGTATCCCAAAACTCTCTCAATCCCCTGTTTCAACTTTCCCCCCTCCCACCCGCCCTTCCCCCCCCCCTTACCCATCCCTCTTAACCCCCCTGTACCCCCCTCTTCTTCTGCCACCTTATCCCCTCTTCTCCCCCTGTCCCCTCTCCCCCCTCTTCTCCCCCCTCCTCCCCCCTCCTCCTCCTCCTTCATACCCACGCTCGCTGCCAGTAACGTGAACAGCAACCGTTTTGCTGGCAAACTCCCTCCCTCACTCGCTGCTCTTACCAACCTTCAGTTTCTGTAAGAAGGATGATCCGGCACTCACCAAGGCTTATAAAACCGTTACCCAATCGTGTTTTGAGGCGTCTCAAAACCCGATTATCAATGCACCGCTTTGCAATCAGCTCTCAAGTCTCGGGTGGAGGAGCTCTAGAAAGAACCCTTGCGAATTTTTTCTGCCCCTCCCTTCTGTCTACCCAGCTCTTGCCCTGCCTACCGAGATTCCTCTCAAACATTTCCTGATTCCCTCTTTTGCTTCTTCGGTTCCATTTACTTCCCACCCTCGTTCCTTGTCCCATTCCTTCTCCCCCTCTCAACACCTTCCCTCCCTCCCCTGCAGCAACGTCAGTGGCCAGAGCCTCCAGTGTCCCCTCCTACCACCACCGCCACCACTGGCAGCGCCAGCAGCAATAACGCCAGCAGCAACAATGGCAGCAGAAATACCGCCAGCAGCACCGTTGCGTGCAGCCGCAGGGAGTGTGAGCACAGCAGCAGGGCCAGGGGTCCCCGCTGTGTCTCTCGCTGTACCGCTTCCATGTGGGCCGGTGGTCAGCCGGGTGGAGAACATGCTCAGCGCCTTCTGCCTGCAGTGCCCTGCCTTCTGCTCCGCCTGCATCGGTGCCCGAGGTAGGGAGGGCAGATGTAGCACTCGCCCACAAGTTTTGAGGCGTTAACTGGATTATTGTCGCACAACAGCAGGGCCAGGGGTCCCCGCTGCGTCTTTCCCCGAACCGTTTCCGTGTGGGCCTGTGGTCAGCCGGTTGGGGAACGCTCCGTGTGTAATGAGTCGACTAAAAAATCGACTCATTACACACGGTTGGGGAACGCTCTATGCGCCTTCTGCCTGCAGTGCTTCGCCTTCTGCTCTGCATGCATCAGTGCTCGAGGTAAGGAGGACAGATGTAGCGCACACAAAACTAGACTACTATGACACAGCAGCAGGGCAAGCCTGCAGTGCTTCGCCTTCTGCTCTGCATGCATCAGTGCTCGAGGTAAGGAGGACAGATGTAGCGCACACAAAACTAGACTACTATGACACAGCAGCAGGGCAAGCCTGCAGTGCTTCGCCTTCTGCTCTGCATGCATCAGTGCTCGAGGTAAGGAGGACAGATGTAGCGCACACAAAACTAGACTACTATGACACAGCAGCAGGGCAAGCCTTCAGTGCTTCGCCTTCTGCTCCGCCTGCATCCATGCTCGAGGCAAGGAGGGTGCAGCACTCGCACACAGGCCTCTCCGTAATAACGCCATAACCTCAACGGAGGTAAAATGCCTTTGGTTTTGTGTCGTGTGTATGAGCGCATTTTGAACGTCTCTTCATCTGTGCTTTGCTGGACTACAGACATACATGTGAAATGCATGTTCACCGTGCCGTGTGTTTGAATGGACTTTAACTATACTACTTTATACTGTTTCCCGGCATGAGATCATGTCTGTCTGTTCCTGCTCTTGATACCCACATCCATGTCCTATCACACTGTTGTGCCCCTACACTCCACGACCTGGTACCCCTAGCCTTCCACCCGTCTGTTTTTAGTCACTGAAAAAGTACTTGTTTCTGCAGCACTAATATCTTACCTACATCCATGACCCATGTCCTATCACACTGTTGCGCCCCTACACAACTCCAGGACCTGGTTCCCCTGGCCTTCCACCCGTTTCATCTGCGGGCCCACCATTTTCATCTGCCGGCTCACCAGCACCAGCACCATCACTTTCAGCAGCACGATCAACACCATCACCAGCACCAGCATCAGCAACAGAAATCTCAGCAGCACCATCAAAATCACCACCAGCATCAGCACCAGCACCAGCACCAGCAGCAGCACCAGCAGCAGCAGCAGCAGCAGCAGCAGCAGCAGCAGCAGCGTCACCAGCAGCAGCAGCAGCACCAACAAGTCCCTCTCCTGTCTTCTCCCCTTCTTTCCCATCCCTCCCCCCTCCTTCCTCACTCCCCCTACCGCCTCCGCCAACTCTTCAGCCACTTCCTCCTTCTCCTCTCTCTCCTTCCCCCCTCCCTCTCCTCACTCCTCCTCTCCCTCCCCTCTCTCCTCCTCCTCTCCCTCCTCTCTCTCCCCCCCCTCCATCCTCCCCTAATGGCGTTTCAACGGGTGTCCTCGTAGGGGTTGCGGTGGTCTCACTTTGTGCTGTCGTGGCTGTTGGTGCGGTTGCGCTTTGCCTGTGGAAGCGGCACTGGAGGCAAGGCAGCTCATCACATGCCAAGTGTAAGAGGCCCCTGGGATTGATTCGAGCTTCCTTGTTAAAGAGACAAGAGTCTGGATCGAATGTGATCTAAAGTCAGGAAGTCGGAATGAGATGCATGTTTAAGCTGTAACATGGTGACTTTTGAGTCGACTCAAAAGTCACCTCGCTGTAACACAGTACTCATGACGCATTGTGATGCAGCGTGCTCTTCTAACTCATAGCAATTCCAGGGAAGCGTATTTTGGAGCAACTCTTGCTCTCCCTCTTGGTTCTCTTGCATGTTCTCATCTCGTCCTCGTCACAAGCATTCGAGCCCCAACCCAAATCCCCTTCTTCTCTTCACTCCCATTTTCCAGCGCCCACCCTCCCTTCAGCATCGTCCAAACACAGCGTGCCACCTGGCATTTGCCAGCAGTACCCCCTCTCTGCCGTCCTCCAGGCCACCGACAGCTGGGCGCCGTGCAACCTGATTGGCTCCGGCGGATTTGCTGACGTGTACAGGGGCGTGTCTCCCTTTGACCCCCATGAGCTATGGGCTGTGAAGCGAGGGAAAGTGTTTTCAGATGACTTTCAGAGGGAGGTGAGAGAGGGGGGAGGAGGGGGGTTTGAGAGAGGGGGAGGTGAGAGAAGGGGGAGATGAGAGAAGGGGAGGATGAGTGTGTGGCGCACGAAAGGAGTCCAGAAGTGCAGAGGGCGAAAGGGGAGTGGGAAGGAGGCACTGAGTTTCTGCAGGGGGCGTGTATCCGTTCGACCCCCATGAGCAATGCGCTATGGGCAGTGAGGCGGGGCAAAGCAAGCGGGCAGTGAGTCAGGGAAAAGTGGGCAGTGAGTCAGGGCAAAGTGGGCAGTGAGTCAGGGCAAAGTGGGCAGTGAGTCAGGGCAAAGTGGTGTCGGATAACCTTCAGAGAGAGACAGATGAGTGTAAATGTGGGGAGACGGAAAGAGGGGAGGGGGGGGGGGGATGAGATTACGAATGAGAAGAACGAGTTCGTTGCATTATGGTTGAGCTGTGGGTCGTGAAGCAAGGCAAAGTGGGTGGCAACCAATCAGGCGATTTTTACCGCTCCCTCACTCCTACTGTCGACCCCTGATCACGTGGATGGCAACCAATCTGCTCCTCTTCCCCCCACCCACTCCCCATCGTCCCTCCTCTCCTCTCCCCTATTATATGTCGACAGCATGGCCAGCAAGCACCACCCGCACCTTGTGAAGCTCATTGGGTCGGTGGGAGGAAGGGGAGAGCTAATATGCCCCTCTTCCCCCCACTCTCTCTCCATTGTTCCCCCTATCCTCTCCCCCCCTTGTAGGTCGATGGCATGGCCAGCAAGCACCACCCGCACCTCGTGAAGCTCATCGGGTTCTGCATGGAGGAGCGGCGGGAGCAGGGGGGCACGAATCTGCTGCGTCTTATCGCCTCTCTTTTCGCACACAACGGCAGCAGGAGCAGTGGGAGCGGTGTGAGCGGTGGGAGCGGTGGGGGCCGGGGGGGCAGCACGCAGGGAATGGGGTGCAGTAGCCGGGGTGCAGTGGAGCAGGTGTTGATCTATGAGCTCATGGAGGGGGGCGACCTTGACAGCGTGATCCAGGGGCGAGGTGGGTGATTGTAGCAAGGTATCATGTTCCTGTAGTCATGGGAAGGGCTGTAGTAGTACCCACCCAGCCAGGGCGCAGTGGAGCAGGTATCACGTCTCGAAACACGTTTCGCTTCATGCCGCTATCTTTTCTGTATCAAAGCCCCTCCCTCTCATACTCCTCCCTACCTCCCCACCTCCTTCCGTTGACCCTACTCAATGCTCCTATTACCAGCCCACCCCCTCCTCTCCCTGCACCAAGTGCTGGGCATTTAATTAAGGGGGGGGGGGCACATAGGTTTGAAGCATTTGCACAGCTTTGGGGTCAACCCTGTCTCCTATTCCTGCCACCCTCCTGCTACTTTTCCCCACCTCCAGGCTGCCCCCTCTCTCCCTGTAGCAGTGCCTGGCCATTCTGATTGCAGGGGCACGCGGATTGGAGTATCTGCACAGCCTTGGCATCAATAATCCTCTCCTGCTCTCCCCCTCCCCTACTTCCGCTCGCCCCACAATCCTCCCTCGTCCCCACGCCCAGGCTCCTCGTCCCTCTCCCTGCGGCAGCGCCTGGACATTCTGATTGGAGTGGCACGTGGATTGGAGTATCTGCACAGCTTTGGAATTGTGCATCGCGACGTCAAGCCAGCCAACATATTGCTGGATGGGAACATGCAGGTGTGTGTGTGTGTGCGTGCGTGCGTGCATGCGCGCGTATGTGCGTGCATGCATTTGTGCGTATGTGTGTATGTGTGTGCGTGCGTGCGTGCGTTTGTGGGTATGTGTGTATGTGAGTGCATGCGTGCGTGCGTTTGTGTGGATGTGTGTATGTGTGTGCGTGCGTTTGTGCGTATGTGTGTATGTGTGTGCATGCGTTTGTGCGTATGTGTGTATGTGCGTGCATGCGTGCGTTTGTACGGATATGTGTATGTGCGTGCGTGCGTGCGTGCGTTTGTGCGTATGTGTGTGCGCCTTCTCCTTCCTCCTAACCACCCCTAGTCATAATTAACCACCAACTCGAACCATGCAACCTTCTATAGAACCTTTAACAAGGAGACTCTCTCAACCTCTAACGTGCACCAACAGGGTGTTTCCGAACCATCCATTGCTCTACACTTCAATAGAACCAGCTACCATTGTACCGTACACCTAAGTGGAGAAATACGCGTCCAGCGTATTATACGCAAGCGTATTATACGCTAGCGTATATACGCTGTACGCTTCATTATGGGATTGGATACGCTAGGAAATACGCTCTGGCGGGCAGGTATAAAAACAACTCGGGCAGGGGTAAAAAAAGCCTGTTTGGGGAGGGAAGAGGGGGGGTTCAGAGCACCAAATTCCCCCCACCAAATGTGGCATCATTTAGCATGGTAATAAATAAATAGTTCAAGCCACCAAGGGCATGTCAAGGGTTCCAAACTCCAACAACCAGCCAACCACCCATCTCAGGTAAGCCTCCCCCAAACCGCCCGCCTAACCCTCTCCTGCTCTGCTCTACAGGTACTCATCCAGCAGCTCCTCATCTTCGCCCTCCTCATCCTCCTCCTCCCGATCCACCCTGTACCCCGCAGGGACGGGGGCGTCCGGGATGTTACCGGACACCACCCCCGCCCCCTCGTCGGCCATGTGCCAGTTGTGCACAACCTTCCAGTTGTGCGCAACGTAAACCAGATCCTTGCACTTTTCTGAACCCAGCCGGTTGCGTCGGGCGGTGTGGACAGTATCCCACACCGCCCAGTTGCGCTCGCAGCTGGATGCAGACACCGGCTGAGTTAGCACTCGGCAAGCAAGGGCCATGAGCAAGGGGTGGTCAGTGCCGTGCCACTCCCACCACGCCTCCATGGAATAACTTCCTTCCTTCACCAACTTCCGGTCACTGATGGCCTCAGCCGTGCCGAAGCTGCCCCTCAACTTCAGAAAGGCGGCCAACCCTTCCTGCAGGAGGAGTGTGGCACGCTTGGGCAGGCCATCCCTCTGGGGAATTATCACCCCGCCATAGTGGCGGGCAATGAAAGCTTTGAACACATTGGTGCACTCCGTGTCCGGCCCAAAAATCCGCTCCTCCTGGTTGACCGGGTTAAGAATCCGCCCGACCACGTGCAGTGGGCAAGCCATACTCTCATCCCAACGCCGCTTCACAATCTCATTGACGCCCTTCTTGTCTCCCGCACTCAGCACCCCATCCCCCTCCTCCTTCAGCAGTTCTGCCACATTCACAGTGAGCTCAAGCATCAGCTCATAGATGCGGCCCATCATCCCTTTCGTTGCCGAATCCGTCGCCCTCATGGCCTTGAACGGGAGCAGGAGCAGCCTCTTGAAGAGCTCAGCCGCTGGCCACCAGTCCTTATCCATGATCTGGTCGTGGAATGTCTCTGCAGCTGCCTTCTTTGGGCCCACCGCCCACTCCGCCTTCCATGCATCGCAGAGCACCATGGTCACCAGCGTTGACCGCAACTCCACCAGGCGGGACACAGCAATGTGCTGCGTCCCAAACCTGGTCCCCGCCGGCCTCAGCATCTGCAGCCCCTTCCCTCCGTCCACACCCCTGAGATACTGTCGGGTCCAATGGTGGCTGCGGGTGTAGTTGATGAGCTCGCTCGCCCGCCCCACTACCTCCTTGGCCCAAGCCTGCCGTCCCACATCCTCCATAAGGAGGTCGAGCACGTGCGTCGCACACGGCACATGCTCGATGCGCGGATTCTCTGCAATGAGGAGCCGGCAGGCGCTGTGGTAGTTGCTGCCGCCATCGGTGCAGAATGCCACGATGTTCTCGACCCCAACCTTTTGCAGGATGGGCCGGAGGAGCCGGGCGATGTATCCCCCGGTCTTTTTCTCCATCTTGTAGTCAATACTCTCGACGAACACTGCGCCGGTGTCATTGACCAGCATCACATTCGCCTGCGGCCTGCCACACTTGTCGGTCATCATGTCGCTGGCAATCGTCACGCCGTGGCGCTTCCAGCTCGACATGACGCCGTTCAATCCCTCGTCAATCCGCTTGCGGCATAACTGCAAGCCGGCACCACCCACGTAGTCGCGCTTTGGAGGCACATAGCTGGTCCCCGCGCGCGCGATGGACCGGACGGCGTTGCGCCAAAGCGGGTGGTCGGCATGGCGCTCGGGAAGGCGGAGGCCGGCAAAGAGGAGGCAAATAGCCTCGTCCGCCGCCGCCTTGGCCGCTTGGGCGTCATCGGACAGGTAATCGGTGATCTTCCGCTTTCCTCGACCACTAACGGCATCGAGGGCCGACTCCTCCGCCCTAAGCGCCTCCTCCCTCGCGAGCACTTTGGCGGTTTGGAATGCGCGGACGGCAGCCTGCTCCTCCTTCCCTATCTCCTCGCATTTCCGAACCTCGCGCCTACGCATACCATCCCAACTAGTGATGTGCTGTGCGCAGCGGTAGGCCGTCCCGGTAAAGGATACGGGGCAGTACTTGCACCAATACTTTTGCTGCTTGCCGTGCTCCTTATGCTTAAACTTGAAATGTTTAAAGATAGCGTGGGTGGAGTTCTCCAGGAGCTCGTCAGAGGAAGACGCAGCACAGGAGGTTCCCGCGTCGGTTCCGTGGGAACCAGGACTAGGTGAAGGGTTCGACATAGCAACAGTCGCTAAAAAACCAGCTAGCTAGTCGCGCTAGCTTGGAAGAAGAAATGACTGAAGTTAGCGCGCCAGTTTACTTGTACCCTGATTTCGTCGTAGGAGTGAACTGCGCTGAACCCTGCTGGAGTAGAGTAGAGAGGGAGAGGAAGGAGATTTCTTTGGGTGTTGTTTGGAAGTCGCAGATTGGGTGGGATGCTGTGTGGTTGGGAGGGGCGAAGGGGTTGGGTTGACGATTTGAAAAGCCAAATTTCGGTTTGCGACATGGCGAAATCCCTGTGGGGTTTCGTCATGTCGCAAATTTGTCGCATCGTTTTTTGCGTATTTCTTGCCGGGCTGCCCGCCAAGAAATACGCTAGCGTATTGCGTACTTAGCTAGCGTACAGCGTATTCGTATTATACGCTAGCGTATGTACGCAATACGCTAGGCTGCCCAAGCGTATTTCTCCACTTAGCCGTACACTGCTATCTCAACCCAACCCAACCCCCACCCCTTCACTGCACCCTCCACCCCCCACTCCCCCTTCCCATTCTCCTCCCCCTTCCTATTCTCCTCCCCCCTCCCATTCTCCTCCCCCTTCCCATTCTCCTCCCCCTTCCCATTCTCCTCCCCCTTCCCATTCTCCTCCCCCTTCCCATTCTCCTCCCCCTTCCCATTCTCCTCCCCCTTCCCATTCTCCTCCCCCTTCCCATTCTCCTCCCCCTTCCCATTCTCCTCCCCCTTCCCATTCTCCTCCCCCTTCCCATTCTCCTCCTCCTTCCCATTCTCCTCCCCCTTCCCATTCTCCTCCCCCTTCCCATTCTCCTCCCCCTTCCCATTCTCCTCCCCCTTCCCATTCTCCTCCCCCTTCCCATTCTCCTCCCCCTTCCCATTCTCCTCCCCCTTCCCATTCTCCTCCCCCTTCCCATTCTCCTCCCCCTTCCCATTCTCCTCCCCCTTCCCATTCTCCTCCCCCTTCCCATTCTCCTCCCCCTTCCCATTCTCCTCCCCCTTCCCATTCTCCTCCCCCTTCCCATTCTCCTCCCCCTTCCCATTCTCCTCCTCATCCTCTTTCCTCCTTTCCCTCCCTCAGGCCAAGCTTGCTGATTTCGGCATGATGCGGTCAAACCTCACCCCAGACCAGCAGCAGCATCTTATCGACACAGCAAGCAGCAATGTGACCGCAGTTACAAGCACCAGCAGCAGCATCAGCAGTGCTACGAGTGACGCATGGGAGTCGACTCGTGTTGTGGGGACACCGGGCTTCGTGGACCCGGCCTATTTTGAGTCTCACAAGGCCACTCCCATGGCTGACATGCACAGGTGAGGGGATGCAATGTTGTGCTGCAGGATAGTTGTCTCGTTTCGAGGCGCCTCAAAAGCATACCTCTTTCCTTGCGCAGACATGCACAGGAGAGGGGGTCCAATCTTGTGTTACTGCGAGTCTCGTTTTCCCCCAGTTGTATAATGCGAGCGGCCAAAATGAGCGTTCCTAGACTCGTGAGTCGTGATCACTCCTCGAGAGGAATTTGAGGCGCCTAAAACGTGAGCACTCCTCGAGAGTTGCTTTCTTCTTACCTTGGTGCTCAAAACGGTTATTCCTAGACTCGTGAGCACTCCTCGCTTTTCTCGTGGGTATTTTTAAGTCATGCTCTTATGGGCTCCCTTGTACCTTAGTGCGCTCGTGTGCACGCATTTTCTTGCAGCTTTGGAGTGGTGATGCTGGTGCTGCTAACGGGCCGCAAGGCAGTGATACCGGTGGGCAGCAGTAACAGCTTCGGACCTGTGGAGCACGTCAACATCAAGTGCTGGGTGGGTACTCTTTTCCTCACAGCTTGTTTCATCAAAGGCGTGTGGGCCACGCCACCAGTAAACACTGAGTGGCTAAACATTTCTTGCTACGATCCACACCCTACTCGCAAGGCAGTGATACCGGTGCACAGGAGTGATGGCTTCAGGTGGAGCACGTCAACATTTAACACTGGGTGGGTAAACCTTTCAAGAGGCACCACGTTGTTTTGAGTCAACTAAATAAGCAGGCTCTTCTTGAGGCGCCTCCCAGGTTGTTTCATCAAAGGCGTGTGGAGCGTGTAAACACCAGGCACCGGGTGGGTGGACTTTTCCTCCCAGCTTGTTTCATTGAAGGCGTGTGGAGCATGCCAACATCAGGCTCTGGTTGGGTCAACCTTTCTTGCACATGTAGCACATGTAAGCCGTTCCTTCAGTCCTAAATGTCTTGCATTGTAAAATCAGCTGGAATCACTAACCATATCATTTACCTGCAGCACTCCGATTTCACATCATTGCACTTGTCATTATGTCAGGTGTCTAATGCCCTGCAACATCAAGGCTCCACCAAGTGGATGGATCCCAGCCTACACGCACCAGCGACCATGGTAAAACCCCTGCTGCAGCTGGCCCTCTCTTGCACATCCATGCCCGCCTCTTCCCGACCCGCTATAAGCAAAGTGCTACAGGAGCTGATAGCTGTTCGAGAAGATGTTATCAGGGCAATGACTCGTCGAAGTAAGCATGTTAGTGAGGCCTCGGCGCTTGTTAACCCGCTTGGTGTGATCCGCGAGGACGTATAGAGTGAGATAAAGGGTAATGCTGCCTTCAGAGCTGCATGTGGGCCGAGTGGGGTAGGAGAAACATGTACGAGGGGAGAGCAGGAGGGGGATAGAGGGCACGGAATGGATGGATTCATTTTGAAAGGAAAGGTAGGGATGCAGCAGTTAAGAAATACTAAGTTTAGTGGAGTTCCAAAACCCCCAGAAAGACTTGAGAAATAAAATAAGAACTTAAATTGTGCTGCACTCGGCTATTCTCCCCCCACAAGCAGTCAAACTCACTCACGGAGCACTGCTAGTGCAGCCGCTTCCCCCTCTTGCAAGCTGCTTTCGAAGCTGCTGCTGCCCACCACGCCTCTGCTGCTTCCAACCCCCCCAGTCAAGCTTCTGCCACCAAGCCCTCCTCCCGAGCCCTCCTCCCAAACCGCCTCTTCCCAAAACCCCTCCAAAAGACCCTCCCCTAGGAGCCGCAGGACCCTCCCCTCCTAGGGGTACCCCTTCCTCCCAACCCCCTTACCGAGGAGTCAGCTTGGGGGACCACACAGGTCCGGCAGAAAGAGGGGCAGACGGCTTTGCAGAAGTAGTTGGGGTAGGAGCGGGCGGCCAGCTTCTTTAGTTGCCAGGAGCAGTTGGTGCTGTCTGGGGGGCATGTGAGCGTGCTGTCAACATAGCTGCGAGGGGAGGGGGTGGAAGAAAGGGGGTTGGGGAAAAGGGGGGAATGGAAGGAGGGAGTTGGGGATTGAGAGGGGGGTATCAAACGTGTGTATCTCATATACTTTGCATAGACTGTATAGGGTCATCTCTTAGAGGGTACAACACTTAGATATATTCCTGTACTCTCTCACTCTCTAATCATTCATTCAGTTTCTAAGATGGTATCAGCAGTAGGTAGGTCCCTCTCACCCACGCTTCCGCTCTAGGACCTACCCGCCCTAGTCGCGCCCGCCCTAGCCGCGCCCGCCCTAGCCGCGCCCGCCCTAGTCGCGCCCGCCCTAGCCGCGCCCGCCCTAGTCGCGCCCTGCGCGCCACCTCCCCTCGGCCCTAGCGCCCGTCCTAGCGGCCCCGTCGCCCGTGCCCGCCTTAGCGCCCGTCCTAGCCGGCCTAGCGCCCCTCCCTAGCGGCCCCTCGTGCCCGTCCTAGCGCCCGCCCTAGTGGCCCCTCGTACCCGCCCTAGCGCCCGCCCTAGCGGCCCCCACGCTCGCCCTAGCGGCCCCTCGTTCGTGCCCGCCCTAACGCCCGCCCTCGCGGCCCCCGCGCTTGCCCTAGCGGCCCCTCGTGACGGCCCCAGCGCCTGCCCTAGCGGCCCCCGTGCTACCCTAGGGGCCCCTGCCCTCGTCCTCATCGGCCCCTGCGCCCGTCCCAGCCGGCCCCACGGCCGCCCTCGCGACCTCCGCGCCCTGCCCGCTCGGCCCCTGCGCCCGTCTCAGCCGGCCCCGCGCCCGTCCCAGCCGACCCCCGCGCCCTGCCCGCTCGGTCCCTGCGCCTGTCCCAGCCGGCCCCCGCCTGTCCTAGCCGGCCTCGCGCCCGTCCCAGCCGACCCGCGCCCGTCCCAGCCGGCCCCTGCGCGTCCCAGCCGGCCCGCGACCGTCCCAGCCGGCCCCGCGCCCGTCCCAGCCGGCCCTGCGCCCGCCCCGTCGGCCCCGCGGCCGTCCTGCCTCGAGCTGAGTGCGGCCCGCCCGTCGTGCCTCCTCCGGCCCTGCACTCTCCCTGGTACGGTTCCCCCCTCACCTGCACCGCACGGTACCACACTGCACCGCACTGCACAGCCCTGCACCGCACTGCACGGTACCGCATTGCATTGCACTGCCTTGCCTGGCACCGCCCTGCACCGCGCTGCACCGCCTTGCACTGCACTGCCTTGCACCGCACTGTCCGGTCCTGCACTGCTCCTGATGGCGGCGGAGCTTCGCTTCGACGCTGAAGGCCAGCCTCTGGAGTTCGAGGCGTGGCTCGCCGACCTCCGTCGCCACCTCACTGGCCAGCGGCAGGATGGCCACCCACTTTCTGCACACCTTGACGGTATGCTCCCCTGCCCAGATCCCCCTGCTGTGCTGCCCGCTGACCCCACACCCGTTGAGCGCGAGTCCGCTGCAGCAGCTGCCCTTGCGCGCTCTGTCTGGCTTTCCCGAGACGCTGTCGCCCAGCTTGCCATTAGCAATGCCCTTCCCCCGTCTGAGCGCCCCCGCTTTAGGTCCATCACTACTGCCCAGGCTTACTTAGATGCTGTCCTCAAGCGCTTTTCCACCCCTCCTGCTGCCTCGGTGGGTCGCCTGATCCTCCCGCTGCTCTTTCCTGATCTTGCGTCCTTCCCCACTGTCGCTGACCTGGGTGCCCACCTGCGCACGCTAGATGAGACCTGGCGCGCTGCCTGCACTGACGCACAGCTTAGAGCCCACCAGCCGCCCATTACCTCTACCCTCTACCTGCTTGCCACCCGCCTCCCTGACCGCCTTGCCGCCGCCCGCGACCGCTTCCTTAGTATCCACCCCGGTGAGCTCACCCTCACCGACTTTGTAGACACCCTGACTGTTATAGAGACCCGCCACCGCTCCATCGCCCAGGCGAGCGGTACCGTTCCGGTCCCTATCTTTCAAGGTTGTGCCCCCGCTCAGTGTACCTTCTCTGACGGTTCTGCCGCTGTGGCTGAGACTGCTGCTGCCGTGCCGTTCCGTCCGGGGAAGGGCCGCCGCCCCAAGGCTGGGCGCGGAGGCGGGGGTGCAGGTGGGGGTGGTGGTGGAGTCGGGTCGTCTGGTGCTGGAGCGGACGAGGGGACCCTGCCCGGTCCAGCTGAGCAGCCGCCTCCACAGTCGCAGCAGCAGCCGCAGCCGTTGCAACAGCCGCCGCAGCCGCCGCAGACGAGGCAGGCGAGTGTCCTCCCGCCCGGGTGGCCTGGAGCTGGAGGTGGTCGTGCGCGTGGTGGTGTACCGGGTGGTGGTTCGGGAGGTGTGCGTTGCCAGTACCAGATCCAGACCGGTCCTCGCCGCGGCTTTGTTTGCGGTAAGACCAGTCATACCACTCCTCGCTGCTTTCGTCGCCTGGACGACCTGTTCCGTCAGCGCTTCGGCCCGTCGCCAGACCTCCCGGACTGGCACAGTTTGCTTAGTCGTAGAATTCCGATTTTTGACTTGGACATGGATGCTATTGTTTCTGCTCTGCATGTGATGTATGCTGATGACTCTAGTGTGCTTCCCGCTTATTACTCATTGTCGTCTAGTGTAGGTATGCCTAGCTTAGCCTCCCTTGCTCCGTCAGGCGTAGCAGCCCCTGTTTTGTTTAGCCTTGGTGCCTCCGCCGTCGCCCCGTCGCCGGACGCCACTGCTTCCCTTTCCTTCACCTTGGACTCTGGCGCTTCCCGGTGCTTCTTCCGCAACTTCACTGCACTGACGCCGCTTCCTGTTCCTGCCGCTGTTTCACTTGCTGACCCCTCCGGCGGTCCGGTAGTCGCCCGCAGTTCCACCTCCCTTCCCTGTCCGGCAGTTCCTTCGGGCTCTCTCACAGGTCTGCATATCCCCTCGTTCTCCAGGAACCTAGTTGGTGTCGGCTGCCTCCAGGACCTTGGCGTCACCACTACGTTCCCTAGTCACGAACGGTATGCTGTCTGTACTGAGGCTGCCACAGGTGCCCCTCTGTCCACGTTCCCCCGGGACCCGGTGTCCGGCCTGTTCACCCTGGACACCGTGACCCCCCCGGCTGGGGCGCCCCTCCAGGTGGCTGCGTCTTCCCAGGTTGCTGCTGCCTGCTCCTGTCGGTCTCTCACTCACCCGACTCTCCTTTGGCACCACCGTCTAGGTCACCCTGCGCTCCCGCGTCTGCGTTACATGTCCCAGCACGGTCTCGTCCTTGGTCGCCCTGGTTCCCTCCCCCCTTTTCCCTCCTCTCCCGCCCCGCCTTGCACTCCTTGTGTCGAGGGTCGGCTTCGCCGTACCCCCCACTCCTCCTCGTTTCCCCCTACCGCCGCGCCGCTGCAGACCCTGCACATGGACGTCTGGGGCCCCGCCCCCGTCCATGGGCCGCGTCGAGAGCGCTACTTCCTCGTCCTTGTCGACGACTTCACTCGCTATACCCAGTCTTTCCCCTGGAGCGGAAGGCCGACGTGCGTGACGCTCTCATCCCCTTGCTTGTCTCTGCGCGTGTCCACCAAGGCCTCCCTATCTTGCGCCTTCACTCAGACCGTGGTGACGAGTTTGCCTCACGTGTCCTTGGTCGTTTCTGTCGTGCGGAGGGCATCACCCAGACGTTCACCCTGCCGGACTCCCCACAGCAGAATGGGGTCGCTGAGCGACGCATTGGCTTGGTCATGGAGGTTGCTCGCACCTCCATGATCCATGCCGGTGCTCCCCATTTTCTGTGGCCGTTCGCCGTGCGCTACGCTGCTCACCAGCTTAACCTGTGGCCGCACCCCTAGCGGCCGCAGGTTTCGCCGACCCGTCTTTGGACCGGGTCTCCTGGTGACGCGTCTGCGTTCCACGTCTGGGGCTGCCTTGCTCACGTTCGTGCCTCCGGCACGGACAAGCTCACTGCCCGCACCCTTCCCTGTGTCTTCCTAGGTTTTCCCCTTGACGCGTCCGACTGGCACTTCTACCACCCGCCGTCTCACCGCTTCTTTCACTCTCGCGACGTCACCTTTGACGAGTCCGTCTCCTTCTTCCGTCGCTTCCCCCACCGCGGTCCCCCGGTTACCCCCCCCCTGTTTCTGGCCCCTCCTTCCCCTGTGGTCCGTGCCCCTCCCCCTCCCCCTCCTTGTCCGTCCCCCTCCGGTGTGTCCCACGTCACCCCGCTCCCGTCGGTTGTCCCGGTTGAGGAGTCTTCTGACTCTGGTGGTCCTGCGGCGCCGTCCTCGCCGTCTGCCCCTCCCCCGGCGTCTCCTCTTCCACCGCCTCTACAGCCGCCGCCGCCTCTGCAGCCGCCGTCGCCTCTGCTGTCGCCGCCGCCGTCGCAGCAACCGTTCGTTGCCCCTGGGGGTGTCGGCGTTGGAGTGGGCTCTAGCCCCGGTGGCCCTGGGGGTGGTGCCGGTGCTCGAGGAGTTTCGGGCCCTGAGGGTGTTCCTTCTGGGGGTGCTGGAGTGGAGTCTGTCGGTGGTAGCCGCGGAGCAGCTTGCGGTCCCGGTGTCGGCGTTGTACCACTGCGACTCTACGGCCTGCGGCAGGCTCCCCGTGAGTGGCACGACACGCTGCGTGCTACTCTTGCTGACCTTCAGTTCTTTCCGTCCTCGGCAGACCCCTCACTCTTCCTTCGTGCTGGCCAGACTCCGTTCTACATCCTTGTGTACGTGGACGATCTGGTTTTTGCCACAGCAGACAGGGACGCGCTGGCCTCAGTGAAGGCAGAGCTGCTGAAGAGACACACTTGCCTTGACCTTGGAGAGCTGCGCCGTTACCTTGGCCTGCAGATCTCCAGGGACAGAGCAGCGCGCACCATTACCCTGACTCAGTCACACTTGGTGCGCCAGGTCCTTCAGAGGTTCAGCCTTCAGTTCTCCTCTGCACAGCCCGCCCCGCTGCCTCTAGCCCACAGACTCTCCGCTCCAGTTCCTGAGGAGTCGGTAGAGCCCAGTGGTCCTTACGCAGAGCTGGTGGGTTGCCTCATGTACCTGATGACTTGCACTCGCCCTGATCTCGCATACCCTCTCAGCATTCTGGCTCGCTTTGTGGCCACTGGCAGACACCGACCGCAGCAATGGTCTGCCGCTAAGAGGGCATGGGGTTAGTGCTAGGGGGACGCAGGCCAGTGGTCCTTACTGGACACACAGACGCTTCGTGGGCAGACGACGCTGAGACACTCAGGTCTTCCCAGGGCTACTGCTTCAGCCTTGGTTCAGGTGCCGTCTCGTGGAGAGCTAACCGCTCCTCGTCTGTTGCCCAGTCCAGCTGTGAGGCCGAGATCTACGCTGGTGCCATGGCGGCACAGGAGCTCCGCTGGCTGACTTTCTTGCTCACTGACTGAGGTGAGCGGCCTAGCTCTGCCCCGATCCTGTACGCTGACAACAGGGCCATGATACTCCTGTGTCAGGAGCCTCGACTCGAGGGCAGAGCGAAGCATATTCAGCTGCGATACTTCCTCCTGTGCGAGCTACAGCAGCGCCGCCAGGCTCGCGTAGTACACCTGGCCTCCGGTGCCAACACAGCTGATATCTTTACGAAGGCGCTTGCGCCTAAAGATCATCAGCGGCACTGTGTACAGCTCGGTCTAGTTCCTGTAGCATCTCACTTGCTAGGGCCTTGACTTTGTACTGCCCTATATATATCTACGTGTACTCAGACTGGACTTGTGTCCTCTACCAGTGGTTGGACTAGTAGTGCCGCCCTGGCCTTGTTCTTGCCTTGCCTGTACTCCGTCTGACTGGTCTTTAGACCCTTGTCTCAGTGGCTGGACTAGTAGTGCCGCCCTGAGCTGCTTGTTCAGGACCTGCCCCTATGCAGTCTAGGGGGTGTGTCAAACGTGTGTATCTCATATACTTTGCATAGACTGTATAGGGTCATCTCTTAGAGGGTACAACACTTAGATATATTCCTGTACTCTCTCACTCTCTAATCATTCATTCAGTTTCTAAGAGGGGGGCCTACGTTACAGCTGAAGTCATTGGGGTAGGGGCGAGGGGCCAGCTTCTTGAGCTGCAAGGAGCAGTTGGTGCCGCTTGGTGGGCACGTGACATGTGAGCGGCCAGCTTCTTGTGCGGCCGACATAGTTGCGTGGAAGCAAAGGAAAGGGGGTGAACGGAGGGGAGGGATGCGGGGTGGTTAGATGTGAGTGTGATGTTGACCAGATAGGTTGGATGTGGGGCGGATGGGGGAGTTTTGAGACCTGAAATGTGAGGAGGAGAGAGCACTGGGTGCTGTCAGGGGATGTGAGTATGTGAGAGGGGAGAAAGAGTGTGAGGAGTTATTCTATGTGGGAGGAAGGGAGCGAGTGAGTGGCGGAGGGAGGGAGGGAAGGAGGCGGAAGATAGTAGCATGGTAATCAAGCACTCACATCCAGTGCAGTCCCCAACATAAGTGAGAATTCTCGATAACAAGTTCAAGAACCCGAAAGCACTCACTTTTGCAGTGTGGTTGCCAAAAGAAGTGCTTTTAGTGAATTCTCAATAACAGATTTTAGCACGCACATTGTTGCACTGTAGTCGCCAAGATAGGCCGGAAGCTCCCCTTCAAAGCGGTTCTCTGACAGACCCCTGATGCACAAGGAGGAGATAGGAGGAGTGAAGAGACCATTACACAGGTGGAGTTCAGGGGGAATGAAGGTATATTGACACACAGACGAGATAGATATGAAAGGGGTTCTTATGATACAAGGGATAAGGTTGGCTCACAGCATGTATATGGTCCAATTGAAAACAGAAGGAGGTAGAGGGCCTAAAAGGTTGTGCCTTAAATCGCTGAAAGAGGAGGACGAGAACATACGAGAAGAAACAACAATAGAGCAACAGCAATGAAGGCTCAACAAGTCAGTAAACAGAATGGAGAGGATGGAAGGAAGAGCTACAAAATCCTGTGGCTCGTAGCGAGTCACAGAATAGTGCAAATGGATGTAGGAGGATGCAATAGCACGGCACGGGAAACTCTGGGGGATAATGCAGGCATTGTCGGGGAGGGGGCAAAGAGACGGTGCGGTTGGACGGCAGCCGTAGTGTCTCACCACGTAACCCCGGATGGCAACTCTAGTGTCTCACCACATACCCCTGGATGGCAACTCTAGTGTCTCACCACATTGAAAGAAGTTCAGTCGATAGATTGAGGGAGGGAGGATACAAGGCTTTGTACCTAGGTACCCAATCCTAGGTCAAAGAGGGGTTGACCAACCCAACCATTATTAGGTGAACCAATAATGGTTGGGAAGGTTGACCACCAATTATAGGAGGGCCAATAATGTTGGGATGGCCAACATTGTTGGAACTCTCGAGAATTGGGATCAAGGGATGGTTGACCCAACCAACCCCAACCTTCATCTACACAACAACACTAACATACTACATGCTATAGATATAGGATATATTGTAACACAGATACTCTCGGATGGAAACTCTAGTGTCTCTCCACAAACCCCCGGAAGGCAACTCTAGTGTCTCACCACATACCCCCGGATGACAACTCTAGTGCCTCACCACATACCCCCGGATGGCATCTCTAGTGTCTCATCACATACCCATGGATGACAACTCTAGTGTCTCACCACATACCCTCGCATGGCAACTCTAGTGTCTTACCACATACCCCCAGATGGCAACTCTAGTGTCTCACCACATTGAAAGAAGTTAAGTCGATATATTGAGGGAGGGAGGATACACGGCTTTGTACCTAGGTACCCAATCCTAGGTCAAAAAGGGGTTGACCAACCCAACCATAATTGGGTGAACCAAAAATGGTTGGAAAGGTTAACCACCAATTACAAGAGGGCCAATAATGTTGGGTTGGACAACTCTCAGAGTTAGAAGAGTTGACTAGAATGGGAGAATAAAAGGGTATAAAGCTATTGGGTTGTACTCTCTATGGCATGACCACTAAACATACACACGTATGTTTGACACACCCCCTAGACTAGATAGGGGCAGTGCCTGGCGAGAGACAAGCAGCTCTGGGTGGCAATACTAGACCAACCTTGAGGCAGGGGTCTAAAGACCAGTCAAAAGAGTAAAAACAAGGCAAGAACAAGAACAGGGCAGCACGACTAGTCCAGCCACTGGGAAGAAGCCACAAGGCTAGTCAGGATAATATATAAAGAGTTGTACACAATCAAGGTCCTAGCAAATGAGGAGCTACAGGAATGAGACCAATCTGTACGCAATGCCGCTGATGATCTTTAGGCGCAAGCGCCTTTGTAAAGATATTAGCTGTATTGGCACCAGAGGCCAAGTGTACTACGCGGGCCTGGCGACGCTGCTGTAGCTCGTGCAGGAGGAAGTACCGCATCTGGATGTGCTTTGCTCTGCCCTCGAGTCTAGTCTCCTGACACAGGAGGATCATGGCCCTGTTGTCAGCGTACAGGACCGGGGCAGAGCTAGGCCGCTCACCTCAGTCTGTGAGCAAGAAAGTCAGCCAGCGGAGATCCTGTGCCGCCATGGCACTGGCGTAGATCTCAAGCTCGCAGCTAGACTCGGCAACAGACGACGAGCGGGTGGACCTCCACGAGACAGCACCTGCACCAAGGCTAAAGCAGTAGCCCTGGGAGGACCTGAGAGGCGTCGTCTGCCCAATAAGCGTCTGTGTGTCCGGAAAGGACCATTGGTCTACATCCCCCTAGCACTAGCCCCATGCCCGATGTACTTGCTAGATAACGCAAAACCCTCTTGGCTGCAAATCCGTGCTGTGGTCGGTGTCTGCCGGTGGCCACAAAGCGGGCTAGGATGCTGAGAGGGTATGCGAGATCTTGACGAGTGCAAATCATCAGGTACATGAGGCAACCCACCAGCTCTACGTAAGGACCACTGGGCGCTACAGCCTCCTCCGTGACTTGAGCAGAGAGTATCTGGTCTACTGGCAGAGGGGTGGGCTGTGCAGAAGAGAACTGAAGGCCGAAACTCTGCAAGACCTGGCGCACCAAGTGTGACTATGTGAGAGTGATGGTGGCCGCTGCTCTGTCCCTGGAGATCTGCAAGCCAAGGTAGCGGCACAGCTCTCCTAGGTCAATGCAGGTGTGTCTCCTCAGCAGCTCGGGCTTCACGGAGGCCAGCGCGTCTCTATCTGCAGTAGCAAAGACCAGGTCGTCTACGTAGACAAGGATGTAGAACGGAGTCTGGCCGGAACAGACGAAGAGTGAGGGGTCTGCAGACGACGGGAAGAACAGCAGGTCAGCAAGTGTAGCACGCAGAGTGTCGTGCCACTCACGGGGTGCCTGACGGAGGCCGTAGACGGGGCGCCGAAGGAGCCACTCGGTTCCAGGGGGAAAGGTACTAGAGAAGCCCTGGGGGCAGCGCAGGTAGGCCTGCTCATGTAGACTTCCCAGGAGTAAAGCTGTAGAGAAGTCGAGAGAGTGCAGCTCATAACCACACTGTGCTGCTATGTGTAGCAGCACCCGAAGAGTAGTCACATTCGTGGTCGGGGCGAAGGTCTGAAAGACGTTCACCCCCTCACGCTGACTGAAGCCTCGAGCAACGTAGTGCGCCTTGAAGACAAGCGGCTCTCCAGGTGGGCGCTTCACCTTGAAGAACCATTGGCTATCGACTACGTTCACCCCAGATGGGGGAACTGCCTCGACGAAGGTACCGGTGGATCTCCAAGATGCCATCTCCTACTCCATGGCAGCTATCCACAGAGAGGCCCAGGGTCCCGGGGTCGCCTCGGCGTAGGTGTGAGGGGTTGGAATGTCAAGGGCGTCCGGGTCACCCTCAGCGACAAGCAGTATGGAACAGTGATGGGGAGCGGCTTCGGACATGAAAGCAAGCTCGTACTGCCTGTCCTCTAGAACAGCACTGCCAAGGGCAGGAGCACCCCTGACGGACGGAGGGTAGGCAGGGTCAGAGACCAGAGCAGTGGCGTAGTCAAGGCGGCGGGTGGCAGCGAAGTCAGTGACAGCAGCGACAAGAGCCGACAGACTCGAAACAGGAACGGATGGGTTGGTAACCAGAGAGGCAAGGACACGAAGAACAAGGGGACTTGCGGCACGGAGGAAGTCTGAGAACGGAGGCGGGGCCACGGCAAGCGACGGCGAATGAGGAGACGGAAGGAGCGGAGGAGACACAGGAGGAGAACGAGGAAGGAAACGAGCCGGAGAAGAGTCGAGTGGAGGAAACACAAGGCCGTAGTTCGGCAGAGGAGGAGGCGGCGGCGACGGAGGAGGCATCGGCGGGCGGTCAGGGGAAGGAAGACCGAGGAGACGAAGAGCGGGCACCAGCGATGACTGCGGCGGCTGCTGCCTGACGCCAACACCAGAACCTCCAGCGGCGGGAACTCGCTCTAGTACCCACGCCGACACGCTCCCCAGCACCCCCAGAACGTACAAACCCCAGCGGCGGTGACGACGATGGTTGCGGCTGCGGTGGCGGCGGCAGCTGTGGAGGCGGCGGCGGCGGCTGCGACAGCAATGGTGGCGAGAGGGGAGGAGAGACCGGGGTGGGGATAGGCGGTTGAAGGGACTATGCATATCGCGAGAGTCGGCAGTCCCCTCGGCAGGAACAACCGGCACGAGGGGGGTGAGGTGAGACACAGCAGACGGGGCAGGGCGGGGAGGGGGGGGAGCAAGTGCGACCGGGGGTGGGGGAACCAGGAATATGGGGGGGAGTAACGGGGGGACCACTGTGGGGAAAGCGGTGGTAGAAGGAGACGGACTCGTCAAAGGTGACGTCGCGAGAGTGAAGGAAACGTTGAGACGGCGGGTGGTAGAAGTGCCAGTCAGATGAGTCGAGGGGGAAACCTAGGAAGATACAGGGGACAGTGCGGGCAACGAGCTTGTCCATGCCAGAGGCACAAACGTGAGCAAGGCAGCCCCAGACGTGGAACGCAGATGCCTCACCAGGAGACCCAGTCCAGAGGAGGGTCGGCGAAACCTGCGGCCGCTGAGGGTGCGGCCACAGGTTAAGCTGGTGGGCGGCATAGCGAATGGTGAACGGCCACAAAAAATGGGGTGCACTGGCTTGGATCATGGAGGTACGAGCCCTCCATGACCAAACCAATGTGTCGCTCTGTGTCCCCATTCTGCTGCGGGGAGTCCGGTAGGGTGTATGTCTGGGTGATGCCCTTTTCACGACAAAAGCGACCAAGGCAGCCAGAGGCGAACTCGCCACCACGGTTGGAGTGAAGACGCAACACAGGGAGACCTTGGTGAACACGCACAGAGACAAGCCACGGGATAAGAACGTTAGGCACGTTGGCCTTCCGCTCCAGGGGAAACACCGTGGTGTAGCGAGTGAAGTCGCCGACAAGCACTAGGAAGTAGCGCTCACAACACGGCCCATGGACGGGGGCGGGGCCCCAGACGTCCATGTGCAGGGTCTGCAGTGGTGCGGTGGTGGGGGGGAATGAGGAGGAGTGAGGGGCACGGCGGAGCCGGCCCTTCACGCAGGGGGTGCACGGTGGCACTGCCGAGGAAAGGAGCGCAGGGAACGACACAGGGAGACCTAAGACAAGACCTTGCTGAGACATGTGACGGAGACGTGTGAAGGCGGGGTGACCTAGGCGGTGGTGCCACAGAAGGGACGGGTGAGTAAGCGACCGACACGAGCAAGCCGCAGCAACCTGGGTAGACGCTGCCATCTGGGGGGGCGTCCCAACTGGGGGGGACGTGGTGTCGAGCATGAACAGGCCAGACACCGGGTCCCGGGGGAACGTGGTGAGGGGAGCACCAGTGGCGGCCTCGGTACAGACAGCGTACCTCTCATGACCAGGGAACGTAGTGGTAACGTTGAGGTCCTAAAGGCAGCCGACACCAACTAGGTTCCAGGAGAACGAGGGGATGTGCAGGCCTGTAAGAGAGCCCGAAGGAACCGCCGGACAGAGGAGGGTTGTGGAGCTACGGGCGACTACCGGACCTGAGGAAGGGACGGCAAGGGCAGCGTCGGCAGGGACGGCAAGCGGCGTAAGCGTAGTGTGGTCCCAAAAGAAACACCGAAACGTGCTAGAGTCAAGAGTGAAGGAGAGCGCGGCAGTGGCGGCTGGGGGCGGAGGAGCTAGGGTGAAGCCAAGGCTAAACAAAGCAGAGGGTCCTACGCCTAACGCAGTAGGGGAGCCTAAACTAGGCGCACTGTGCACACCAACACTAGGCAACACGGGGTAATAGGAACCAGTCACACTAGAGTCATCGACATACATCACATATAATGGAGAGCTAATCTCATCCATGTCCATATCAAAGATCCTAACACCACGGCGGAGCAGACTGTGCCATTCGGGGAGGTCCGGTGCGGGGCCGAAGCGGAGACGAAACAGGTCGTCCAGGCGATTGAAACAGCGAGTGGGGGTATGACCGATCTTACCGCACACGAGGTTGCGGCCAGGACTAGTCTAGAGCTGGTACTGGCAGCGCCTGTCACTCGCACCACCACCCGACGACAAGCTGCGCGCACGACCACTACGACGACCACCACCACCGGCGCCAGGCCACCCAGGCAGGAGGCGGCCGACCCTCCGCTGCGACTGCTATTGCTGCTGCTGCTGCGGCTGCTGTTGCTGCTGCTGCTGGTCAAGCTGTAGCACTTGCTGCTGCTCCCGCTGGGGCTGCTGCTCCGAGGCACCAGCCCCAGCCCCTTCGTCGATACTACCACCAGCGGATGAACCACCTCCATCACCACCTCCACCCCCTCCTCTACTACCACCGTTGCGCCCAGCTTTGGGGCGGCGAGCCTTACCATAACGAGACTGCGCTGAGGCCATCGTGGTAGCGGTCTCAGCAGCAGGGGCTGTCTTAGCGATAGCCGCAGAACTGTCAGAGTAACTGCACTGAGCGAGAGCACAACCCTGAAAGATAGGGACCGACAGAGTACCGCTAGACTGGGTGATAGAGCACAGACGGGTCTCTATGGCAGACAGGGTCTCGACTCAGTCGGTGAGGGTGAGGTCAGCGGGGTGCAGACTCAGAAAGTGGTTGCGGGCAGTAGCAAGGCGGTCAAGGAGGCGGGTGGCAAGCATGTAAAGGGTAGAGCAGAGAGGGGGCTGGAACACACGAAGCTAGGCCTCAGTGCAGGCAACGCGCCAGCTCGCGTCGAGCGTGCGCAAGTGCGTGACCAGGTCAGCGACAGTGGAGAAAGACACGAGATCAGGGAAGAGCATGGGAAGGATCAGTTGGCCGGCAGAGGCAGAGGACGGGGTGGAATAACGCACGACAATAGGCTCCAGAAACTCCTACGCAAACTTGACCGAATTAAAGTGGGGGCGCTCAGATAGGGGGAGGGCATGGTTAATCACGAGCTGAGCGACAACGTCACGTGACAGCCAGACAGCACGGGCAAGGGCAGAAGCGGCGTGGGGTCAGCGGGGAGAGCAGCAGAGGGGTTAGGGCATGGGAGCATACTGTCAATGTGGACGGCCAAAGAGTGGTTGTCCTGCCGCTGACCAGTGAGGTGACGGCGGAGGTCGATGAGCCACGCGTCGAACTCAACCGGCTGACCCTCTGCATCAAAGCGCAGCAACGAGTCCGTCATTATGACCGCAGCAGCCGCCTATAGGCGGTGAAGGGCGGGACGGAGCGACGTGGAGCAGTGGAGAGCAGTGGTGTATGGTGCAGTGCGGTGGAATGCGGTGCAGCGCAGCGCCGTGCAGTGCAGAGCGGTGGGGCGCGGTGAGCAAAAACCGAGCCCACAGCCGTGCACTGCGTGCCGTGTTCAATACAATTATGTTGCGTTGCAGTAGTGACCTACTACGTAAAAATGACACCGACAATTTCGTGGCAAATAATAAAACTGACAAAACCAGGAAGCAAGGATTGGAACAGAGCAATAAATCACGCCCCTGACAAAGAAATCTCTTCACACGCACCACATATATTCCATGCCGTGCGCCGCTCTGGCCAGGTATTCTTCCCCAACTCCTCCCTGCGCCTTCCGCACGCCCCCGCTTTCCCTTTCTCCGCCCTCACTTTCCCCCAGTCGTTGTTTGCGAATTTTTTTATTACAATCACCCCAAGTTTGGTTCTGGTGTTTTATGTCGGACAGAGGATTTTTGTCGAATGTGGGTTTCTCAGGCAAGCAACTGTACAGCGTGACAGTCACCTGGCAGATATAACGACCCTTGCCGCCTGAAACGAAACCACCAACTTGAACGAAAACTTGATGTACTTGGGATTTCTGCCAGAAGGCGTTGGAAGCCTGTCAATTGGTGAAAGATGTTGGCCAATGAGAAGTCCCGTTGGTGTTCACATTTGTTCTCTCTGAACCGAAGTCCTCGTGCAAGTAGGCAGGGGGGTCAGCCAGGGCAAACAACACGAGCAACAACAAAAAATGTCAACGCTGAACAGCTCCCCACGAAGGTCGGCGGTGTGTTTTCAGTGGTTGCTCTGTACGAAGGAAAGGACGAAATGGCCCACGTGCTCAGGAGCACCAGCCCAGAATGAGACATTTCAACAAACCCAGAATTGTCAGAGTGCAGTTCGATTCACAAACTAAAATAAAGTAGTCTTTGGTGCATACCTAGGCGGTTCTAGTTCTCCCCCTTCTCGATTGCAGTGACCCGCCCACCCGACCAAACCCTTTTCTTACGATTGAACCCGTCCAGCGGTCCTACTGGTACAGGACATAGCTGGCTGTTTAATGAATGTGTGGTATGCTAAAGTGGCATGGAAATACGCTTGGATTATGTTCTAAATGCTGATGCAGCGAGTGGCATATTCGCCGAGTTTCTGAGATTACCAGTGTGCTTCGACTGGAAATGTCGGAAGTCAAGGATTATACGGCTAAAGTAGGCTCTTTGAAGGAATCCATTACCGCCCCGTACACAAACCACACCCCACTGATCCCGCAGTGGATGTGTCATATGCTTCGTAGTTTCCTCAGAACCCCACCTAACCGTTCTAGATATCCAATGTAAGACTATGGAACGCAGAGAATCTCGCTGAGCTCCACGGAACAGATGCTCATAGTGCAATGAAGTAAGAATCCTCGAATTCAAAGCTTTGATTCAAGACGGACTCAAAGCTCCCCATGATTTCCCCCTCTTTCACCACTTGGCTAGCAGTATTCCTCACCGTGAAAAAAGTTCCAATCGCCTGCGGGTTTAGCAGTAGATCTTCCTAACACTGTGCGAGCTACCAACTGCTGACAGTGGCAGTCCCATGATTTTTCTCTCTTTCACCACTTACTCATAGCCTCGGGCAGGGGCCTTCTGTTTCTAATAGACTCTATCTGATGACGCCGTATTTTACGCCACCCTTTGCGCTGCTGAGTTGTCTCCTGATATCTGCGTTATTCTGTGCGGTTAAAGGAGCGGCAGCGGCGAATTTGCCTCTGAACGCCGTCCAGAGTGCGTGCTAATGGCCTTGCAAAGTCACCAACGTCCCTACTATAAGGCAAGGCTAACAAGGCAAGGCCCTATAGGCCCAACAAGGCAAAGCCCTAAGGCAAGCCCCTAAGGAAGCCCTAGGCAAGCCCCAAGGCCCTGGCAGGGCCCCACATGGCAAGGCCCTATAAGGCCCTACAAGGCAAGCCTCTCTATAAGAGAAGGCCCTATAATGCGAGTCCCTAGGAAATGACCCTGCTCGAGACTCTGCCCTTAAGGCAAGGGCCTAGCGGCAAGCCCTAGTAAGACAAAAGGCCCTTTGCGGCAGAGTCTATATTGCAAGGCGCTATAGTAAGGAAATGGGAGGCATAGGCAAAGCCCATGTAGCGCTTGTAGAGGAAGGCCCTAAAAGGGCGGCATCTCCGTGATGCGAGGCTCGACCGTAAGGCAAGTAAGGCAACTTGACCCTCCAAGGCAAAGACCTCTAAAGCTAGCTCCGCCTTTTGAGGAAGTGTGTTGTTTCGTTCTTCTATCCTCTCATCCTCTTCCAATGGGATGCCAAGATCCGCTGTGAGATGGTTTTTCAGCGGTCGCTTTGGAGTGAGGCATGAGGCAAACTGTTCCTTCACACTCTTCCCCCCCCCCCCATCTAATGATGCTGCCAGGATTCTCCATGGATAGGGTTTTCAGCGGTTGCTTGGAATGATGCAGAAGCTTATATCAGTCCCTTCCCAGCACCGCCAGGGCGCTCCCTTGCCTTATTCCCTACTGGCTCTCTGCCCAGACTCGCTTTTTCCCCTCGCCTTATTCCCTACCGACAGTACCAAGACCTGCGCTCTCCGTTCCCTCTGCCAACTTTCTGCCAAGATCCGCCCTGTACCGTCCCTTCCTCCCTTTTGCCAACGCCGCCAATATCTCTCCCCCCCCCTCCCTTTCCCTCAATCCCTGCCAATATTCTGCTAATGGTTTCCCCCAATTCCTTGCCTCCATCCCAACCGTCTGTCAGGATCCGCTGTGGAGACGATTTTCAGCGCCTCTGCTGGTGGTTGATGAGGACTAAAGCTTTGAGATAACTCAGTGAGGCCTGTCCCTCACCCCTACTACCGTCCGGTCCGTCCCCCATTCCCTGCCAACTCTCCCGTCAGGATCCGCCCTGGAGACGATTTTCAGCGCCTCACCGGTGATGGTGGTGGATGAGGACTTTAGCTGCAACCCGGGGGTCTCTACGCTAATCGCGTGCGACGCAAAGGGCGCAGTGAGCAAGCTGTGAGTGAGTTTGAGTGTTTGAAGCGCCTCCAAAGCATACTGGTGATGGTCGGGTAGATGTGCTACAGCTTCAGCCCGGGGTCTCTACTCGAAATCGCAAAGGGAGCACTTCGCAATCTGTGAGAGAGGGTGTGCTTGAAGCGCCTCCAAAGCATTTCTGGTGGTGGATGAGGACTATAGCTCCAGCCACCACCAGAAATGGGGTGGGAGGACTATGACTGTGCTCCCTTTGCTATAGTCCTCATCCACCACCGGGGGTCTCTACGCGCAAGGGGCGCAGTGAGCAAGCTGTGAGTGTATTGGAGTGGGAGGACTATGAGTGTGACTGTAGGGCTGTAGGAATGTGACTGTGTGTGCTGATTGGTGGTCTCTCTCCCCCGCTACCCTGCAACCGGAGCTCCTCTTAGATCCCTACAATGAGCTCACATTCCAGTCTTTGGATACCTCTCTTTCCATACCTCCTTTTCCATACCTCTCTTTCCATACCTCCCTTTCCATACCTCTCTTTCCATACCTCTCTTTCCATACCTCTCTATCCATACCTCCCTTTCCAAACCTCTCTTTCCATACCTCTCTTTCCATACCTCTCGTTCCATTCCTCCCTTTCCATAGTCCCTCTCATTCCATACCTCTCTCCCGAACCATGTCTCTCAGCCTTGTTCATGATATTACGTTTCAAGGCTGGAGCCACTGCCGCCCTCTCCCTCCGAAAAACAACTTTCCACCTCCCCCGTACTCTCTCCCCCCTCCAGCTTCCTCTACTCCATGTCCGACCTACCGTCCGAGATTCTCCAGCTCACCCGCCTTGAGTCACTGTGGGTAACTTTGTGCGGCCTATCGCGAGTACCTTTGTGATGCCTGTTGTGAAGTCATTTCTGAGAATTCTAAGAAATGGCCCCATCAGTGTGAGGTCTATCGCCGTGAGGACCTATACGAGGCCTCTCCTGTGTATCTTGCGAACACTGTGTCAACATCCATCGCAGAGGTGTGAGAAGCGGGAGAAGCGGGAGAAGCGTGAGAAGTGTGAGAAGCGTGAGAAGCATGAGAAGCATGAGAAGCAAGAGAAGCATGTCTGCTAAATGCAGGCTCCATCCAGCCACCCATGTGCATGCCGCATGGTCCATCCTGCATTCTCCTAGACACCATGAGCAGAGGGACGGGCTGCCAGCGGGCCGACCCGACCCGTCCCGTTACAAAGGGGGATCGGTCCTCCCGTGGCGGAGGCCTGACCCGCTGCCCGTGCAATCTGTCGGCAACGAGCCAACCCGGGCCCGCAGGCCGAGGGGGGCGTCGACGGGCCGCCGCGTGGCCGCCTTCTAATGATGGCCTTTGCGACCCGAGCCGCGCGGGTGGGATTTTTGACATCGAGGTTGCTGATCCGCCCTCACACACCCGTAGGACCGAGGGCCGCCCGGCCTGTCACGTGCCAGCCTGGTCCGAGACGGGCCGACCCCTGCCCGTCCATATAGTATGGGCCACGGGCCGGCAATGGGCCTAGCCCGGCCCGACTCGGGCCAGCCCAAGCACGTCCCATTTCCTGGACGGGCCACCCTCGGGCCGGCCCAGCCAGTCCGAGCCTGTTCCTTGCTCATGTCTATTCTCCATCTATCATGCATGGTAGAGACAGGACATGCGCCAAGCCGAGCCGCCTCATGACGAGCCAGGGTCGAGCTGGGGCCTTAACGAGCCGAGCCATATCAATCCGGCATACAGAATCTGTTTGGCTCGGCTTGTCAGTCAGAAGACCCAAAATCAGCAGCGGAGCTTAGCCCCGGTGGACGAAATGTCAGATCCGCGCATGTCGACGAGAGAAATGCCCTCCGGCCGATCCGCGTGGATCTCCGGGAAAAATGATAGATCCACGCATTTAGGCGGTCACATTGCCAGCTATGCGCGGAACTTAGACTTGTTTCTACTCGCATAGTTTGCGCATATTTATCCCTCACATCTGGCCCAATGGACAGCGGAGCTGGATCCGGCTCAAGGCGAGCAAGGCTCGGCTTGGCTTGTGCTCATGGCCTAATGAATAGTCCATCATGCTCCACCATGCATTCTCCATCATACACAGTCCATGATGCATAGTCCACCATGCATGGTTCATCATACGCAATCCATGCGAGGATTTTTCCACTCAATATGCGTTTGCGAAGCATACATAAACGAGGGGCGAGGGTCAAGCGTGAGGGCTCAAACCTTGATAATCACCCGATTATTACTTCATTGGGTGAAGGCAAGGGGCGGAGGGCGAGAGTCAAGGATCGAGGGTATGTATGTTGGAGTAAAGGACGAGGATTCGCCTTGCAGGAGGAGCTGTCACCGAAGGTGAGAACTCTCCTCCGCCATGAATGGCGAAAGCTGCTAAATAGTGCTCCCTCTGACGGCTCCTTGCCGTCACTCCATGAGCAGCATCGAGAACAATGGCGGCCTGTCTGTCTAGCCTGCCATCCGTCCTGGGCGTCTGTGGAGACGTTTCCTAGGATTCTAACTATAAGACACCTGCCATGCCATCCTCCTCCGGCCATTCTAACAGGAGCATGGAGAACGGTGGCTTCCTGTCCAGCCTGCCATCTGTCATCGGCTCCCTTGCTTCCCTCACATACCTGTCAGTTACCCTCCCTCGCTTCCTCCCTCCCTCGCTTCCTCCCTCCCTCGCTTCCTCCCTCCTTCGCTTCCTCCCTCCTTCGCTTCCTCCCTCCCTTGCTTCCTCCCTCCTTCGCTTCCTCCCTTCCTTGCTTGCTTCCTCCCTTCCTTGCTTGCTTCCTCCTTCGCTTCCTCCCTCCTTCGCTTCCTCCCTCCTTCGCTTCCTCCCTCCTTCGCTTCCTCCCTCCTTCGTTTCCTCCCTCCTTCGCTTCCTCCCTCCCTCGCTTCCTCCCTTCCTTGCTTGCTTCCCTCACACATCTGCCAGCCACCCTCCCTATCTCCCCACCCCCCTCTCAATCATCCCTCGCTTGTTGTCACTTACTTGTCAGTCAGTCACCCTCCCCATTTTCCTCGCTTCCCTCGCTTACCTGCCTGCCAGCCACCATCCCTATCTCTCACTCCCTTCTCGCTCATCTCTCGCTTTGTCGCTTACCTGCTCTATCTATCCTCCTCTCCACTCTACCTACTCTCGTTGATCTACAATTCCTTCCTGCTCTTGTTTCCCTCCTAGCAATCCCTACTTGCTCTCTCCCTCTGTACTAGCCTTCCCTACACGAACCCATTCCTCCCTCCCATATCCTTTTCTTCCCTCCCTCAGCAGCCATCGTTCAAGGCGTGCCAAAACTCACAGCTCTGTCCCCTGCGTTCCCTCCCTTCAACAGAGTCACATGGACTCAGCACCACTCATAGTGTAACACGCATTGAAGCATACACATCTTTTTCCCACCTGCCCTCTTGGTCACACTGACATCGACTCACCAATCAGTATCAGCAATTCAGTCCCCCACCTGCCCTCCCTCCTCTCATTATTGCAGTAGCATCGCCTCAGCAGTCAGTGGCGGCACCATCCCTTCCTCCTTCGGCCGCCTCAAGAAACTGCGACACTTGTACGCGACTTAGCTCCTTCCAAGATCCAACCTTTTTTTGCTTGAAGGAGAGACGTTCAGTGCCAGTTCTTGTTGGTAACTTATCTGCGGCGAGGTCTTTTTCATCAAGGAAACACATTAAGCGCCACTTGAACGTTCCGTGCCACCTTCCCACATTTGAGTCATTTAAAGAAAAGCTCCAATTCACTAAATCGGCCCAAAACGACCTTTGAACCCTCATATTCTGCTAAAATCACACTTCTCGCCCTGCTCTCTCTCTCTCTGCCCTCCAGAAAGCAAAATGCCAACAACCTGGAAGGAAGGTGTGACTCGACAGGTTCTCTCCACTTCATTCCCTCTCACCTGTGTGCCCCATCCTCTCTCACCCCACTCACCTCCCTCCCTTCACGCCCTGCTCTCTTTATTCCCGCCAGAAATCTGGATTCCAACAACCTGGAAGGCGCAGTTCCTCCCTTTCTCTCCTCGCTCACTGCCCTCACACACCTGTATGCCCTCACACACCTGCGTGCCTGCACGACCTCACACACACACCCCACAATGGGCTTGAGCATGAACCCGACCCGACCCGACCCGACCCGACTGTGCCCTACCCGATGTCGGGGTCGGGTCGGGTCGGGTCGGGTCAAGTCGGGTCGGAGTTCAGGAAATGTCAACCCGACCCGGGTTAAATAGGTCGGGCACTACCTGACCCGATTTCGGGTCAGGTCGGGTCGGGTTGGCATAGGGGCAGGGACGGGTAATAAGCCGACCCGACGGGTCGGGTTTTGTCGGTCGGGTCAGGTCGGGTCAGGTCGGGTCGGGTACCCGAGGTTCGGGTCGACCCTCCGCAAATGTTGACCCGACCCGTCAAAAAGTCGGGTTCGGGTCGGGCTACCCGACCCAACCCGACCCGTTGCTCAAGCCTACCCCACATATCTCTATGCCCTCACACACCTCTATGCCCTCACACGCCTTTATGCCCTCACACACCTCTATGCCCTCACACACCTCTATGCCCTCACACACCTATATGCCCTCACACGCCTGCATGCCCTCACACACCTATATGCCCTCACACGCCTTTATGCCCTCACACACCTATATGCCCTCACACGCCTTTATGCCCTCACACTCCTATATGCCCTCACACGCCTGCATGCCCTCACACACCTATATGCCCTCACACGCCTGTATGCCCTCATACGCCTATACGCTCTCACAATACTAAGCTGTCTTTTTCTCTTTGCACCTAAGCCTCTCTCTTCCCCACCGCGCTTTCCCTCCCCCCTCTCCCTCTCCCACCCTCACCCACTCACTCACTCACCCGTGGTGCTCTTCCATCTCAGGTCGCTATCTGGCAACAAGCTAGACTCCTCTATTCCCACGAAGCTTAAGACACTCCAGAAGCTAGCAAAGATGTAAGTTTATCCCATGACTTAAATATGAGCCTCAAATCTGAATTGCCATGGAGTTATCACCCAGCAAAGATTATACAGAGGAGTGAGTTGAGGTGGAGCGATATTCGTAGGGGGTAGGCCTCGTGGGATCCAGATCCACATCAGTGCGTGCGTGTGTGTGTGTGTGTGTGTGTGTGTGTGTGTGTGTGTGTGTGTGTGTGTGTGTGTGTGTTTGTGTGTGCATGTGTGTGCGTGTGTGTGTGTGTCTGCGTGTGCGTCTGTGTGTGTGTGTGTGTGTGTGTGTGTGTTTGTGTGTGTCTGTGTGTGTGTGCACGCACGTGCGTGGGTGCATGGCCACTCTTACCGCATCCCCCTTCCTGCCTTCCTTCTCGCTTCTCCTCCGTCCGTTCTTCCTTTTTTCATATCCCGTCTTCGTTCTCTCTTCCATCCTCTTTTCTCTTTCGCCCTCTTCTTTCTTCTGTCTCCTTTAGTTCCTCTCCCCCCATCCCAATCCTTCTTCCCCCTCCTCACTTATCCCTACCTCCTCCCCATTTCCAACCTTCCCTTTCATTTCCCTTCCATTCCCGCATTTCCCATCCCGCACCTACAGTGATCCAACCAGACGCAAACTTTCTGGCTCCATTGCTCCCCTCACTTTCCTGGCTATCCCCCCTCCTAAAAACCGCTCTCCCTCCCTCCTTTCCATTACCTCTCCTCTTGCCCCTTGTCCCTTCCCTTTCCCACCTCTTTCCCGCCCCATCCCACGCCCACAGTGAGCTAACCGGCAACCAGCTCTCTGGGTCCATAGGGCCCCTCACTCTGCTTCCAAGGCTGGATAGGATGTGCGTCACTTTGCTGCCTGCTTTATATCCGACTCAATGGCACACTTGTACCAAGACTAGAGATGATTTGCGCTCGTTTTGCGTCTGCTGTAAAGGAGACTCGAAGGCACACTTGTCCGAGGCTCTCTTGTGCGTCTCTTTTCCTGTCAGCTTAAGAGATTAACAACCCGACTTTGATGCCTCTAAGTTGATACAACGGTTATTAACGACCCCCACATCCCCTCCCCTCCACTTCTAAACTTTCCCACAGAGCAGCAAGCAATCTTAGATTTCTGAAGAGCCAAAATTTCAACCCCCCTTCCCCTCCCCTCCCCTCCCTTGGAGCAGCAATGTCGCTTTCAACTCACTCAACTCCAGCCTTCCGGCATCTCTTGGCAATCTGAAACGGCTGTCTCAACTGTAGGTTGCGGCTGGCCCATGAGACTCGTTTGTGCAGCCTATGGGCGGCGACGCGATGGACTATACTGTGAGGCATCATTTTTTAGTCGACTCAAATGTCATCGCGATGGACTGTGAAGCATCATTCGTTCGTGATTGATCAACTTTTATTCCTTGATATCTTTGGGCTCATACAGGTTGTGGGATCTTTTTCTCTTTGCAGATCCTTCTTGTGCGTAAGAGTCTGTTTGCTCTCAGTGTTTTTTTTCTCTCTTCTTTTGTGTGGCAAGGATACCCAGATACTCCAAAAGTCCATCTTTGTGGCGATAAACAAATCCTTCCTATCTCACCCACATTTCTATCCATGTGTTCAGGTTCCTTCAGGGGCTGTCGCAATCAGCGACTCTTTGCAGGCCTTTATCTCACGGCTCTCTTGTGAGGCGCCTCAAAAGTCCTTCACATCTCGCCCACCTCTACCAATGCATCCAGGTTCCTTCAGGGCAACGCAATCAGCGGCTCTTTGCCTTCTTCCATCTCAAAGCTCGGCAACCTCATTTATTTGTAAGCGCCGGTGTTGTTGGTGCAACTTTATAGACGCCTCAAAATAAGCTCTGCAGCATGGTATCTTTGTAAGCGTTGTGCCGGTGTTATCGTTGCTTTGCAAACCCGAATGCTCTGCCTTGTTGTTCCTACTTCGTTTAGGCATGCTGTCTCTTGCTAATTCTAAAGGACTGACTGTTATTGCCTTCTCAGCTCTCTGCGTCTTGTCTGTGTTGATGGATGGCATTGCTTGGCATGGCATGGGCGTGACATGGCATGACATGGATTGACATGCAATGACATGGCTTGACATGGCATGACATGGATTGACATGCAATGACATGGCTTGACATGGATTGACATGCAATGACATGGCTTGACATGGCATGACATGGGCATGGCATGGTATGTATGTGGTGATGGTACAGGACACTAAGGGCCAACAACATCTCCGGCTCTATTCCCCGTGGCATCGGCTCCTTGAGGAATCTCAAATCCTTGTATGCTTTATAACTTGCCCCACTGTCTCCTGAAATTGCATATTGTTGAGTGATCCGCTATCTGAAGTACATGCTTCGTCGAATACCATATATGTTGTTATTGAAGATTGGTAGCATAATGCTAAGTGGGAAAATTCGCGTTTCGCGTAAATTCGCTGACGAATTTATGCTGGCGTAAATTCGCCCTGACGCCAAGGCCCTGTTTTGAATTCGTTGGGAAATTCGTTCCGCCCGGGCAGGAAAAAAATGCCCGGGCAGGCCCAAAAGGTAGGGGGGGCGTGGGGGGTTTCAGGGCAACTCTTTTTAAGCAAGAAAGTTTTTGCACAAAATAATTACTGCTTCTCAAAATTTATGGCAAGAAAGTTTTTGCACAAAGCATGTTCTAGAGTTTGGGGAGTATCCTTCGCAACAACAGCCCTGCAGCAACCTACAGCAACATGATGAACCATACTCATGAGGTAAGCTAATGTCTATGCTTAGACTAGATCTACTAGCTTGGACGTGGAGTGATTAGCTACATCCACTCTACGTCTAGTAGAGTAGTGTGTGAGATGCGTGATATAGTTGCGGAAGTTGTGGATGGGTTGGGTTATCTAGATGCGGTGGGGTTTGATGCGGTTGGGAGCGTGGGAGGGGTTGGAAGCATGTTTGGAGGTTCAAAAGTTAGAAACGCGAATCGGCGAGGCCAAGGATGACTTAGCCAAGTCGCCGCGAATCGAGTGGGAAAATTCGCGTTTTTTTTGTCTTGTCCGGGCTGCCCCAAAAGTTTTCCCCCAGCGTTTCGCGAATTTCAGGTAACTTCGCATTTGTGAATTTACGCTTGCGAATTTACGCAAAACGCTGGGGGACCCCAACGAATTTGCCCACCTAGGCTTGATGTGGTATTGTTGTAAGCAGTGCATGTCGACAGCAATCAACTGTAGGAAGTTAATGACGTGTGTATTATACTCATATGTGTTACAACTCACTCATGCACTGTCTAGTGTGCCAAACCCCTCCCTTTCATAAGCTTGTACTCTCGTGTTTTGTCCATGCACTCGATAAGATATTATAGGCACCATTACATTTCCCACCTTATGCTGTCAATATTCGTCTCACCCTAGCAGCAACCAAGCAAGCACTGTCCTTCCGTGCACCATACAGGGAGCTCTCACAGTCAACTCCACCCGGGGCAGGCAGTCTGCCTCCAGCAGAGGCCTCCTAGAGATGGCAATTGAGGTTCCTCTCGCCTGCTTCCGCCAAAGTCTCTCACCCCTCCCAACCCCTCACGATTACCACCTTGCACCAAGCAGGGATCTCTCGTACAACGCCATATCAGGCAGCCTGCCATCAACATTGGGGTCCTTGAAATCTCTTATAATGCTGTGAGCATGCTATTAGTATGGTATGCTGAGAGCTTGTTATTAGTATGCTGTGAGCATGTTATTAGTATGCTGTGAGCATGTTATTAGTATCCTGTGAGCATGTTATCAGTATGCTGTGAGCATGTTATTATCAGCATTGTGTGAGCATGTTATCAGTATGCTGTGAGCATGTTATCAGCATGGTGTGAGCATGTTATCAGTATGGTGTGAGCAAGTGACCTCGTGTTGTGAGCATGTAACCACGTGCTGTGAGCATGTAACCACATGTTGTGAGCATGTAACTGCATGTTGTGATCATGTCACGATGTTGTAAGCCTGTCACTATGGCGTGATCATGGCACATTTTTGTAAGCATGCCACGATGTATGGTTGGTGTAGAAACACACTACAAGAAATATCAGAGAACTAGCTGACAAAGCTTCCCAACATCAATCACATGATGTAAGAAGCTCACAACTTTGAGAAACTCAAGCGTTGAGTTGAATTCGGTTAGGAACGGGCTTACATAGGGAAGGCGAAAGGGGCAAAGAGAGTGTTGTATCAGCAATTGAACCAATAAGTTGTGTTGAACCAATAAGTTGTGTTGAACCAATAAGTTGTGTTGAACCAATAAGTTGTGTTGAACCAATAAGTTGTGTTGAACCAATAAGTTGTGTTGAACCAATAAGTTGTGTTGAACCAATAAGTTGTGTTGAACCAATAAGTTGTGTTGAACCAATAAGTTGTGTTGAACCAATAAGTTGGGTTGGGAGATTATTGGAGGAACCAATAATGGTTGTGATATACAACCAGATTGGTCCTCGAACAACGGTGGTGAAGGGGTTTGGGGGTAACAGAAAAAATGTTTTTAGTTACCCTACTAACTCCAAGTGTACGCAACCACATCACACATCCCCCCCCCCCCCCCTTCATGCCCTCCCTACTGCAGAGATGTCAGGTCCGCACGCCTCAATGGCTCTCTGCCTACCTCCCTTTCTAAGCTCAAGGCGCTTGAATACATGTAAGGCTGTGTAACTATTGTGGAGCGGGGACATATAAAATTGGATGGGTGTGGCTTGAGAAAGTGGTGTAGCTAGTTTGATTTTGAATAGAATAGCGCGTGAACGATGCTTGTAATCTGTGATAAGCTGTAAAGGTGGTGAAAACAAAGTGTATCTTGTAGTAATACGATGCATGCTGCAGTAAGGCAGTGCAACACATGCTTTAGTATAACAATCGCTGCAAGGAACTCTTGTATGACCTGCAGCAAGTCCCTTTTAACATCCTTCTACTTGCTCAATCATTTTGCAACAAAATGTTTTCCATGCATGTTTTCTTTCTATATATATGTTTCTTGTTTCTTTATGTGTTTTTTTCCATCCTGCTCCTTTCAGTCTGTTGTCCGACAACCAGCTCTCCAGCTCATTCCCTGGCTTTCTCGCCAACATCTCATCCCTAACAATGATGTAAGAATGGTGAAATCATGGTGTGAGCACGGGGATAAGCATGGTGTAAGGATGACATGGTGTATGCATGATGTAAGCATGGTGTAAGGAGGATGGTGTAAGCATGATATAAGCATGGTGTAAGCATGATGTAAGCATGATGTAAGCATGGTGTAAGCATGGTGTAAGCATGATGTAAGCATGGTGGAAGCATGATGTAAGCATGGTGTAAGCATGATGTAAGCATGATGTAAGCATGGTGTAAGTATGAGGTCATAGTTGGCGGATGCACTCCCAAGGAGACTTTCAAGCGCCTTGCGCCTCAAGAGTCACTGTAAAGCCGCTCAAAGGCGCCTCAGAAGACGCTAACAGGCACCAGAAAAGCCGTCTCATGTACAGGGGAGGCCTGGTTTGAAAGGACATCCACTTGTGCTCTCAGGGCGAGTTCCCTGATTTTTATCTTCTTAAGCTACAGCTCAGCCGGTCTTATGGCTGAAGCCTGAAGGTGTGAGATTCCATCCACTTGTGCTCTTTCAGGCCCAAGCATGCAACAGATAGATGAGCAGGCGTCGGTACCTGGTGATGCCTTGCTTGGTATAGGTCAGCATAATGTTTTGCCTCGTGATGCCTTGCTTGGTATCAATCACCATAATGTTTTGCCACCAAATGCTGCCTCGTCTCGTTGTGACTAGTGCCGATGTGCCCTTCGCAGCCGAATACCAGAGTTTTGGGCTCAAGCACAACCAACGCCGTTAGCCATGACAGAGATTGACTCGACTCAGAAGCCGACGTGGCCTTTGAAGTCGATGACTAGGGTTGCGGGTTTGAGTGCAACCTAAATGCCATTTTGTGTCAACTAGCCAGTGTGTTTTTTGTGTGACTTTTCTATTTGTCCTGTCTGATCGAAATTCTACACAAAACTAGGCTCCCAGGGATGCTTACTGTCAAAGAAGAGCAGCAAGGAGTGAGGACACAAATTCAACAGAGTGAGGACCTGAATCCACGTGGTTTGTCCTGCCTATGAAATGAACAAGAATTCTGCACTCCCGAACTTCTATTCTTCATTTCTTCTTTCTACTCTGCTCTGCCTTCCTTCTTTCTCGTGTCTCCTTTCGTCTCACCCCATCTCCTTCCTTCAGTGATATGGCATCCAACGAAATCAACGGCTCCCTGCCTTCGTCACTGGGAGCCTTTTCCAACCTTGCCAAACTGTAAGGCACCGACTGTTATGTTAACCTGTTGCCATCCTATGCCCTTGAGTACTGAGCTCAAAGACTCAAACTGTAACCTTGACTGCTAATCGAACAATATGGGGCCACTTACAATCTCTTTACACCTGGCTGTCAATCTGGTTGCCACATGGAGTCGAATCTCTGTTTCATACCATTGCCATTTTGTGGGTGACTTTTGAGTCGACTCAAAAGTCATTGCCATTTTGTGCAAGTGCAGCGACCTGGCCAACAACAGCATCAGCGGAGGCATCCCAGAGTCTATCAGCCTTCTCACTCAAATGTGGAACCTGTAAGCTGGGTCAAGTCTGCCACCTGTGGTCCCTCTGAGTCCGCCTGAACCCCCAGGGTCTATCAGCCTTCTCACTAGTACATGGACCCTGTGAGGGCTTCTTCCAGGCCAGTGCAAGCGATGTCAAAACCCTTTCTCGCCTTCCTGGACCGTAATCACCCCAAGTGTGAACCCTTTCTGTGCCACTCCTCCATGCCAAATTGCTCAAGCTGGGTCCTAAGCATGTGGACCCTAAGCTTGACCCTTTCTCGCCAGCATGTGGAGGGTCAAGCTTGTGCCCTGTACTCCTTGCAGCCTCCCTAGAGCGTCCTTCGAATCTTCCAAGAAGCATCCTTTAGCCTTCTTGGAGCCTTCCATGCATGCTTAGGCCATCCTGGAGTCTTTTTAGAGCCCTCCATACTCTCCAGGGGTCATCGATGCTCAATCCTAGTCACCGAAATTCCTTCCGTTGCTCGTTGTTAAAGAGTGGCATCTGTTGACCCTTCCATTGCTCTTTACCTTCCCTTTTCATATGTGAAGACGATCGCTTCCAATTGTAATGCACCTCAATGCAAGGTGGAAAAAATCGGCAGGCCGTTTTATTTGATCGTTTTTTTCGGTGATTTTGGAAAACAAAAAAAAAACGCCGAGTTTTTAATTGGACACTCCAAAAAAAAAAAAAAAAAAAAAAACATTTCGTAGAAAGCCTAAACGCCCGCCCAGATCCGCGCATTCCGTCCATCGAAACTCGAGACACGCGCATTTTGGCTGGGAGATGCCAGATCCGCGCATTTTAGTGGGCGAAATGTCAGATCTGTCCATTTCGTCCACCAGAACGCGGGATCTAACACATTTTGGCAGGCAAAATGCCAGATCCGCGCATATCAGCTGGCGAAATGCCAGAACCGTGCATTTCGCCCTTTTTTTACCTTTTTTTTCCGGCCGATTTTTTGTACCGGGAAAAAAAAGATAGCGGAATAACACGGCCAAAAAATATGGTACCGTAGCAACCAGCCTAAAAATGAAAAAAAAAAAAAAAAAAAAAAAACAAAACAAAACAACAACACTCCGTTTTTTTTTTTTACCTTGCCTCAATGCACTACACCTTATCGAACGTTGTAGAGCTCGCTATCTTTTTACCACCATCTCACTCCCACTTTTACCCTCTCAGGCACTTCACTCCCTACTTAACTCGTCCCCTCTCCCTTTCCCTTCAGCTATCTTGCAGGGAACAGCCTTTCAGGCTCTCTTCCTGCATCCATGTCAAAGCTTACGAGCCTCGAGAGCATGTAAGCGAGCCGTACATGCATCCATACATCCTGCATCCATGTCAAAGCTTACGAGCCTCGAGAGCATGTAAGCGAGCCGTACATGCATCCATACATCCTGCATCCATGTCAAAGCTTACGAGCCTCGAGAGCATGTAAGCGAGCCGTACATGCATCCATACATCCTGCATCCATGTCAAAGCTTACGAGCCTCGAGAGCATGTAAGCGAGCCGTACATGCATCCATACATCCTCCATCCCTACCAAAGCTAACGAACCTCTGGGGCATGTAAGCGAGCCGTACATGCATCCATGCATCCTGCATCCCTACCAAAGGTCCCGAACCTCTGGGGCATGTAAGCGAGCCGTACATGCATCCATGCATCCTGCATCCCTAGCAAAGCTGACGAACCTCTGGGCTGGGGCATGTAAGTGAGCCGTACATGCATCCATGCATCCTGCATCCCTACCAAAGCTAACGAACCTCTGGGGCAGGTAAGCGAGCCGTACATGCATCCATGCATCCTGCATCCTGCATCCCTACCAAAGCTATTTTCTGGGAGTGTAGTGTCAGTAGGGGGGTGTAGTGACTTCTTGTCACTATTCCAGCTCGTTTGATCGACACAAGGTCATGATATCGTGGCTAGTTTTGCTCTCCTTAACCCACCTCTATGGTATTCCTCCTAAAGCCCTTTGTTCCCTCAGAGCTCGCATTCCTCTTTTCCCCGGTGCTCTGGTGCCCCTTCCCCTGGTGCCCCTTCCCCTGGTGCCGCTTCCCCTGGTGCCGCTTCCCCTGGTGCCGCTTCCCCTGGTGCCCCTTCCCCTGGTGCCGCTTCCCCTGGTGGCGCTGCCCCTGGTGCCGCTTCCCCTGGTGCCGCTTCCCCTGGTGCCGCTTCCCCTGGTGCCGCTTCCCCTGTTGCCGCTTCCCCTGGTGCCCCTTCCCCTGGTGCCGCTTCCCCTGGTGCCCCTTCCCCTGGTGCCGCTTCCTCTGGTGCCGCTTCCCCTGGTGCCGCTTCCCCTGGTGCCGCTTCCCCTGGTGCCGCTTCCCCTGGTGCCCCTTCCCCTGGTGCCCCTTCCCCTGGTGCCCCTTCCCCTGGTGCCGCTTCCCCTGGTGCCGCTTCCCCTGGTGCCGCTTCCCCTGGTGCCCCTTCCCCTGGTGCCGCTTCCCCTGGTGGCGCTGCCCCTGGTGCCGCTTCCCCTGGTGCCGCTTCCCCTGGTGCCGCTTCCCCTGGTGCCGCTTCCCCTGTTGCCGCTTCCCCTGGTGCCCCTTCCCCTGGTGCCGCTTCCCCTGGTGCCCCTTCCCCTGGTGCCGCTTCCCCTGGTGCCGCTTCCCCTGGTGCCGCTTCCCCTGGTGCCGCTTCCCCTGGTGCCGCTTCCCCTGGTGCCGCTTCCCCTGGTGCCGCTTCCCCTGGTGCCGCTTCCCCTGGTGCCCCTTCCCCTGGTGCCGCTTCCCCTGGTGCCGCTTCCCCTGGTGCCGCTTCCCCTGGTGCCGCTTCCCCTAGTGCCGCTTCCCCTGGTGCCGCTTCCCCTGGTGCCCCTTCCCCTGGTGCCGCTTCCCCTGGTGCCGCTTCCCCTGGTGCCCCTTCCCCTGGTGCCGCTTCCCCTGGTGCCGCTTCCCCTGGTGCCGCTTCCCCTGGTGCCGCTTCCCCTGGTGCCCCTTCCCCTGGTGCCCCTTCCCCTGGTGCCCCTTCCCCTGGTGCCGCTTCCCCTGGTGCCGCTTCCCCTGGTGCCGCTTCCCCTGGTGCCCCTTCCCCTGGTGCCCCTTCCCCTGGTGCCCCTTCCCCTGGTGCCCCTTCCCCTGGTGCCGCTTCCCCTGGTGCCCCTTCCCCTGGTGCCCCTTCCCCTGGTGCCCCTTCCCCTGGTGCCCCTTCCCCTGGTGCCGCTTCCCCTGGTGCCCCTTCCCCTGGTGCCGCTTCCCCTGGTGCCCCTTCCCCTGGTGCCCCTTCCCCTGGTGCCCCTTCCCCTGGTGCCCCTTCCCCTGGTGCCCCTTCCCCTGGTGCCCCTTCCCCTGGTGCCCCTTCCCCTGGTGCCGCTTCCCCTGGTGCCCCTTCCCCTGGTGCCGCTTCCCCTGGTGCCCCTTCCCCTGGTGCCCCTTCCCCTGGTGCCCCTTCCCCTGGTGCCCCTTCCCCTGGTGCCCCTCCCCCTGGTGCCCCTTCCCCTGGTGCCCCTTCCCCTGGTGCCGCTTCCCCTGGTGCCCCTTCCCCTGGTGCCCCTTCCCCTGGTGCCGCTTCCCCTGGTGCCGCTTCCCCTGGTGCCCCTTCCCCTGGTGCCCCTTCCCCTGGTGCCCCTTCCCCTGGTGCCGCTTCCCCTGGTACCGTTTCCCCTGGTGCCCCTTCCCCTGGTGCCGCTTCCCCTGGTGCCGCTTCCCCTGGTGCCCCTTCCCCTGGTGCCCCTTCCCCTGGTGCCCCTTCCCCTGGTCCCCCTTCCCCTGGTGCCGCTTCCCCTGGTGCCCCTTCCCCTGGTGCCCCTTCCCCTGGTGCCCCTTCCCCTGGTGCCCCTTCCCCTGGTGCCGCTTCCCCTGGTGCCGCTTCCCCTGGTGCCCCTTCCCCTGGTGCCCCTTCCCCTGGTGCCCCTTCCCCTGGTGCCCCTTCCCCTGGTGCCCCTTCCCCTGGTGCCCCTTCCCCTGGTGCCGCTTCCCCTGGTGCCCCTTCCCCTGGTGCCGCTTCCCCTGGTGCCGCTTCCCCTGGTGCCCCTTCCCCTGGTGCCCCTTCCCCTGGTGCCCCTTCCCCTGGTGCCGCTTCCCCTGGTGCCCCTTCCCCTGGTGCCCCTTCCCCTGGTGCCCCTTCCCCTGGTGCCCCTTCCCCTGGTGCCGCTTCCCCTGGTGCCCCTTCCCCTGGTGCCGCTTCCCCTGGTGCCCCTTCCCCTGGTGCCGCTTCCCCTGGTGCCCCTTCCCCTGGTGCCGCTTCCCCTGGTGCCCCTTCCCCTGGTGCCGCTTCCCCTGGTGCCCCTTCCCCTGGTGCCCCTTCCCCTGGTGCCCCTTCCCCTGGTGCCCTTCCCTGGTGCCCTTCCCCTGGTGCCCCTTCCCCTGGTGCCCCTTCCCCTGGTGCCCCTTCCCCTGGTGCCCCTTCCCCTGGTGCCCCTTCCCCTGGTGCCCCTTCCCCTGGTGCCCCTTCCCCTGGTGCCGCTTCCCCTGGTGCCCCTTCCCCTGGTGCCCCTTCCCCTGGTGCCCCTTCCCCTGGTGCCCCTTCCCCTGGTGCCCCTTTCTCTGGTGCCCCTTTCCCTGTGCCCCCTTCCCTGCACATTCTCTCCCATTTTTACCATCCGGCACAAGCTTCTCACTATTCAGTGACGCGCCATCTAGTCACGCCACAGGTTCTTGTTGCTCCCCCTGCCGTCTGCGTCTATCCATACAGCCTCTTTCTGTTTCTCTATTTTCGGCTGCCCTTTTTGCCGTTTCACTTCTTGTGGCCACACGCCCTCAGTGACTTGCGACGCAACAACCTGTCAGGCCCTCTGCCGCCCTCTGTGTTCAACTGGACAATGAGTGCCGTGTAAGCCAGCCAGCCTTTTCCTTTTCCTGTCTTTTGAGGCGCCTCAAAATGTACCCAACCAACCACCTATTAACACTCCGCAACCTTTCTCAAATCTCGTTGTGCTTCAGGCTCTCGCATGGTATCTCCTCCTTGTGTGTCTTGATCTTCTCCCTCCTATCTCCTCCTTGTGTGTCTAGATATTTTCCCTCCTCCTATCTCCTCCTTGTGTGTCTAGATCTTTTCCCTCCTCCTGTCTCCTCCTCATGTTTCAGGTTCCTGTCAGAGAACCACTTTGAGGGGGATCTCCCGGCCTACCTTGGTGACTACCCTGCAGAAATGTGCGTGCCTGAATTGCAATACTACTATTCTCCCCCTCTTTCCCTCCCTCTCTCCCTCTCTCCCTTATCCCCTCCTTCCCCCTCCCTCCTTCCCTCCCTCTTTGACTCCCTCCCCAAACTCTTTCTCTCCTTGTTTTCCGTTTCACATGCAAGGGGTTCCTCTTGGATGAAGCGGATGCTCGGCAGAACCCTTTGTTTTGTCAGCATTCGTTTTGCATGCCCCACTGGCAGCACCTCGTGTCCTCTCCACCTCACACATTTCAGAGGTCTCAAAACTTCGCCACCCACCCCACATCCACCCTCTTTGTTTCCCCCTCAGATCTCTAGACAGCACCCTCACATGCCCCCTTTCGCTTGCACGCAGCTCCGTCGACAACACACACACATCCACCCACCACTCATCTCTATCCTCAATACAAACCCCTTTTTTCCACGCAGCTCTGTTGACAGCACAGCCACAAGCCCCGCTGCTGCCACCAATCGCTCCTCCCACCTCAAGGATATGCCTGCTAGAGATGACCCCAAGAACTTCTGCCGTTTCGTCTGCCCCTCCCTCTTCCAGGGGGCGCATCCATCTCTTCCTCCATCCACACCCTTTGGCTCTGCACTCATGCCCAACCACCCCACATTCCTCCCTGCATCCACCCCTCTTGCTACTGTGCAGCCTTGTTGACAGCACGCTCACGTGCCCCCTGGATGGCACCAACTGCTCCTCGCAGCTGAAGGAGCTGGCCGCTAGGGTATACTCCAACGGCTTCTGCCGTGTCGTCTGCCCCTCCTTCTGCCAGACCTGCATCGCACCCCCTGCAGATCCCTCGGGGGGGGATTCAGGAGGAGGGGATGGAGGGGGTCTGGGAGGGGGTCTGGGAGGAGGGGGTTTGGGAGGGGGTTTGGGAAGGGGCTTGGGAGGGGGGCTTGGTAGTAGCTCGATTGGGGAATTTGGAAGCAGCGGGGGTTTGGTGACTAGCAGCAGGTTCGGAAGCAGCTTTGGATGGCTGAGTAACAAGGAGGCTCGTAAGAGAGGGAAGCGGCTTCACTAGCATTGCACTGTCAGTTTTACTGCTCGTGGGGGAGGAGAATCTCTGTGCAGCATGCTAATGGGTTTTCTTTTCGGTCTGTGTGTGTGTGTGTGTGTGTGTGCCTGTGTGGCGTGTGGGCGCATCTCCATGTGCGTGCGTGCGTGCATGGGTGCATGCACGCATGTCCATGTGCGTGCTTGCATGGCTGCGTGTGTGTGCATGCGTGCATGCATGTGTGTGTGGGTGCATGCACGGGTGCGTGCGTGCAAGCGTGCGTGTGCATGTGCGTGCATGCCCGGGTGCATGCCTGTAGGTGTGTGCATTCATGGGTGCGTGCCAGCGTGCGAGCTTGCGTGTACGTGCTTCCGCTGTTCAGTTGGAGCCTTCAGATTCATCCACCATTAATCTTATTTCTCTTCTACTTCATGTCTCATCTTACCCTAAACCCCTCCCTGACCCCCTCCTCTTGTGCATCTCTCGGGCCACTCAGCTCTGAGTGGCAGCTCAAGAGCTCAAGTACCAGTAGTCTCTGGTATTGGTTCTATCAGTAGTATTTGTCCTAGTGTTTGAGTCAGTAGTGCCGGTGGTAAGGGGGTAGTATCGAGATCATTCATTTCACTACTAACCAGGATCCCTGCTGAGTTTGGTCACATGCTGCTGAACCTCTAATCTGGTTTTTTTGCTTTCTGATGATTTTTTTGACACATTTTTATATTTTTTTGCGTCAACTTATACATATGCGTTGTATGTTTAGTTACAGGCTATATGGGTAAGTGCTATTAGAGAGTACAACACCAAACCATATATCCCACATGTATGCCTTGCTAGAGTCCACTTAGCTATTCAAACATGTCATAACGCGAGTTAGGTGTCAACTTATACATATTAGCTATGTAGAAGCTATAGGTTAGACTGGGGTATGCCTCTAGTGAGTACAACCAACTAGTATTTGTTCTAGGTTTCTCCTAGTTCATTCATTCAGTTCTTACTTTTAAATGGTATCGCGCGTAGGTTAGAATCCCCCACCTACCGCTTCCGCCCGTACCCTAGCTAGGCCCTGCCGCATCCCCCCCTGGGCCCCGTCGCGCCTCCTAGCCCCGCCGCGCCCCTCCTGGGCCCCGCCGCGCCTGCTAGCCCCGTCGCGCCCCTCCTGGGCCCCGTCGTGCCTCCTAGGCCCCGTCGCGCCCTGCCTGGCCCCGTCGCGCCCGCCTGGCCCCGGCGTGCCCCTCCTGGGCCCTGTCGCGCCTCCTAGCCCGTCGCGCCTCCTAGCCCCGTCGCCCCTCCTGGGCCCCGCCGCGCCTCCTAGCCCCGTCGCGCCCCTTCTGCACCCCGCCGCGCCTCCTAGCCCCGTCGCGCCGCTCTAGGGCCCCGTCGTGCCTCCTAGGCCCCGTCGCGCCAGCTCCGGCCCCGTCGCGCCCGCTCCGGCCCCGTCGCGCACTGCCTAGCCTCGTCGCGCCCGCTACGCCCCGTCGCGCCCTGCCTGGCCCCGTCGCGCCCGCCTGGCCCCGTCGCCGCCTGCCTGGCCCCGTCGCGCCTGCCTGACCCCTCCGCGCCTGCCTGGCCCCGCCGCGCCTGCCTGGCCCCGCCGCGCCTGCCTAGCCCTGCCGCGCCTGCCTGGCCCCGTCGCGCCCGCCTGGCCTTGTGGCGGCCTGCCGGCCCCGTCGCGCCTACCTGGCCCCTCCGCGCCTACCTGGCCCTGCCGCGCCTGCCTGGCCCCGCCGCGCCTGCCTGGCCCCGCCGCGCCTCCCTGGCCCCGCTGCGCCTGCCTGGCCCCGCCGCGCCTGCCTGGCCCCCCCGCGCCTGCCTGACACCTCTGCGCCTGCCTGCCTGGCCCCGCCGAGCCCGCCGGGCCCTGCCGCGCCTCCCTGGCCCCGCCGCACCTGCCTGGCCCCACCGCGTCTGCCTGGCCTCTCCCACTGCCCGCCCGGCCCCTCTTCGTGCCTGTTCGGCGTGCCGTGCCACCTCGAGCTCCGTCTACTCTGCTCGCCAGCGCCGGGGCGCCTCGCGGCCGCCGTGCTGGAGAGTGCTGCGGCCGTATCCCTGCGTCGCTGTGTCCCTGCGGAGCTGTGGAGCTGTGTCGCTGACCCTGCACGATGGCTGACTTCGTGCTCCGACTGGACGCCGAGGGCCATGCAGTTGACTTCGCCGCCTGGCTCTCCGATCTCCGCCGCCACCTTACAGGTCAGCGCCAGGATGGCCACTCTTTGGTTGTTCATGTCGATGGCTTGCTCCCCCGCCCCCCCGCACCTGCTCCGCTCCTGCTGACCCCTCCTCTGATGACCGTGAGGCCTTCTCTACTGCTGCGCTTGCCTGTGCGGTCTGGGACTCCCGCGATGCAGTCGCTCATGTTGCTATTAGCCACGCCCACCCTGTGTCTAAGCGCTCGCGTTTTGCTACTGTTGAGACGGCCAAAGCCTACTTAGACGCTGTTATTGCTCGCTATTCCACACCCGCGTCTGCTTCTGTTGGCCGCCTGCTCTTCCCGATGCTGTTCCCAGACCTTGCAGCCTTCCCTACCGTCGCAGACTTTGCCACTCACCTGCGTGCCCTAGAGACCCGCTATCGCACTGCCAGCACTGCTGCCCAGCTCACTGCGCTCCCCCCCCTTTTTGCATGACGCTCTATTTTATCGCCATGCGCCTGCCAGACCGCCTCGCTAGTGCTCGCGATCACTTCCTTAGCCAGCACAACAGTGACCTCACCCTCACCACCTTTGTCGACACCCTCACCGAGATTGAGACTCGCCAGCGCACTATCGCTCAGTCGAGCGGTGCGCCGGCAATCTCTATCTTTCACGGCTGTGCCCCCTCCCAGTGCACGTTCACTGACGTTTCGGCTGCGGTCGCCATGGCGACCCCTCTCACCGAGACGGCTGCTGCGGTCCACCCGCAGCAGCGCTCGCGCCGCGGTGGCCGTGGCCGCCAGGGAGGTAGAGGTGGTGGCGCAGGTGGTGGTGGTCGTGGTGGTGGTGACGGTAGTCCGCCTGAGGGGACTACCACCGGTGGGCAGGAGCAGCAGCCCCAGCCGCAGCAGGAGCAGCCCCAGCAGCAGCCGCCGTCCCAGCAGCAGCCGCCGCAGCCGTGGGCCCGTCTCCCGCCTGGTTGGCCCGGTACCTCTGGAGGTAGTGGCCGTGGTGGCGGCCCGCGCAGCTCGGTGTCTACCGGCGGCTCTGGTGCTGTCACTTGCCAGTACCAGCTTCAGACCGGGCCTCTTCGCGGCACTCTGTGCCGCCACCCGCACCTGACCGCCCGCTGTTTCCGCCGCCTCGACGATCTCTTTCGTCGTCGCTTTGGCCCGGCCCCGGACCTCCCCGACTGGCACAGCCTGCTCCGCCAAGGCGTGCCGATCTTTGAGTTAGACATGGATCAGATAGGTGCTGCTTTGCATGCCTTGTATTCTGACGCTTCTAGTGTTGCTGGATCTTATTACCTTGTGTACTCTAGTTTAGGCGTTCCACCGTTGTGTAGCTTAGCCTCCCCTGCTGCGTCAGGCGTAGGACTGCCTAGTTTGCCTAGCCTAGTCTCTGCACCGGCTCCGTTCCCGGCCTCCGCCACCGCTTCGCTGTCCTTCACTCTCGACTCCGGTGCTTCTGCCTGCTTCTTCCTCGAACGTTCTGCGCTCACGCCGCTTGCTACGCCTGCTGTTGTCACTCTCGCTGACCCCTCTGCAGGACCTATCGTCGTTCGCAGCTCCACGTCCCTTCCCTGTCCAGCAGTTCCCTCGGGCTCCCTTACAAGCCTCCACGTTCCCTCGTTCTCGAGGAACCTGGTTGGTGTCGGCTGTCTCCAGGACCTCGGCGTCACCACCACGTTTCCTGGGCACGAGCGGTTCGCTGTCTGTTCTGAGGCTGTGTCAGGTTCCCCCCTTGCGACGTTCCCCCGGGACTCGGTGTCCAGTCTGTTTACCCTCGACAACGCTTCCCCCCCGGTTGGTGCGTCCTCCCAGGTCGCAACAGCTTGCTCGTGTCGGTCCCTCACTCACCCTTCCTGTGAGAGTACGACCCCGTTACACCACTTTTCCCTTTTCTTATTTCCTTCCTCGTTCATTTCTCTTTATCTCATCTCATTTGGTTTCCTATTCTCCATTTTCCCTTAACCTTTGGTTTATCTTACTATTATCATTATATCACCGACCAGGCTTGGGATGTACTGGTGCGCTATCTGGCGTAATCCTGTCGTAATCCCTTAAAGCCAATAGCCTCGCGTGGCTATACACAGGGTGATTCTATTTCTAGAAGGGTCTATTTCCTTAGGATAAGATAAACCTGGTTACCTGATGTACTTTGGAAGTATAAAAGCACCTTGTACTGATCATTAGTACAACCTTTCCTCGACACATTCGATCCTGTGACACTTGGTAATCAGAGCTTTTCCCACTCGACCGCGCTCAGCTAAGCAGCAGCAGCAGGGATCCTGCCTCGAAAAACCGCCGGGGGCGACCAATTCGACGCCGATTCTGGTAAGCACCAGCTCCGCGATTTTCGAATTACCCCCTCCGTGCGTGTTTTGAACAGGATGGCAACCTTTGACAACGCCGAGGTTACCCAGCAGCTCTTCGCGCGCATCGCAGCCCTTCAGGAGGAAATGCGAGCGGATCGCGAAGCGTGGCGAAACCAGTTCGAGCGAGTAACTCGACTCGCCGGAGCGCAGCACGAGACGACAACGGCGACGACGCAGCAGTCGCAGCAGTTTCTCGAGGCTCCAAAACCGCGCCCACATGAGCCGTTCGATCCGAGCGATCGAAACTCCGACGCCAGCAGATGGATCACCGGGATGGAGATCTACTTCGCAGCCGTCGGATGGAGCTCGCCAGTCTGGGACGGACAACGTGTACGACTCGCGGCGACACTGATGCGAGGGCCGGCACTCGAGTGGATTGGCGGCAACAGTTTCATCCACGGTGAAGCCACGTGGCAGCAGTTCCGCACCGACCTGCTGAAACGATTCGAGCCGATAAATTCGAGTTTCCTTGCCCGGGAAAAAATTCATCCACACCGACAGTTCGGGAGTGTAGCGCAGTACACGCAGCAGATGGAGGAATTTTATAACCGCATTCCCGATCTGACCGAAGGGGAAAAAGTACAATCGTACCTCGCCGGGCTGAAGATCGAAGTCAAACGACAAGTCGCAGCGTCAAACTACGCGAGCTACAGTGACGTCGTTTCGGTAGCGGAGCGCTTCGACATGGTCAACGCCAGAACACGACGGACACACGTCGGCGACCGCTCGGCTCACCCCACGTTCGCCGACCCGATGGAAGTCGACAGATTCGAGGGGCGGCCACGTCCGAAAAACACCAACTACACGTGTGACTTTTGCGGGGTGCCGGGCCATCGAATCTTCGACTGCAGCAAAATGAAAGCCGCACGCACAGAGTATCGGGCACGCAACAGTGGCGGAATTCCTTCAGCCAATCAGAAGTCAAAAAACGGGAGTCGCCAGTGATTGCGGATCTAGCTGGCGAAAATAAAAAGATCCGAAAACGGCCACGGGATTCCGGAAAAATCAACTTCGACGAAGCTGATTCGACGTGAGAAGGAGGAAATGATGGGGGAAAATCTCCACCCCACAACCAGTCCTCGCCAGGGAAAATCGCCGAGGAAAATTACAACTCCGCGAAAAAAGGCTTTGCCGAAACAGGGAAACTCCTTGAAGACCCAAGAAATTATCAGAATTCGTTAAAGTTATCTTATAAAGATGCTTTAATGAAAACTTATGAATTTTTAGGGGCTAGAGCCTTGGAGAAATTTCGGGAGGGACTCCAAAAGAAGCTGACAGCTGTGGAGATTATACCGGTGCCGGAAAACCTGGGGACCAAATTTAGGAGTGTGGAAAGAAGCCGACCTTTCCACGGAGTCAACGTCCTCTCCCGACACCAGCCCACAACGACTACTCGTTCCCCAGGGAAGACGTCGATGGAGCTGAAGCAGCTCAAGAGGAAGCTGGGGGTCTACAAGAAGCTGCACAAACCCCGAACTCCTCCTACGGATGCATCCAGTTCTTCGGCATCAGTGACGCGCACAGTGGTCAAAGAAACTCCGGGCCCTGGAGAAGAGCCGTTCTCCAAGCAGCCTCGGCAAGCTGCCAGCTCAGGAGTAGATAGCAACACAAAGGTGTGTACGGAGTATTGGGATGTACCCTATGACCCAATCAATGAAACTATCTTTGGGTACTCCGAGCAACGACTGCCCCTCGTACTCGAGGTCATCTGCAAAGGACGACGCCTCCAAGCACTCGTGGACAGCGGAGCATCACACACCGTCTGCAACAAGACAATAATCGACTGACTTCGGGGAGAGTACAAGCCTTCAGGATTCTCTGCAACGATGGTGGACGGCAGCAAGTTACCAGTATACGGCGAAACATTGCTACACCTACAAATCGGACCACTGCGCTGGAGACCTGCACTCCCCATCACCAACATCAAAGGGCTTGACCTGATCTTCGGGCGAGACTTCCTGAAAAGATTCAACCCCGAGATCAACTGGGTGAACCGCACCGCAAGCATCTACAACAATGGACGGAGAGTACAGCTACCCAACTAGGACGATACTGGAGATATCCCAATGGAGACACTCGCACGATTCGAGAAGGACGTGAAGCGGACCGACACCGGGTTCTTGGCGATAGCAACAGAGGTGGAGAATGACGGAGAGAAAGCCTCGGAACCTCAAGAAAAAATCAAGGAATTACTGAAGGAGTTCCAAGACATTCTTCCTTACGATCTTCCGAACGAGCTACCGCCATACCGAACGCATCAACACGAGATCGTGTAGGAACCGGGTTCGAAGCCGACCTTCCGAGCACCATACCGGCTCAGCCCTACGGAGCTGACTGACATGAAAAAACAGATCGAGTATCTCCTAGCCAAAGGACTCATCCGGCCATCCACTTCGCCATACGGTGCCCCAATACTCTTCACACCGAAACCGGACGGAAGCCTGCGCATGTGCATCGACTACCGAGCTCTTAACAAGCAGACCATAAAAAATAAATATCCGATACCGCGAATCGATGACCTGCTTGACCAGCTTCGGGGAGCTACGGTATTTTCCAAACTGGATCTGCGGTCCGGATACTGGCAGATACGCATGGCGGACAACTCTATCCACAAAACTGCTTTCCGAACTCGGTACGGATCGTACGAGTATTTGGTAATGCCGTTCGGACTCATCAACGCACCGGCAACGTTCCAAGCCGAAATGAACCACATTCTACGACCACTTCTGGACGAATGCGTGGTGGTGTACCTGGACGACATACTCATCTACTCGCGCGACATGAAGCAGCACGTCGAACACCTGCGACGTGTCTTCGAAATTCTTCGACGGGAACGATTCTACGTCAAACTGTCCAAGAGCGAATTCGCCCTTGAAAAGGTCCAGTTCCTAGGACACATGGTGAGCGCTCGAGGAGTTCACGTCGACCCCAAGAAAATCGAGGCCGTACGCACGTGGAAGACGCCCGAGAACGTGAAGGAGTTGCAGCAGTTCCTAGGCTTCGCTAATTACTACAACAGGTTCGAGCCACAGTATGCGAAAATCGCAGCACCACTCACGAATCTGCTGAAGAAGAACACGCCCTACAAATGGGAACCAAAGCACCAGGAAGCCGTGGAGCAGCTGAAATAAGCACTCACGTCCGCACCGGTACTCATCTTGCCAGATCCCGAACGCGACTACGTAATCGAAGCTGACGCCAGCGACCAGGCAGGGCAGTCTTAATGTAAGACCAGGGGAATGGACTGCAACCGATCGCCTACCTCAGCAAGAAACTACACGGAGCAGAACTAAACTACCCGATACACGACAAAGAGGCCCTTGCCATCGTCATCGCCTTCAAAGCATGGAGATGTTATCTCGAAGGACGAAGAACAACCGTCTACACCGACCACTGCAGCCTGAAATACTTGAAGACACAACCCAATCTTTCTAGGCGGCAGGTCCGGTGGATCGACTTCCTCGAGACACACTTCCACTACGACATCGTGTACAAGCCCGGCCACAAAAATAAAGCAGACGCTCTCAGCCGACCTGCACACGTTGCCGCTATTCAGATTGAAGGGATGAATCCACTACTCAAGGGACTCTTCACACACGGGTACGCCATCGACCCCGAAATTCCCTTGGCAGAAAAGCGACATCTGCTACAGTGGGACAGTGACATCGCGTACCGGAAAGGATCAATAAAAATCAGGGTACCAAATTACCCTCCTTTGCGCCAGTTACTACTCGAAGAATACCACGACGTCCTGTACGCCGGACACTTCGGTAGCAACAAGACGCTCACTGGTATCGCCAAACACTACTACTGGCCCCATATGGCAGACGACGTCCAGAAATTCGTCACCTCGTGTGATACATGTCAGCGGATGAAGAGCAGCAAGCAGAAAAAGGCGGGACTACTGCAGCCTCTTCCTGTCCCAGAACAACCATGGCAAGTGGTTAGCCTAGATTTCATCACCGGGTTACCACCTACCTCCAGCGGTCATGACGCCATCCTTGTCGTCATTGACAAGTTCTCCAAAATGGGACACTTCATCCCGACACACACGACGGCACGCACCGAAGAGACAGCACAGCTCTTCGTTCGTCACATCATCTCACAGCATGGCATCCCAACCACACTCATTTCCGACCGAGACCCCAAGTTCACCAGCAAGTTCTGGAAGGAACTTATGTCTCTCCTCGGGACCAAACTCGCCATGTCATCCGCATACCATCCGCAGACAGACGGACAGACCTAGCGCCTCAACCAAATTGTTGAACAACTCCTCCGCGCAGCCTGCAAGGACGACATCTCCAAATGGGACTTGCATCTGCCCGTCCTGGAGTTTGCCTACAACAATGCCACACATGCCGCTACTGGACAGACGCCGTTCTTCCTCTGCTACGGACGTCACCCACTCACACCACAAAAACCGACCACATCCGCTACGGTACAACCTGCACATGATTTCATCACAACCATGCATCAGCTTTGGGATCGGACCCACAAGCGCCTCCTCGACATTCAGCAGCAACAAAAACGCCAGGCCGATCACCATCGCAACGACCACACCATCACGGTGGGAGACCAGGTGCTTCTTGACACCCGCGACCTGGACATCAGCCACCTTCCATCTAAACTTCGACCTCGCTTCTGCTGGCCTTTTCTCGTTGAAGCACGACGTCGGAATGGTACCGTGGAGCTTCTCATCCGTTGGAAGGGTTATGATCCTTCTGAGGACAGCTGGGTCCCTGAGTCCGACATGGGTAACGTCCGTCGTCCTCTGCATGACTACCTTGTCAAGCAGGGTGTTACTTCTACCACCCAGCTTTGAGGGGGGGAAGTGTGAGAGTACGACCCCGTTACACCACTTGTCCCTTTTCTTATTTCCTTCCTCGTTCATTTCTCTTTATCTCATCTCATTTGGTTTCCTATTCTCCATTTTCCCTTAACCTTTGGTTTATCCTGCTATTATAATTATATCACCGACCAGGCTTGGGATGTACTGGTGCACTATCTGGCGTAATCCTGCCGTAATCCCTTAAAGCCAATAGCCTCGCGTGGCTATACGCAGGGTGATTCTATTTCTAGAAGGGTCTATTTCCTTAGGATAAGATAAACCTGGTTACCTGATGTACTTTGGAAGTATAAAAGCACCTTGTACTGATCATTAGTGCAACCTTTCCTCGACACATTCGATCCTGTGACAAAGGCGGTAGCAGCAGCGGTAACAATAGAAGCAATAGCGGTAGGAGCAGCACACGCAGCAGCAGCAGAAGAGGCAGAAGAAATCACTAAGGAAGTAGTGTCGTTTAGGGTCAATATGAAGAGGAAGAAGTCCAAGAAGCAATGTGTAGATGATCAACTCCTCGTAGTTGTTTGGACATCCCTTTTGGTAGATTGTAGTGTCTCTGAGTAGGTTTAACACAGTGACTGCTATTGTGGCCTTCTTAATAGATTGTTAGCTTTGCAAGTATGTTTCTTCTGATAACCGAGGAATTCAAACAATATTCTTTTTATGAGTCGGACATAGCTCAAATGGCCTTCTGATGATCGTCAGAAACTAGAAAAGGCATAGGGAGGACCTGGTTTGCACATGCCATAAATGCCTTGATATTGGACTAGCTGGGTCCTACAATAAAAACCATGTGTTTTGTAATGACTGAGGTTGATTCTCATAGACATGTGAATCGTAATCCCCCGTATACAACGCCCTATGGCGTTGTTAAAAAGGCAAGTTAAACCCATGTGTTATGTACTGTACATCGCAATGAATTTGGGTTGCTACATGCACTGTGTGTCGAATTCAATGCGAGGTGTTGATTTGTGAGGGATTTGACTACGTTTTCACTTATGTCTCATGCACCCGATCAGCACTAACTGCTCCTCGCAGCTCAAGGACCTGGTAGATACCTCAAGGGGTTGGGGGGGGGGGGGGGATTTAGGAGGAAAGGTTGGAGGGGGTCTGAGAAAGGGGGGGGAGGACTTGGTGGTTGTAGCTCGATTGGAGGGTTTGGAAGCAGCAAAGGTTTAGTGGGCAGAAGTTGGTAGCTTCAGGTTGCTGAGTAACAAAGGAGCTCATAAGAGAGGGAAGCGGCCCCACTAGCATTGATCGGTGGAAGATGGTCATGTAGGCACTCTCTGGAGTCTTATGTTGGAGGTGAGTGTGTACCGATCACAAAAATAATACGAAAGAAGAAAGGTTTTGTATGCCCGAGACTGCATCTTCTACAAGAAAAATTTTCTCAATGACTTCGAGCGCGACAAAGAATGCCAACAGAGGGATCCTGATCGCTACAGTCGAACGGAGTTTTGCCACCCCTCAAGATGAAGCAGATGCGGCCGAAGAATATTATCCGCCCGATAGTGCAGCAACAAGACCCTCTACAGTTCTGCAGCCATCCAAGTCAGCAGCCAAACCATTGTTCGACTCCTATATTCCATTGACGCGTGACAACAATACAACTACTCTGCCCTTCATTCCCCTCTCAGATCATTTGCTTCTTGCCACAACTTAGGGTGCCCATAATTATGAGGAGCACCTGCGCCGACATAAAACTGAGGCAGCATCACATGACGGTGCCAGCCATCTGCCATCTAAAATTGACTACGATGGCATCGTCAAAGTTTGTCAACCACATCCTCGTGATGACTAATCGGCTCTTTAGATCCTCGGCCTTGCCGTAGCATTTCAGCAACCAATAGCTCGGATTGAGCCGAAAATAGTCAAGCAAACCCCCTCTGGATCTGATTCTGACAAGAGGCGAACAGCTATGAATGCCAAGGTAGCAGCTCTCGAGAGGCAGAAAACGTGGAAAGTCGTTACGCACAAAGGAGCACGCACCAAGAAAATTCTTTCAGGCAAGTGGGTCTTTCGCATAAGGACAAATGTAGTAGGCAAACCAAACAGATTCAAGGGGAGATGGGTTGTTCGAGGTTTCGAACAAACCCACGGCATCGGCTACGACCAGTCTTTTTCTCTGGTCAGCCGCCATGCCTCAGTTCGAATTCTTCTCACCATTGCTGCCAGCCGCCACCAACCACTTCGCCAACTGGACGCTTAAAATGTGTTTTTTTTTTTTTTAACGCAAACCTTAATGCATATATTTTTGTCGAGTTTCCCCACACTTGCGACAATGGACTCCACATCTGCAAATTACTGAAGTCCCTCTATGACATCAAACAAGATCCTCACCTGTGGCAGCAGTATCTTCACAAAGTTCTAATTTCACTCGGCTTCGTGCAACTGCCCCACGACCCTGGAATGTACAGACTCGAATTTCAGGGGCATTACATTCTTCTAGTCGCCTACATGGATGTCATCTCGTGCAACCATATCTGGCGCGCATGGAAACAAGAATCCAAGAGATTCTCGACATTACTATTTGTATTTTCCCCACCGTTATCCAATTCATTGGGTTAAACGTCGACTGCGGCCCCGATTGTCAACAAATATATTTATACATATATGTGTAGGCTAGGTAGGTGTTCTATTGGTTCTTACTGTCGAGGGGACAGCTCCCTTCTTGTACCTCTCTCGCTTGTCTAGTCACTCTCTTTTCTCTCGCTACTTTCTCCTACCTAGCTAAACCCTTTTCTAGCATGGTTTTTGAGTAGGTCCATCCTGCCAGGCCTGCTCCCCATGCTTCCGCAACTCACTCTCCCCTCTCCTCCCACCGCCCCGCCCCCATGGAGCGTCGTGCCGTGCCGGCCCCAACTTGCCGCATCGGCCCCAGCTCGCCGTGCGGCCCCCAGCTCGCAGCCGGCCCCAGCTGGCCGCATTGACCCCAGCTCGCCGCACTGCCCCAGATCGTCGCGTCGGCCCCACCTCGCCATGTCGGCCCCAGCTCGTCGCACCGCCCCAGCTCGCCACGCTGGCCCCAGCTTGCCGCATCGGCACCAGCTCGTCGCGTCGGCCCCAACTCTCCACATCGGCTTCAGCTCGCAGCAGCCGCCCCAGTTCGCTAACTGGCTCCGCCGTCAAAGACCCGGCCCCTCCCCTGCGTCCCCCCCTCTTCCCCACCGCAACTGATTGCTGTCTCGCGCCATCCTTCCCCGACATTGCAGAGCCGTGCCACGCCGCCGGGTGTCGCAGGCTCCGCCGTCGTCGTCGCCATTGTCGTCGCTGCCGACGTCGCCGCAGGAGCCGCTAGCTCCATCGCTACCCCTTGCTACTCCGTACACCTACACGCCACCAGTACCTGCGTCGACCGCCTCACTGCTCACACCGGCTGGGATCCAGGAGTATCAGCAGAAACTCGGATTTCTGCTATTCACCGCCGTTACCTGCCGTCCTGACCTCTCCTACGTCACTAGCCAACTCGTTACCTACCTTAAGTGACCTGAAGGGGGGAATCTGCAGGAACTGGATCGCGCGCTCAACTGGATCGCGCGCTCCACTACTTCGCCTCGACCCCGACGATCGGCCTGACCTACCATAAGAACGCTGCCACCAAGAACGAACTTATCGGCTACGTCGATGCAGATCACGCCGGCGATAAGGACAACCGCCGCTCACGCACCGCTTACATCTACCCTCTGGAACCTATCGGCACTATTTCCAAGCACTCGGGAAAGGAGGAACTAATTGCTCTCTCATCTGCTGAAGCTGAATATATCGCTCTTTGCATAGCTGCGAAGGAAGGACTGTACCTACGTGAGCAGCTCGAAGAAGCAAAGATTGCCGAGCTACCAAGCTTCTCTCTCTTCTGCGACAACCAATCAGCAATCAAAATTGCCAATAAAAACGGATTCGCGAACAGGACGAAGCACATGTCACTTCATTACTTCTTTGTGAAGGACGAGATCGAGCAGGGCCGCCTCCAATCGGTCTACTGCCCCACCATTGAAATGGCAGCCGACTACGACCAAGAGGCTGATGAAGGCCAAGTTCTAGTACTGCATGTTGCTGAATAGACTGCAACACGTCGAGAACCTCGATCACATCGACACTCCAGAAATGAAGGAGGGTGTTGGAAATGATAAAAGGACTTAAAGATATTTCTGGACTCTCGTGTGAGTGTACGAATATGCGAAGACCACAACAACGGGGATTACCGAGTCAACATTGCTATAGTACTACGGACAGTTGACGTGGGTTTACGATACCCAACAGTCAGAATTGGAAGAGTCATGGGTCAGTGCGACAGTAAGGACAAATAAGCATCCCGATATTACAATACGGATGGTTACCCGAGTCGCCTTATCGAGTCGTAAAAGGGAATGTACCCCTCGAAGTGCAAGACAATTTGACTCTTCTTATTCTTTTGTATTACTATATATACCTTGTCTCTTTGCTATAATCAATCACTTGTTCTCACATACCAGTACAAGGGTTCAAACGAAGACTTCCGCTATGCTATCAAGCACTCTATTACAAAGACTCAGCATTCTGAAAAGATCCTAGGGCTATTCTCAGCCCAACATTCTCTAGTGCTCTCTTTTCTCTTGTCACTATTCCTACCTAGCTAAAACCTCTCGTAGCATGGTTTCGGAGCAGGTTGTTCCTGCTGAGCCTCCTATTCACGTTTCTGCCGTGCACTCCTCCTCTTACTTGCGTGCCGCCATGGCGGCCTCGTCGCGCTGTTGTGGCGGCGTCGTCGTGCTGCCGTGGCGGCTCGATGCGCCAGCGCACGGACGGTTGTGGCCAGCGTGTTGGTTTAGCGCCAGCCAGCACGCCCGCACGGCAGCCATCGTGGCAGCCAGGGCGCCTCGCTGAAGTCATGCCCCCTCCCCTGCGTCTCCCCTCCTCCCCGCCGCAGCTGCTGACATGTCTCCCTTTCCGAAGTCTCCGAGCCTCACCACGCCGCCGGGTGCCGCGGGCTCCGCCGCCGCCGCCGCTGTCGTCGAAGCCACAGCCGCCGCTGCAGGTGCTGCTCGCTCCGCCGCCGCCCGGCGCCGCCACGCTGCCACCCACCGCCGACTTCGCCGCCGAGGTCGAGGGGTAGACGCCACAACTGCTGCAGGACATGGGGGTGCAATGGCTTGGGGGTGTAGCGTGTGTGGTGTGCTAGCTCCTACCAAGGCTAGGGGGTGTGTCAACATATAAATATA